>JBBMKD010000044.1:2623234-2656089 GCA_037834095.1 Argya squamiceps | reverse complement strand
GCTCGTCCCGCTGGAGCATCCCGAGCGCGGCGGTCCCCGGCCCCGAGCGCGGCTCGGTTCCCCTCGCGGCGTCCGCGGCAGCCCTGATCCCTCTCCTGCCCGTCCCGCGAATTTGAAAAGTGGCCGCCCGCTGCCCTCTCGGTGCGGCCGAGCCCCTCAGCCCCAAGACGGGGCGATTTTTGCCCTGCTGCCGCTTTCTCGTGCCCCGGCTCGGATGGTGTTTCCCCCGGGGAGCAGCCGGTGCTTTTCACTCCGAGCTGATTCCCAACTGTCAGTCCCTCGACACACCCCCGCGCTCCAAGATGTTTGCTCCACGGATCTTCCCTCAAACATCAGGTGCTGAACTTTGCCTCCCTGCACCCAGCCCTCCTTGGCCCCTTCAGCAGATATTTGTGCTTAATCATAAAATAGTGATTCCACGGGAGCGCCCTTCATCCTGCAAACTTCTCTGTAGGGGCTTTCAAAGGAGACCTCTATGCACTTCACTGTCCTGTTAAAGGGAAAAGGGCAGGGACTGAATAGATGGCTTCAAACCTGTGCGCTCCTGTCCCATTCCTTGCCCCCAAAAGCCCCAACTCTGCTTTATCTCTGCCGAGCAGCTGCAAGTTCCTCAGCAGAGCCTTTCCGTGTGCCGGGAGCGCTCAGCCTCGGTACCCCGCGATGGAGCCGCCTCTCCCCGAGGGGCCTGTGCCCCTGCGCTGGGGGAGAGGGCAGCTGAAGGACAGGCAGACAGGCTGCGAGGTGTCTCCGGGCTGTGGGCAGGGTGTGGATGCTGGGTTTTGCCCTGCCCGGGGCTCACCTGCCCTCACCGGGTGCCTGAGGCTGCAGGTGCGTTCCCATCCCGCTGTGTCAGTGCCGGTGCGCGGTGCCCAAGCCGGGGATGCTGCTGGGAGGGGATTTTTCTGCATGGTCGTTTGTGTGGTCTGAGTCACGGTTGTTCTTTTGTGCCCTGCACAGAGTGAGTTTTGGGGGTCTCGAGTGCAGGGGGACTGCAGGCTTTGCCATAGCCTGAAAGGAGGAAAGGTGCTTGAGCACCTTCTTCAAAACTGCCTGGGGCACTGAGCCCACAGAGAGACAGGAAGGGTTAACTTAAAGAGAACAACATGACTCACTTGGTAAATAGTTAATAGAATTGCTGTAACTACTTAAAATGATTTTCCTAAGCAGATGGCCAACTATTAGATAACTCAGTCTTTGGATGTATTTGTTTTCAGGTTTCTTATCAGGCTTGTAAGTCTCAGGCACATGTAACTCAAGAACTGGAGTGACTGATAAATTCATTCTTCTACATGAGGAAAACTAGCAGAGAGAGAGAAAGCATGGTCAGCCCCTGAAGTTAGAGACATCCCTGGTGCATGTTGCCCAAGTGAGGTAGAAAAAGATTAGATAAAGTGACCAGCAAGGATGTGTGAAATATTTCAATTGAGTTAGGTCTGTGGAGGAAATACCTTATTTTGAATCTCAATAAAAAAGTCAATGTAAATGTAATCGTGTACCACAAAAACCCATGGAAACAAAATCCTGCCTAATGTGGTAAATGGATTAAATTCTGAAATAACCAGGAAAGCTGTGAACCTCTGAATTTGTAGAGAAAACATGTGGGTACAAACTGCAAACATGTATGTGTGTACCTAAAATAAAAATGACCTTTTGCAGGGTGTGAAAAAAAAAAGAGGCAAGCAGGTCTCCTTTTTAATGGTGGCCATGTGGTACCTTTGTAATTTTCATGTGTATATAATCTGTGTTTTACCATGTGTATTTTATACGTTAAAAATAGAATCAGCATCACCCTGTACCAGGTCAAGGGATGTTGGCCCAATAATGGTGTTTTTAGCCTCTGTCCTTCTATCAGTGGGTGCAAAGGCACTAAAGGTCTGAGCTGGAAAGCCTCTGCCAGCTCTCCCATGTTTGCATTTCTGTTTTTGCTGCTATTTTAATGGGATGTTTCCATAAGGGCTGCTGCTGCTATTGCATTTGAATAGAATCAACTTTTGAAAGCTCTTCATCTTTGTTGTTTAATCTTCAGTGACGGATTTCATGTAGAGCTGTGTGGTCAAGTTCTCCTAAAAACCTCTGGGGAAACTCAGCCATGCAGAAGGTTTGGGGGGAATCTTTCCTCCTCCTTTCAGTGCTGTCTCTCAGAAGGGTCTGGTCCCCCCTTGGTTTTGAGCCTGGCTGTTTTCCCATCTTGTGCTGAGGGAAAGCCTCTCCTTTTACCACTTCCTTTCTGCCTGGCTGACTGATGGCTGTGTGATTTCTTGTCTGTACAGGATGTTTAAGGTTTCACAGATTTCCCACAATTTTCACTGTGCTTCAGCTCTTCACTGGGGTTTGACATTTCTGCCCACACGAGCTGGGACAAGGCACAGTGTGGGGAAAGTCTCTGAGCTCTGCACAGCTGGGAGTGAGGTGTTCTCCATCCGAAGGCTGGTGCCAACATCTCTCTTTGGAGTCCGGCAAAGTTTGTCCTTGTCTTCAGATCAAACAGATTCTGGCTCTGCTTGTTAATTTTCTCATTTGATCTGGATTGTGATTAACTCCCAAGGTTATTCTTTATTGTGTGATTTCCATCTGAAAATAGAGATGGGCTATTAAGCGGTTTTTTTTGTTGGACCCTAAAGTAAAAACCAGGAAAGAGATCTTGAGCTGTGTGTCAAGGAATCAGAGAAGATCCTCACAAGTCAGTGGAGGGTTATTCCCTTTTATCAGGATATTTGGTGTTTAGGACCAGAAGGTTTAGTTGCTTCATGGACCATCTTCAGGTTTTGCACGGTGCACCTGAACAGCCTTGATGAAGCTACTTGAATAAAATAGCACCAGTTCTTTGCCTCTCTGCTCATTTCAAAAATGCTGAGGAAGCTGCCACTTAATGAGATGCTTTTGTAGTTGACTATTGAGGGTTGGACTGTTAGGGGTGAAGAACTGGCAGCATTCTGTCTTGGGAGGGCAGGAGGGTCTGGGCACATGCACGGAAGGTGATTTAACTTCTGAAGGCTTCAGTTCTTTCTGTAGTCAGAAGATGCCTCTCCCTTCACAAAGGTTGCATCTGTATCAGGATAACTATTGGTTGTATTGCACTTTTTTTTTTCTGCAGTAAATCTCTGTAGATCAGAATAGACAGGTGGCACACACAATTCTCAATTATGGAACATATCCTTAGGAGGCACTTGGAGGTGATCTAACCCAGACCTCTGCCCAAAGGCAGGGTCAGCTATGGATTTGCCATTCCTGGCATCTTTCTCTATCCTGCTCCTCAACACCTGCAGTGGAGACTCCTCACTTTCCTGGTGTGCAGGAAATACCCTGATGGCCAGCTTAAACCTCCTTTGCTCTAACTTGTTCTCCATCCTGACCACAGTGGGCAACCCACAGACAATCAGCAAAGAGTATTTCAAAGAACTTCACCAAATGCTGATATTGGGTAAATGTGAGTGGCTAAAGGTGTGATCTCTTTCATTCCTCAACCTGGGTCCTGGGGCTCTTGCTGATGGGGATTTTAAAATTTTTATTTCTTTAAAAGTTACACATTTGAAGCCTGAATAAAGTAATTTTATTACCACTACAAATGGAGCTGTACAAGGCAGGGTTTGAAAAGAAATGACAGCCAAAAGACAAATTGTATTTATCTTAGCTGGTAAGTCAGGGGTTGCATGCAGTAGGTTTATCTCTATCTGACAGGTAACAAGATAAAGTCCAGGTGTTACACAGGGATGAGGAAAGACTTGAAACAGGAATAAAGAATACCTTACAAAGCATTTTTTAGGGAACATTTGCAAACAATGCATCTGAGACAATGGAGAAGTGAGCAGGGAGGGAAACTTCTTGCAGGGATGATTTGAGCCAGGGACAGGGGGAGGGAAAGGCATTGCAGGGGATGAGGGAATCTTCCTGTCCCTCTCTGATGCAAGGAGAGGAAAGGGGGGTTTTCCTGGAGCTTTGGAGACGTGACGGGTGACATGCTGGGCTCCTGTCTGTGTGTTGATTAGCATTTGTGATTGCTCCCAGTTCCAGGGGGGAAGGCACTCCGGCATTCTATTCCTTACAGCCTGGGGCTGCTTTATCTGCGGCACGGCATTCCCTGTCTCCCTGTGCCCGGTGTTTGTGATTCCCAGCTACAGCCGTGGCCCCTGTTCGCAGCTCCTCGGGGGGGTTTGGCTGCTCTCGGAGCCCGGCCCGAGGCGAGGGTCCCGTCCGAGCATCCCCCGGGCAGGGCAGGAGCGCTGCTGAGCAGAGCGAGGTGCAAGCCTGTAATTCATCCCTTCGGGAATGGTGAGGTTTGCAGTTTTCCCTGTTGGAAGTTTCCTCATTTAGTATTCAGACCTCAGAGTCTCCTCTGTTTTCCTCCTGGCTTTGCTTTGTTGGTGGTGTTTTGGTTTGGGTTTGCATTGTTCTGTTCCCCTCTTGCTTCTTGTCTCCTCTTTCCCCCCCACCCTCTTATTTTTCCTAACTCGGGCAGCAGAAATGTTTCTGCTCTCTCTGCCCGTTCTCTAATGCAAATCCCCCTTCTCGTGCTGGGAAAGTCCTCTACAAACAGCCCTATCATTTTGGTGATTGAGCTTTCCCCAATAGAACAGGATTGTCAGATCCTGGTATGAATCAGCTGTTGAGCTTAAGGACTTAAGGGAAGTAGGTGGTTCAGTGTCATATTCTGTGATAATAACAAGTTTGGTTTCAGTATGAGAGCCATAGACTTGGGCACAGACTGGGATTTTCCATAGGAAACATTCCCCTGGATAAAAGACAGCTAAGAGGTATGTGGCTTTTTACTAAAATCTTCAGAAGAGAGGCACGTGATTGAAATTGATTTGAATAATTACAGTTTCCACATACGTCCAATGCACAGATCAGTGCCCAGGTTCAATGGGATGGTGGAAAATCACATCAGGCTGACCTGGGCTGGCACCAGCACCGTTACAGCTCCTGGAGATGTGTGGGGAAGCACACTGACGTTTAAAAGTCTGTAAAATGTTCTGCAGCTCGGATTTTGGCAAAAAAATTAGCTGTACTGATGGCTGCCTAGTCAGGGATAATCTGGGACTGTTTCTGATAATCCCAAAATGCAAATCTTCTTTAGTGGCCCTTTTAAAACTGAGGCGCCTGATTTTGTCAAACACCTAAAAAACATTGACATTTTCTTTTATGTCATCCTGTGTCTTATGAAATGTTGATCTAAACTTTGCTTGACCATTATGATTCATTTAGGATTCTTGATAACTTTCCTACCCCATTCCTAAAGGAAAATCTTCCTTTTCCTCCGTGTAGCCACCGTTCAGCCCAGCTGTATGATTGCAGCAGGCAAGAGATGGACACAGTCCACGTGGGAGAAACCATCCTAAAGGCTTGGGAGTATCTGTTCTGAGCACCTCCCCGGGATCCATCTCTGCTTGACCAACATCTTCTGTGTTTGGAGTCAAATGTCAGCCCCTGAGGAATTTTCCTTGGGGTTTTTTTTTGGTTTATCCTTATTTGGCAAGGTGTGAGGACCGTGGTTGTCAGGAATTTTGAGAAATGATGGCAGGTTTCTTTACAGATGCACCTTTTCTGTGATGTCTTGTTGTGCAGAGACTGTAAAATATCTCAAGTTTCCGTAGGACAGAAGGGCCACTTCCCAAGGCTGGTGGAGGGATCTCTGCTGTAGTGGGGTCCTGACAGCTGCTCTCTCCTTTCTGCTCCCTCTGGACAAGAACAGCAGCTCACGAACAACCAGCAAACGCAGCAAGGTGTTTTCTGAAGCGATTTATGAACGGCTGCTGGTTGTCCAGCGTGGTGGCTGGCTGCAGAAGGACAGAACTCAGAGGTGAGAAGTGTCATTTCCCCAGCAGCTCTGAGCTCTCCCCCGGCCCGCTGTCGGGGCAGGAAGGGGGAGAGGTGCGGGGCTGCCGGCGGAGCGGATGCGCCCTGACCGCAGCTCGGGCTGAGGAAATGACACAAGGGCTCCCGAGCCCTCAGAGCACCGCTAAAACACCGGCACTCTGCCATCAGTAACGGCGACAGTGGAAAGTTCTTAATAAATCGGGTTATAATCAAGGGCTCGGGGTACAAACAGTCCCTTTGAGTAGCTGCAGTGTCGGTGTGGCTGGATGTGATAGTGTCACCTCACAGGGGTGACAGCAGTGTGGGACAAGTCACGGCAAAGAGGGGAGGGAATGACAAAGTGAGGGCATGTGGCCTCAGGGCATCATCAGAGCATCAACTCCTTATCCACAGAGGGGGGCAGAGTCCTAAAAATGCCTTAAATAACTTTGAGGCTGCGACAGAAGGGCTGACAGGACGGTGAGGCTGACGCTGAGCAATAAAGCAGCCAGAGCACCTGACTAAAGGGATGAGGGAAAAGTTGCTGGAAACTCAGGAGACAAAAAATTGTTATTGTGGGTTTTGCCTGCTTTTGGGATGAACAGTGTCGTACAATGCTTTCATCAGGATAGGGAAGGACAGCTGGGGAATCATTTTAAGTTACATGGAGAGAGATAGTGAGAGTGACATTCTTTCTGCTGTAGAAGGATGTTTGGTGACGGCTGCAACAGCTCTCCCTGCACTGGGATGAGTTTTTGTTTCACCATCAGAGTTTATGCAAACAGGCTGCCTGCAGGACAGTCCTCCAGGGATCACGGGGCACAGTGGAGAGAAATCCTGCACTTAGAGAAGGCAAATGGGGTTTGGGAATAAGTGGATAAAAACACAAGAAAACTAACAGATGTACCCAATTCTCAACTGCCTGTCTGGAAACTTCATACAAAAATGAGAGGCAAAGTCACATCTGGAGAGAAGTCTACTTTGTTATTTTAAAATCAACCAGAATGGATGCATTAGCAGTATGATAAATATCTTCAGAGAAAATTCTTCCCTTGCCTGTATTCCTCAGTGGGTCACCTCTTCTTTATATCCTGTTTCCTCATTTCTCTTATTTTGGTCCTTGAAGGAAATGCTCCTCATGAACACAGCTGGCTTTAGTGGAGCTGTGAGGAGGCAGAGTTTGAGTTGTTCCCTCACACAGGAAAGGAAAACTGGCTCCTCAGAGACATTGTGGATGATATTGGCAGTAGTAACTTGTTTCTGGTCATGGTACATGGTTTTAATTATGCTTTCTTACTTGTCTGCCTTATGAAAGCCTATCCAAATGCTCTATTTTTTTTTTTTTTTAGAAATGCCACCATAGATAACTGAACATCAGCCATCCTGAACAGAAATAATTTCCTCAAAAATCCAACATATTTTGGTGTCTTTTGGCAATATATCATAATGCCTGCTGCTGCCCAGCGAGACTTTGGTGAGCACAGGGGAGCTCTTTTCCCTTCTGTTTGTTTGATCTGGCTTATTTAACTGCTGGTCATTCATCCCTACTTAGTTTTGCCCTCTTTGGCTTTTTGTGACCATTAGAATTGGAATAATTACTATGAGGTTTTTTTCCTTGCTTTTAAACATTTATAACATCCACTTAGGAAAAATAAAATATGGTCAAATGTGTTCTGTTCTAATCTTCCGCTACCACAATAAAAATTAAACCACTTCTAGCACTTGGAGGGTGGGAGGGAAAGCTGCAATATTGGTTTGGGATTAGCCATTCCTGTCAGCCAGCTCATCTGTGTTACAACCTTTGCTTGTTCTCCAGTGGGATTTCACTTTTGGGGCAGTTTTGGTTTTTAATTATTTTTCTAATGGGCATAAACAGGAGGAGGAGAGAGGCACAGGAGGGGCTGGCAGGGTGTGGTTTTGTCCTGGTTTTGGTTGCTGTCACTGATGCAGCAGCCTGGGTGTCTCTGGTCAATCAGTCAAGATTTACACCCAGGTTCACCATGCTTGTTGCTGGAGTTCAGCTTCCCTTCTTGGCCTGGACTGAAGCAGGGATGGAAATGTAAAACAGAATTGTTGCCCCTCTTTCCCATTTTTAAACTGACAGACAAAGTTCAGGCACAGTACAGGTCTCTGAAGAGCCATTTCTTCTGCCTTTCACAAGTACGTGAAGAGAAGGGTTTAGGTCTCAGAGGGCTGTTGCTTTCCTGTAAGAGGGGATTACACCAAATTTAGCAAAGCTGAAGCTCTCATTTTACTTATTATTTCAGGAGGACTTGCAAAGCCTCTCCAGAAAGCTCATTACCCCACTGTAGGTTTATATTACAGCACACTTCGCCTCCCAAGAGGAGACAAAGTCTGTGCTTCCAAAAATCCTTGGCCTTGCATTTTTGCAGCCAGAGCATCAGTGGCTCAGGTGATATTTTGGATAAAATCTCAAACGGTGCCTGGAAGGGTCAGGCTGGCATGTGGAGCTCCTTGATAGAACAAAAATTTCCACTCCTGCCCGTGTTCTGCACTTGCAAGGGTGTCCACACAGTGCCAGGGCCTCCAGGGAGGGCTGAGGGAAAGTGCAAGTGCTCCAGCTACCTGAAAACCAAGACCATGGTGTGCTGATAATTTTGCCTGCTTTGTTTCACTCGCATCCTTTGTTAACAAAGAGCAGTCTAGAGGGAAATAGTCTATTATTAATATTTAATTTCCTCCTATTACTGTAAGCAGATGACCTAAAAGATCATTTAGGCAGCAGCCAATAATGAAGCAAAGAGAGGAATCAGAAAACGTCTTGGTTAGGTGGGTGATGCCTCTCCTTCCTCCTCTTTCCTGCCCCACCCAGCCACAGCTCTTCATCCTTGCATGGCAGGCAGGGCTGAGGATGTTCCCCAGAGCTGTGTGTGAGCAGTCAGGGACCCAGGGAAGCTGCTGTACGTGAAGTATTCAGAAAATACCCAACTACAGAGGGGAAACCCTTGAGCAACACAAAGTGCTTCTGCTGCCTTCCCTATCGTTCTCCCCAAAGGACACCTGTTTTCATGATGTTTTACAGCCCCGGTTGTTTTGCAAATTTGTGTTCTGCCCGTGAGCACATTGGCTGGTTTATTGTGACTTGATCCTCTGAAGTGGTGGGGAGAGACAAGATTTCTTGGAGTCTTTGATTTAAAAGATAGGGAGATTCTCTTTGAGCTGGAGGGATTTCAAAGAGAGGATAAAAACTGACAAGGCATCTCCCCCTCCAGGCTTTGGAAAGTAGGAAACAAATGATTTAGCAGCACCAATTTTTCTGCTCAGGGCCATGTGTGAATTCAAGGATTTTCCCTAAGGGAATTAGGTAATCTGCATGTGGCTGGTACCTGGGAAGGGTCATGTTGTCAGAGGGAAATGCAAGATTGTGATCTGTGGAATGAGCCTTGATGAACACCCCCCCTGGCCCCCCTTAAGCTGCCTGCTGCCTCTGCTGCTCCATCCCAGAGCAGACACAGAGCCCAGCCCCTGTGGGGCCCGGGGAAGCTGCAGTCTGTCACCTACGTGCCCACAGACTGTCCTGGGTGCCCTGAGGGCTGCTGATCATCTGCAGCTTTTGCTAATACGTGAGAGGAGCTGTCAGGCTGAGGTGTCACAGGCCCGGAGAGCCTGGCAGGCACAGAGGGTGAGTCTGCCCTGCACCAGCTGACAGAGGCAGCCAAAGCCTCCCAGGGCAGGGTGGACTCAGCCTGGAGGGGCCAAGAGCAGCCTGTCTGAGGTGGGTGATTTGAAGCAAGCAGTGGCCAAGGGCTCAGCTCGATGCTTTTGGCACTCAGGAGGGAGAAGGGGCAGCACCTTGGTCCAAAGTCAGCTGGAGATGCCAAACCAAAGCTTGCTTAGGCTCTGCTGGTGAGTTGCTTCATGGGAACGTGCTGTGCAGATGCTTTATTGAATTTTCAAGGAGGAGTTTCTCATTGGGACTGAAATATGAGAGAGAACAGAGTGTTCCAAGTCACTACAAACGAACAGAGCACCAGGTTTACAGGTTTGTGAATGACAAAAAAAGGTTTATTTAATAATGGAGGAAAGGCCGGAACATAGCCCGGGGTACCAAGAAGGAATTAACAAAATAAAACAAGGTCTTATGAAGAAATACTAATTGTAGCTGTCCAGCCTGTTGGGTGATACAGGTTATTTTTCTTAAGTTTCAAGAAGCTTGCCATGCTGATCCCTCAAGGGCCTAAGATGTTAAATATACACTTCCCCAGTGAGTAAAGCAGATTGTTAATTAATTTTTTCTTATTAGACCTGATTGCTGAGCCTTTGGGTCTTGCATGAAGTAGACAATTCTACAATGAATTTCATTTTGCCTCTGGGTCTATGTCATCTTCTCTGGGTGGTCTCTATTTAATTTTATCCCTGTGCAGTGAATTTCTAGCTGCATAAGCAGAAAGACTGAGCCTCTTCTTGTTCTAAAGCAAGTTGCAAATACTCCTGAAATGGAGGTTTGTTATGTCAGGTGAGCACCACAGCAGCTGACCCTGTGAGAGAGGAATGAGGAGAGGTGGGTGAGCTCAGGATGAACGTGAACCCTCCCAGGTTGTGGCACATTCTGGCAGCAGCAGGTGAGGCTGGGGATGTGTGGCCAGAAATTGCTTTTCCTAATGTCAGTGGCTACTCAGCGTTGCTGAAGCAGAGACAAAATGTTGTTTTTTCATGGCTGGGCCACCTGCTCAGCTCCAGCCATTTCTCCCCTGAGATGTGCTGGCTCTGCAGAACTCCAAGTGTTTTCCGGCCATCTGAGAGCAGAGGGTGGAAGGACATGCTGTCCTTTTCTGGACAGAACATTCCCATTGCTTCAGAATAAATGGCTGGGGCTTGGGATGAAGGATCAGGCCACTGTTTGTGTAGAGAGATGGGAAGCAAGGGACAAACAAATTCAGAGATAAAAACATCAGATTTAACATCAGGCCATGAAACAGTCAAAACAAAAGTTTAAAAGCTCTGTTGTGTCACAAAACAGTGTGTGATGTAGCCATTAAACTTCAGATTCCAGCACTGTGCTTTTTCAGGTTCAGGCAGAGGTGTAGGAAATTTCAGCTTTGTGCTGAGCCATTGGTACGTGCAGAACCTCCACAGTGAAGATTGTAACTTTCCTCCATGTCCTGCTGGAGTTTGAGATGAACCACTGAAGAGTCAGGTTAAACAAAATGCTTCTCTAGGATCAGTATGGATTCATGACCCTACTGAAGGGAGCTCTCAAATGGGGAAGAATATCCAATAATTCTGCTTTGATCCTCCTCACTGAGGTGTATGAGCTGTGAACATGATGGGCAAGAGCAGCACAGCAGGACTTCAGGTAAATCCTCTGAGCATCAAGGTTAAGGTGCCCAGTTCCCAGGCTGGCTCCTCTCAAACAGGGCTTCCTTCAGTTCTTCTGACTCCACCTCAGAGGAGCTGGTGGGGGGATTAGAGTGGCTTTAGCAGTAGTTTTGGTCCAAATATGCCAGAGTAATTTGTTAAATTCTTCTAAACTTGGCCTGGCACTGGATTTTGGACATGCTGTTGTCCTGCATGGGGAGGTGTGAGCCTGTGGGAGGTGTGTGCTCCCACTCTGTGCCTGACCCTGTCCTGCTGAGGGCTCAGGGGCTCACACCCACCTCCGAGTCTCAGGCACAGCCTTGTCCTGCACCCCCCTTCCTTTCAGGAGCCTGTTTTGCCCACTGCTTCCTTTGTTGGGTTGTTTTTTCCTCCTACCAGCTTTTTCCTGTCTTTTTTCCCTCCCTTCTTGCTCACACACATACACAAAACATTGTTTATTTCTCATCCTGCCCCTTCTGTTCTCTCTGCCTCCAGATCTTCTGTATTTCTATCTTACATTAATTCTAATCCTCTTCCCTGGAAGCTGGGCTGGAGGGTGAGGTTTCAGTATCACTGCTTTGAAACAAACCTGTTGGGATTTGTAATGGACAAGCAGATGCTTGCAGGGGCATATCACTGACATCCCTGAAATCCAAGGAAGTAAAAGCCATCTCTAGGAAGTCACTGAAAAACTGGAGGTTTTGCTGCAGGAGCATAGAGACTTCTTGGGGTTTCTCTTCTTCAAAAAAGATTAAATGATGATCTTTATCTTCATCTTAATGGCTAGATCACACTCTGATCTCTTCTGTTGATCTCTTCTGCTAAAACCAAACCAAACACAGAAACAAGATAGCTGAAGGTAGAGAAAAGCAAGGGTTTTGAACCATGTCCAAACCACCACGAATCATTCACTTTCCTTTCAAATGCAGCATTAGCAATAGAGCTCTAAATCAATGAAAGGTCTAAAATTAGATTATATTCCTGAGATCAGATGTGAATCACAAGTTAATAATATTTTCTTTTATTATCACTGTCTTTACCCTTTTATTTTATCCTGAGAAATTAGGTTTCTGACTTGAAAAACAGAGTGAACTGTGAAGGCATCAAACCCTTATGGGTGACACCACACCAGATCACCTGTGGATGGGGCTCAGAAATCTTTGGGTTTTGGAGGTTCATTGTATCCAATACTGAGCTCGGTGATTTATCAGTTAGTGCTGTGTTCCTCTCTCTCCTAGCCCTCTGATGTATCAAGCTGTTTCTTAAATTAATGAGAAAATATTATTGCTAAAGCTTGCTAAATAAGGTTTGCAACCCACTCTGGAAGTGACAGGCGAGGACAGCAAGCAATTATCTCTTGACTGTGGCACAAAGCTCAGGGAATTGTGTTCTCCCTTCTGTATTTTTAGCTGAAACTGTGGTGAAATGCACCCACATCTGAAGCAGAGGTACCAGGTGAGCTGCAAGGGCGTGCAGGTGATGTGGATCTGTATGAAATGCAGCTGCAGGACTGTTTCCTCACAAGCAGCACCAGCTTTAGTCCCGGAGCTGTGTGCAGGACACTGCAGGAACCCAAACACAGCCCTGAGCTGTGGCATTGGCATCCTGCCTGTGTGTGTATTTCTGGGAGAGGGGTGTTGGGGTGGACATTTCTGGCTGGTTGTAGGTGAAGGATGATGCTGTCTTGGATGCAACAAATGCTATGGACAGTGCAGGTATAATGAACAGATGGTTTGCTTATAGGATACAGATTTACATGAACAAAATTGATGGACTTGCAGGAGGGGGATGCAGCAAACACTATGGACAGTGCAGGTATAATGAAGAAATGGTTTGCTTATAGGATACAGATTTATATGAACAAAATTGATGGAGGGGAACCTGCAGAGACCCTTGCAAAGAATGTGCATGGTCAGCAGGGATGTCCTCGAAGATGTCCCTGTGTGGGACTCCTTGAACAATTCTCCCTGCCATGGATCTTGTTCCAGTGCCTGCACACACGGGGGCCAGCCAGGTGTGACCACAGAGGGGTGACCCCACATGCCACAGTGCAGCTCTCTGTCAATGAGGGCTCCTGTCCTTGCAGAGCAGGGTTTTGGTGCAGCAGTTTTGTGGAAAGCACGTGAGGGTGGGCAGCACGTGATGGCTCAGAGCTGGTGTTTGCCATCACAGGGAGACAGGTGTGTGTGAAAGGCTCCTCCACCTTTCCTCTGTGCAGCCTCAGCACTTGCCAGGACATAATTAGTGGGGCTCTCGTGTTTCAGGGCGGGCTGTGGAGCAGCTGCTGAAGTGCCAGCTCAGTTGGGAGCCTTGAAAACAAAACGTCCCTTGTTTCTCATCACCTCTGTGAAACTCTGCCTTCCTGGGCTGGGGCTTGGCCCTGGCAGCTTTCAGGATAGACAAAATGTGAGAATTTTGCCAACAATGTATTCTTCTAGGTCTGTTAATATCCGTTATCAATTTAATGTGCCACGTTAATGAGATTTTGCTTTCTCCATCTCCTCCATAGAGCTGATTACTCAGTGTATGTGGTTGGTGTTTTTCTTTTTCTTTTTAGAAAGGAAGAAACTGCAAGTGAAGAAGTTTAATGTTTGCTTCAGCTGAAGAGAATATTTCCCAAGCCCTGGTGGGAAAAGGTGGAAAAGAGGACCAGAGGATGTTGCTAGTAGGTATGGAGATGACAGGAAGCCATGACTAGAAGGGGAATTGTCAACAGGAAACAAAGCAGCGGAGCTGATGTGACACTGCTGTACAGTACAGCTGCTGTGCTGTGCTGCCTGCTGCACTCTGAGGCCTGGGGAGCACTGTCTGTCTCCAGGAGAGATTCTCCTGTCCGTTTGTCTGCTGGAGTTTGAATTATTCTGCACCTGCTTAATCCACTTTGCTGGAGCTGGCAAACCCTGGGCTTTTTTTTCTTGACACCACCTACTGTAAAGTCCTTGAGCAGCTCTGAGGAGAAAAATGTGTGTGTGAGCAGCCTTCCTGGGCTGGCAGCCGAGCACTCCAGGGCCCCCAGGCAGCTTTGAGGTGTCTTGGCTGTCCAGTGCTCTGCAGATATGAACGCTGAGCTTTGGGGCTGGTTGTTCTCACCATGCTAGTACATGGGAAGGACGACTTCCTCTCAGACATAGCCTACATCATCCTGGAGCTGATCATTGCTGTGCTGGCCATCCTGGGGAACATCCTGGTCTGCTGGGCCGTCTACCTGAACAGCAACCTGCAGAACGTCACCAACTATTTCGTGGTGTCCCTGGCTGCTGCTGACATTGCCGTGGGTGTGCTGGCCATCCCCTTTGCCATCACCATCAGCACTGGCTTCTGTGCCTTCTTCTATGGCTGCCTCTTCATTGCCTGCTTTGTCCTGGTGTTGACCCAGAGCTCCATCTTCAGCCTCCTGGCCATCGCCATCGACAGGATCATCGCCATCCGAATTCCCCTCAGGTGAGCACGGGCTGGGCTGGGCTGCTGAGGGCTCCACCTCCCCAAAAACCACAGATCTGGGGAGGAATCAAGGAAGGAAAAGTTCTATGAGGATCACTGCTTTTTCTCCTGTATTTTGAAAGTGACTTTTCTTGGTTCTAAAGTGTGTTTTGGCTGGTGGATTTTCTAGCTGCTTCCTTTTCCTGTTCTCCTCTGTTCCCCTATGGTGGGTGTCCATGGCATCACAGAGCCACTCCACACTTGGGCAAACTGTGCCCTGAGCTGCAGCCAGTGGCACCAGAAGGATGGTGGAGGGCAGAAAGGGGGGGAGGTCAGCTTGTCCCCCTCCCTGTGGGGAGGAGGGGGGCTCTGCCTGAAGCTGCAGCAGCAGGGCTGAGGGAAGGAGGTGGGATTTACTCTCAGGGGTCCATTAAATGTGAAGGGAGAAAAAGCAGCAGGCTACCAAGAAATGGGCCTTAGGAAGATTTGGACTGGCTCAGGCACTGCCTCTGGAAGCACAGCACAGGTTGAAGGTGGAGGCTGCAGATGGGGATTTTGTGGTCTCTGCAGTTTAAAGAAAGAAAAGGACATTTCAATGACTAAACCTGGCTGCTACTTGGTGTGCAACCAGAGAGGCTGACGTGGGACAGGGGAAGTTTTGCCACACACACACAGGGGCTGCTGCTCAGGTTAGTTTTGCAGGAGCAGGTTGCTGTGGTGGGCTGTGTGTGCCCGTGGGCGTGAGGCAGCGTTGCTGTGACAATGCTCCGAGTCACTCACTGAGCTCCAGAGATGGAGAGGAAGCCCCAGGAGAGGCTGCAGAAGAACTGTAGGAGTCTCCTTCCTTCCTGTCTCATCCTTAGGAGGATGCAGCACGCTCTCAGGAGTGGAGAGACGGCCTTCATCTCCTGAACAACCAATGTGGCTGAAAAAAATGGAACAAATTTCTGATTTTTTGAGCTCTTGAGTTTGAGTTTTTGGACATCCTCATTTTTCTTGAGCTTAAATCACTTTTGCTGATCTGTACAATTTAGTTCTGTCTCTTCTGAATGCTTTGGTCATGCAGCACTTATGTCAATTAACACAAACCTCCTGTTCGAAACCAGAATGGGAACCCTGGAGAGTGGAAATTGCCTTTCCATGTGGACCAGTGAAGCCAAATCTTTCCTGAAGCCTCACCTCAGCAACTCTGTGCTGCTGTAACATTGCCTTTAATGGGTAGTTCCCAAACCCTTTTGGACATATCTGTTACAGCCTCTAGTTTTGGTGCAGATGTAAGGAATAACTGTTCCATTCCACTGCAGAGAAAACTCTGACAATAATTTTTACCTATAAACTGGGCTGTCTCCACTTTTCTACAGTTCTGCTATAGATATTTCCAATTTATAAACCAAAATAATGATAAATGGTACAAGGAAACATGTTGAGTAGCCCCTGGGAGCTGCCTCTGAAATGATTTTGAGAAGGGCTGATGTCTTGATTTCATCTCTCACGAGCTAACTCTGAGGATGTCTGCTGACAGTTTAAGCACTCTTATTGCTAGAGGATGACTTGCCAGGGAAGGGATTTTAAAAATCTGGATTTCTGCCCACATTTTGGGCTATCACTGTAACTATATTGTCTTGAAAATGTAATTTCCTGGAACTGCCAAGGTAAAGAGTCTTTTCAAAAAGGCAGAGTACATCAGTGCTGGGCACGACACTGGTTTCACTATCTTGTTTTGGAAAAAACAGAGCACACCCTCTTCCTCCCCAGGAACAGAGGGACTGACTGGATGCAGAAACCCACAGGTAAATCCAGGGGTTCCTCCTCCTCCCTGTCCTCTGCTGGTTTGTCCTTTCTCAGCAGGAGTGATGAACTTGTCAATTGTGTTTCCCCTTTAGAATTTATGGAGGAACAAGCATTAGATTTACAGCCCCAGACATGCTGAGAAAATGAAAGCTGATTATCTGAAGAGGGAAATGTGATGTAATTTAGACTGCCCACATCCTCACATTTTTTCTTTCACTAATACCTGTTTTGTCTCAAAAATGGGTCCAACAATTTGAAGGCAAGTTCTGCCACTACCACTGGGTTGTTTTCACCCCATTCTTTAACACCTGGGAAAGTCCCTTCTCCTCACAGGACATGAAAAGTACCACCAGGTATTCCTAATATCCATTTGCTGAATCATTAATAAACCAGATTTCCTTCACTCCAGTGAAACCAAAAAGGGCCAAACCTGTGTTTTAGTCTTCTATTTATCTTTAAATATTTCATGTCTGATTTGTCCTAATGAAGGTAACTGCATATGTGAATGTGTATTCACATAAATAAAAATAAACTGTCAGTATTAAGAAGGCAGAAGAGTGGGTTTTATGACACTGCTTAGTTTTGGACCCCTCACTACATTATTAGTTACCTTTCAAATTATTTTTCTGTGGAGCAGAGACCCTCCTCCAAAAAACTGCAATGAGAAAAACCATTTATAGGTGAAATTTTAAAACAGATAAAAACTAATTAGTGAGTATCTCGTGTGTTCTGCCTTTCAAACAATTGAAACATTTTGTAGAATTTGGTTACTTTTTCACAAGTTCTCAAGCACTTTGCTGAATTCTGCCAGGTTTTATACAAATGTAACACTCTGCAAGTGGCAGTGAGGCACTCCCAGGGAAGGGAGCCCGAGCCATTGTTCACTCTAGGACAAAACAAGGTAGGTACCTGAAAACCTGCACTGGCTAATATCAAACCCCCAGGTGCTCTGAACAAAACTGGCTGTGAGTCTGAGCCCCAGGATCAGCCCTGGGCCAAGAACAATTGCTGCTTTCCAGGCTCTGTGGTGCCAGCAGAGCTCCGTGGGCACCGTGCCCAGCCACGTGCTGCTGGGCAGGCACCGGGGTAAAGACATTCCCAGGGGAAGGACAGGTAGCTCCAACACACTGCAAAGAGAGGGGAAATTCTCCTTCCTGCAGCCAAACAGACAAAACCTTGTTTTGCTGAGGTTACTGAGGTTGCTGCTTGCTCTCTGTGTCGGATTCAGGCACAAAACACCCAGGTCACACAGTGCCAACTGCAGGCCTTTTCCTCTGCTGAAAGCTGCTTCTGCTGCTGCAATTCCTCTCTGGGGAAACATTATTAAGGTGCAGCTCCCTGATGTTTAGAGCTTTGGGACTGATTTATCCCACGTGGTGGTGATTTAAAGTGCAGTTCTGAGGTGGAACTGGGATGGTTTTCTGCCAGAGGAGATGAAGAACTGGCTTCTCAAAGTCTAGGAAGAATAGGGGAGATGAACTCCAACCCTGAATAAAGTATAGGATGTGCAGGATGGATCTCTCTTTGTGCTGAGAACAGCCTGTTTCAATAGTTGCTTTAATTTCCTAGGATTCCCTTCTGAAATGCTCATGTGAGCATCTAAACCAGTGAATCAGGGTTTTAATGTTTTATTGTCACTTTGAGCCATATGTGGACTCATTTCTTTCCCTGCTCACCATAAACTTTTTGACTTTATTGCAGGCATTTCCTACATATGCTCATGTTAAATAGATTTAGGGCAGGTTGTGTGAGAACAGACTAATTCTCCTCCTTCTTTTAACATGAGCACAGCTCTGAAAGCAGTGCCTTCATGGCCTGCACAGAACTTGCTGTTACCAAGGTTTTGTTCAGGAAGCTGATCACGTCACGAGCTGATTTTCTGTTTGTTCATTATTCCTTCTTCTGCTCTTTGGAGAAGAGATAATGCTGGGCACCTGTGGGATGCCACCTCCCCTGCCTCCACAGCATGGACAAACACCAGGGTCAGTTGGCAATAGAGCAGGAAGGTTCTGGACTGAGGGGTCTGGGAAAGATTGTTTAGTTGACACATGTGAAGGTCTCAGTTTGATTTCTTGCCCTGCCACAGATTTCCTGGATGATCTGGGATTGCCAGGGTTTCTCACTTCCACACAGATGTGATAGGGGCTGAATATCCTGCTTGGTGCTGTCCCTGATGGCTGCAGCTGCCTGAGGTGTGGGCTGATGAGTGCATGTGTTTGGTGAGCAGCGTTTTGTAGGGATTTGTTACACACCTTTGAGCAGTGCTGGAATTCAGATCAAAGCCCTCAGCTGAGCACAGCCATTCTGGGTGAAGCAGAAAAGGTGCCTGAAAAATGCTCCACACCTGACAGAGGATGTGCAGTGCTGTGGACAAGGCAGACCAGCAGCAGGATGACTGGACACTGTGATGGTGAGTTAGGCCAGCTACAGATCATGCAATGCATTGAAAGATTTTAACTTCTTTCTGAAGACACTCTGGATAGACTACCAGCTCTGTCTTCCACCAGTCTCAGAGACTCTGAGCAGGAATCTTTGTCTTCGTGGCACAGAACTTAGCCCATGGATCCAGAAGTGGCCCATCCATGGCCAAGTTACTTTAGGAAGCCCAGACAGGCTGCACATTCACCAAGGACACCTGTTCTCCTTGGGTTTTGTTCTCCTGCAGTCATTTTGCCAGCTGGCTGGTTGGGAGAGCAACAGGAGAGGTGAAACAATTTTGGGGAAAACTTTCACATTTTCATGTGTTTGCAAAAGTTGGTTTTGCTTTTTAGAGGAGGCAGGTGACTGTATCCCCACACCCAGAGCCACCATGATCATCCCTGTGCTCTGCACTCATGTCCTTTGTGTCTGGAATTTCACAAGCAGAAGTGGTTGTTTGTGTAGCAAGTGTGTTATTTCCAGGAAGCAGAACTGCTGGTGCACAGACAATGCAGTGCTGTCTGGACACATCAGACATGCTGCAAAGTCACCTGCCAGCTGTGCAGAGCACGGGCTGCAGGTGTGACCAGCTCCTTTCAGCAGATTGTGTCTCCTGCATGGTGCCAGCAGCTCCCAGGGGAGGGGATGTGTCTGGGAAGCCCTGAACTTACCCCAGCACTGAGGACAGAGAGAGTGGCTTTGTCCTGGCTGCTGTGAGCCTGGGAAGATACTGAGACAAAGTACACAAAGATGTACACAAAGCCCTCAATGACATCTCCAAGTGGATGAGAGGAAAGAGTCCAGGAAAGCCCATCTGGACTATAGCACTACCTCAGCCAAGTCACTCAGAGGTGCCTCATCCAGTGGATCCAAGAAATTAAGCTCTCCTAAACAAATTACCACTTCTCAGTGGGTACCTGGCCAACACAAGGCCATTGGCTGTGTCAGGAGATGCTGTGAGCTTTCTGTCCTGACCCTGGGAGATATTGAGCGAGGTGTTATGGACATGCACTCCAGCACAATGCAGTGCTGCTGGGAAGCTGCTCCTCGGGTTTGTGAAGCCTTGTAAAGCTCCTTGCATGGGAATCCCCGGAGGATAAGAGGGAGGGGGAAGTGTGTGGGGGGGTGTTTGTCTGGAGCAGAAGTGAATATATTTTTAGTGGAAGGGAAGGGACATCTCTAGTCGTGGGATAACAGCTGCACAATTTCAAAATTCCTCTGACAAGATGTAGCTAATTCCAGGGCTGCAGGGTTTTGATGGTTGTTTTTTTTTTTTTTTTTGGTTGTTGGTGATTTTTTTTGTTTTGTTTTGGTCTGGTTTGTTTGGTTTTGTTTGTTTTGCTTTGTTTGTTTTGTTTTGTTGTTTTTCCAAGCTTCAAGGGCCTCCAGCCACTCTCTTGCTCCCTGAGTGTACATTTCAAAGCACAGATGCTGTTTTGATGTGTTGATGAGGTCTGAATGGAGCAGCTCTCTGCTACCATTCATGCCGTGCCCTTTGCATCCTTTAAGCACTGGGCAGGATCCACTAATTGCTGGAAAAAAGCCTTTTTCTCCCTCACAATCGGCTGAATTCCTTCCTCATTTCTAGAAGGGCAATTTAGGTGTGCTTTGCGTTCTGGGAATTGTGTGGTTGGCTCCCTTAGCCACTCACTCTTTTCTGGTTTTGAAATGCAACTGAGAAAGGGAAATTGAAGCCTGATGGGTCTTGTTTTTTCCAAGGCCCATTGTCAGGGATTTAAAGCAGGATCTCCATTCTTTACTGTGCAAAAGCAGCCACTCTCCCTTCTCCCCTGTCTTGAACTTGTGTTGGGATAGGAGCATGAACCTGTGGGAGTAATTATTTCATTGGGAGATGGAAAGATTTCTGTGGTTTGTTGTATTATTTCTTGTAATGTTTGTTTTTGGAGAGAATTCTGGGGACAGAGGGAGAAGGAGCAGAGGGTAAACGCTGGGAGCCCAGCGCTACCGTCCGATCACAGACACACAGGGTCACACACAGTGTGGGACCCACGCTGCACAATGTGGGAATCCAGCCATCTATTTTCCATGCTGAGCATTACCCAGAGAAGGAAATTGCACTGAAATGTTAAACTGCTACCCTAATTTACATTTTCAGAGGGAAGAACTGGTGGAGGCAGCTCAGGACTCGCAGTAACCTGTGAGGCCTTGGATATTTTGAACAAACCAAGGTCTCCCCTGCACTGTCAGATTCTCACCATGTTGCTTATTGTTTCTTTCAACGGATCTTGGAGAGTTTATTGTTAAAAGCAGTGGCTTCAGCCAGGCATCAATACCTCTACCATTGAGGTCTTTTTGGTGTGTGCAGTGCAATCCATGGCACACCTGTAGTCAGAGAGTTGTCCTCAACTTAATTCCTCCTTTCTGTGAAAGACATGGGGTCGACTTAGCTGGGCTGGTGAGGAAAACTGCTGACTTGCCTCAGTTATTTCAAGAAGGCTGGTGGTGCTGGTCTTCCTGAAAGTGCCATTGAGGAGCAGAGTGAGGTGCCATGCAGGCAATGCCAGCCTGGCTGCTGCAATTGAGCCAGCAGGATTTCCCTGGAGCACACCACAATGTGGACACAGGGCTGGTGGCACTGTGCTTCCAGGTTCTTTTGTGCTATTTGGTTTGCAGATCTACTCCAAGACGGACCTAACAATTCCATGCCAAAAGGCTGCTCCTTTGCCAGGAAGGAGATGCTGCCTTAACCTTTGGGAAGAGACCCACAGTGGTCTTCATCACAAGGGTCAGAGCAGTGCTGCTGGTTATTCAGGCTGCAAGATCTATGTGCATGCCCAAGTGGACTGGTGGGGTGAAGGAGCACAGATGAAAACTGAATTAATTTCCCCGCTTTTCTGTCAACTATTCACTGCTTAAAAGAAAGGAGAGGGAAGTAGATGTCAGACAGTGTCACCACGTCCTTGGTGTGCTGCATGGGCTCTGCACATCAGTGCAAACTCTCTGATGAAGGAGGTGCCTTTCTCACTGTCTTCTGGAACACGGGGCCATTGTGAGGTTGTGTGGGTGCCAGCAGCTTGTTGAATGCCACCAATATAACTCCCATCTCCTCTGCTTTCCAGGTACAATGGCTTGGTGACCGGCTCTCGGGCCAAAGGCATCATTGCCATCTGCTGGGTGCTGTCCTTCATCATCGGCCTGACCCCGATGCTGGGGTGGCACAAGCGCGCCCAGATCGAAGACCCCAGTTCCAACTGGTCCTCTCCCATCAACTGCAGCAACAGCATGGTGGCGTGTCTCTTCGAGGCCGTGGTCACCATGGAGTACATGGTCTACTACAACTTCTTTGCCTGCGTGCTCCTGCCCCTCCTCCTCATGTTTGGCATCTACTTGAAAATCTTCATGGCAGCCCGGCGCCAGCTGAAGCAGATGGAGAACAAGATGGTACACGGGGAGCGCTCCCGCTCCACGCTGCAGAAGGAAGTGCACGCGGCCAAGTCTTTGGCCATCATCGTGGGGCTGTTTGCAGTCTGCTGGCTCCCGCTGCACATTATCAACTGCTTCACCCTTTTCTGCCCCAACTGCGCCCACGCTCCCCTCTGGCTGATGTACCTGGCTATCATCCTGTCCCACGCTAACTCGGTGGTGAACCCCCTGATTTACGCCTACCGCATCAGGGAGTTCCGACACACCTTCCGCAAGATCATCAGCCAGCACATCCTGGGCCGCAAGGAGCCCTTCAAGGCGGGAGCAGCCAGCTCCAGGACTTCCACCCACGGCGGGGACGCCGACAACGCCAGCATACGGATCACTGAGTATGCACTGGAGGTCTACAGCAACGGGGAGATCCACAGGGATCCCGAAAAGCAGGACTTGAACAAGTGCAAAGCCAGCTTGGAGTGGCACCAGAATGGAAATGCTCTGGACTTGGAGACAAACGGGCATCTCCCACATTCCTGCAAAAATGGGATTCTCTCAGAGGCGTGCCTCAACAGGGAGCGTCACAGTGAAGAGCTAATTGATGCCCAGGTTTCTTATTCAGATCTGGAAAGGGCAGCCTTTGCTGCAGCTGATGTTTCCTGATGAGACTTTCGAAGTTTTCCTGGTAGAATTATTTTTTTTCCCATTGGTGACCTCTGCCATGGCAGAAAGGGAGGCTGGGGGGCGGGGGGAGAGCAGTGTATTCAGATCGCTGTGGAGAAAGGGGTCCATGTCCAGGACTATTGGATGATCCTAAATACCAGACTGGAGAAAAGACAAGAGACCACTGAAGTGGACTAAGGAAGGAGGGACACGTTACCCATCAATGACCTGTCACCAAGGGCAGTGCCAAGGCTGAGGATGGCATTCCAAGTTCAGCACTGGGAGACTGGATGCAGGGATTTCGGGACACTCTGCTGTACTGTGCCTGTGGCTGAGTGTTGGTTTTGCTGTCTTTACCAATGGAAATAGAAGTGTTGCTGGAAGTACTCCCTGAATAACAAAGAGCAACTGGGAAGGGCCTCATAGTACTGTGGCCCTGAAACAAGCAGAAGGGGAGATAGCAAAACCTGTTGTCAGGAAGGATGCCAGGAGCTGCTTGGAGAAGGAAGGAATTTACCTGATGAGAACTCTGGATATTTTCAACCATGGCACTTTGTCTTTCAGTTTGTGTTTTTAAAGCCTATACTGCAACAGGTTGCTCAAATGTTTTTTTGCCATGTGATGATAAGGTTACTTTGAGTTAAGTTATAAAAGATGGGCAAGAACTCATATCCATTCCCTGAGTGCTCAGTGCTCCAGATGCACATGGCAAATACCACCTCTCAGCGCTCCACTTTGTCCAACAAATCACCAAAGCTGAGCCTTGCCAAGGATTTCCCCTGGCAAAAGGGCTGTCAGCAGGACGTGGTGCTGCAGGCCAGGGCTGTGGGCTGTCCTCAGGGCAGGGCTGTGAAGGGCTGTGGGTGTGTGAGATCTTTGTAGGCTGGTGGCACTTTCTGCTTTCCCCCTGTCTCTCCGCTTCTCCTCCTGAGCTCCTAGAATGCAAATTCTTTCCATGGCCCCAGATGTGTGTGAGGGGAGGTAATATTCCATATTTCAGTCATCTTCATCCTCACTCAACAGGCCGAGGGACTTCTTTCTTCTTTCTTGGGATAGAGAGCAACCCACACACATACCTTGACCTAATTTTGGAATTCCATTGAGCTCTATTTAAAAACATTTTCTCCTGTGATTTCAGTTTTTTCCTGTGAAGCCTGATGTGTCCCTGTGGTGCAGAGGCCAACAGAGCTGGGCCTGTCTGGTTAGAGGATGCTCCTGCTCTGAGAAGCTGAAAGGTGTCCGTAGTATTGGAACTCAACTTAGAAACTGCAGTCTATTCTTTCTGTAGAAGAGAACAGGCAAATTTGTGCTGCAGCAAGTGTACACACTGCTGTGGTTTGTTGCAGAGGTGTTTCACTGCAGTTTGGTAATTTTCTGTGTCACAAGAAGTCTGGAAGCTCAAGGACAGCGGAAAACCACAACAGCTTGAATTCTACCTGAAGATTGTCTGGGTTTTGTTTTTCAGACAAATAATCCATGTCCAGTACTACCAGCCTTCTGGAGAGGCAGACAGTAGTGGTCCTACTGGGAGATGAAAAGTTTGGTAATTCCAGGGATCTGAAGCTTATTCCTTAGCTGAAAACATCACAAATATCTTCCCCCAATCTGGTTCCTCCTCTTGTCTGTCCACTAACATTTCAGAAGCCAAGGGGAACTGGATTTTCATACTTGAGGAAGAGCAGGTTAGGTTTGCATGTTCTTATTCCATATTTATTTTATATATTGTGAACTATTAAAATGAAAAATCAGTTTTATTTTGAGGAGAATTTTCTTTTTGCCAGTTTCCCTACATGCATGTGGGGAGAAGTTTGTGATGCTGAATGTGTTTGAGCACGTAGCTGCTCTGGGCTAGCACCAAGTTTACTATGAGATGGATAAAAAGATGTGGCTGCCACCACAGCCCTTAGCAGAAAGACAGGCCAGTTTGTAAAACAATAGACTTCATGATTTAATTGAGCTGCTGCTCTCTTGGCAGGGCTCTTCCGCTCAGTCTGACGTCAGAGGAGAGGATTATCTCTCCAGCACCATTAAGGAACACGAAGCCATTTCTCTGTGGCTGATGTCACAGGCTGTTCCTCTGTAGGGTGACTTGGGATCTCCTTACTCTTGGTCCTTCTTGATGGAATATTTCTGTAGGTTATTTGTGTGATGGCTTCTCCGACCTCCTGTAACAGTGGCAGAGGAACTCAGGAAAATGGGGGACTGTTCTCTTCAGGCCTCAGCTGGGAGCTGAGATGTTTCTAAGAATAACACAAGATTACATCCGGCACTCATGTCAATAACAATTAGGTCCACAAAGACCCAGAGCAGGGAGGGAAGTGTGGGAAAATACCAGCATTGCTCATGTGCTGGAACACACACGAGTGCACAAGTGTTGCCTTTAGCTGCCACTGTAAAGGGATGGTTTGCACTGCATTGGATCAGACTTTCAGCAGTTGGTGTGGATTGGTTGCCTTCTATTGTTTCCTGAACATCTCCACACTTAAGGCAGTTTCTTGCTTGGTTGCCCCAAGAATCAAGTTGATCTATGTTGATGGACAAACTTTGGATTGTTGTGCTTTCCAGATTGCTCTGGAAAACTTTCCTGCCCAACCAGATCACGATGTGAGCTTACTGACTTTCCAGATATCTTGAATTTATCTTTCGTCTTGCTGCTTGAGCTGCCCCCAAATATATCCAGTCCCTTTTGGTATTAGTGATCCAGATTGAAATGAAAAGGATGTGTGAAGGGGGTGGGCTGTGTGCAGGAGGAAGGGCAGGGTATGGAGAGGGTGGTTTGTGGAGCTGTCTGCAGTCACAGGAAGGAAGGGATGGCAGCTGAACCACATGCCAGGCCTTCTGTGGCTGAGATGGACCCTCAGAGGGTGTTTCTGGAGGAGTTGTTGGGGAGAGCAGGAGCTTTTTGAACAGAATTTTGCACTTCATATTTCTTGTTTCCTAGGGATCATAATTTCAGGGCTTCCTGCTTCTTGGTTTGTTTTCCTTAAAAAAAAAAAAAGCAATAGGTCCCATCAGTGAAGTGTGCTCTTTCTCCTGGCAGCTCTTCAGTCTTGAGAGAAGTACCTGCTTTCCAGACTTCCTAGGACCACTCATGTGCCCATTTTTCTTTCAGCTGGAGAATGTTTAGCTGATCCAGCTGTTCTGGATAAACAAAGATGGTGCCAAGACAAAGGGAAGAATGAGGTGACTGTCAGGAGAGGCTGGAGAAGACCTTCTTGGGAATCCCAGGTGCAGTGGGTCCAGAGAGCAGGAGGTGGGGTCAGCAGAGACTGTTTTCATTGAATGAGAATTTCTTGCTAAGAAAGTCTGAAGATGCACAGAGAGATGTGGTGCTTCATTTGGCATGAGGGCATTCCATGAATTTCACCATTCCCTGAAGACTCTTAGGCTCCAGAGTTTATTTGCTTTACAAGAGTTTTGGAGAAAGCAAAGTTTGATCAGCTGCCAGGAGTAATTTTGCCAAGAGTTCTTGGGGCTCTCTCCTCAACAGGGCACTGTTCTTTTGTGTGTGCAAATAAATGCACTTTGTGTATCCTGCAGAGTTCCCTTTTGGATCAGTCATATTTCAAAGTTCTGTGCAAGCTTGAACTGCAGCTCTTGAACCAAGAAGCGTTTTGAAATGGTGGGGCAGCTGGGAATACTGGAGACAGAAAGGGTTTCTCACTGGTCCCTGTTGGTGCCAGGGTGCAGGTGGACTTGGAATGACATGGAATACTCTGAACCTTTGATCATTTTTTGAAGAGGCTTCAGGGGATGCTGGTGGATATAGAAAAGTCTCTAAGGTGTGGGAGTTGGATGGTCAGGATGGACAGGAATTCTTGGTAGTGAAGGAGCATTTGTAGAGTGGGTGTTTGGGAGGATTTCAGGGGAGCAGGAATGTGCTGGGAGGTGCTGTGGGGTGTAAAGAGGATGCTGGCTTGAGACCAGGGTGTGACATGCTGAGGAAGGACTCTGGAAGGGATGTAGAGCCTTACAGCTCTCCTGGGGTCACTGCAAGGATCAGCCTCTCTGGGGAGTGCACAGGGTTGACTTTGTAGGGTCTATATTGACTGAGGCAGGGATGGTTCTTATGGATGATGTCCTTTCAGATACATTGTCCCATTTCATCCAGGTATAACATATCTCCTTCTGCTTCATGAGCATGGTCCCCACGTAAAACCAAATCCTTCCAGCCAAGTTTTGTGGAAGGACAAACAGGCTGCAGTGGTCCCATAATGCATTAAACCTGCATGCAATACTCTCTGGTGGTGTTTGCTAAGTTCAGCTGCCTAAAAGTCAGTTCTCTCCCCAATTGTTCTGGGCATCAAATTGCACTGAGTCATTTCAGCATTTTTTCTTTCCAGCCCTGAGCTTCTGGCTGTCTTTATGGCAAAACACATAAAGAGTAATAAAAATCACCAGGTCCTCATTTGCATGAGAGGTGACTAACCCTGACAGATGAGACTCCCCAGACTGGGCCAATGTTGAGTGTAACTCCCCACCTCTCTTGCCTGCTGGGGCTGTTCACACAAGGATGTGTTAAAATCAAGACTGGAACCTGTTGATCTGAGAACATCCTTCACTCCCCCCACTGTCTCAGGAACTGATGTTCCTGCCCTGTCCTGTGGAGAGGTTCTCTGTGGTCTGCAAACCAAGACACTATGAACACCTTGCTGCACATGCTGTCAGTATGAAACAATTACTCTTTTAATTTAAATGTTTTATGATATAGGTGTTGTTTTCCCTCTGTCAGTTACCATTGGGGGGGTGGGAAGGGAGTGGGAGAATCTGTGCATGCAAATGTATTTAAAGTGCATTGACCAAAGGTTTTTTTGAATCTGTGAAGTTTTCATATCTGTGAAGTCATCAGACTGCTGGGCAGTGAGGAGCCGCTGGTGCTGCGGAGTCTGTCTTGGTTACATTTCTTAATAAGCATTAAAATAATAAAATATATTTGTAAAAGAGAGTGTGAGTGTCTTTGTCCCAGGAAGATCCAGCTGGCTGGACCTTGTGTGCAAGTATTTTTTATTATATTATTAGTTTTCTCCATTGACAGATCCTTCTGGAGAGCTCTCTCCCTGGTGCTGCCTGTGCTTTCACAGAGGAGATCAGCATGGACTAAAGTGACAGACCCAAATGGACTGGGAGACTCCTCCCATCCCAAACATCCCAGGGTCTGTCGTGGTGGCAGTAGAAATCATCCACAGCTGTGTACAGAGCACGAAGTAGAGCTGTTTTCACCCCAACCACTGCCCTGGCAGGAAGGGGGTGTTCCACAGCAGGACCTGAGGGTCCATGACTGCACCATGCAACAGCTTTGTGACTGGGCCATCCCACCCTGCTGGCTCTCCTTCCATGGGGCCCTGCTGGTGCACCTCAGACCATCACCCTTTCAGACTTCTTGCCCAGTTCTTGCCAGCCAAATTAATCTGGAAATGGTGGCAGGAAAACTGGATGCTGCTGTGGTGTTTCTCCTGTCAAATCTGAGCAGTGTGAAGCGGGAATAATGTCCAGCTTTCTCCCAGCTGATGGCTACTAAATGTGTGTCTAAGGAGGTTAACAGAAGTCTGTTCAATCCAGGAGCACTGGGAATTGGGAAGTTCTGAAATGAAAAGTTCACCAGATAGCCACCAACCACCAGCCATTCCCCTTTTGGGTCACTTTGTAGCCGTGCTCAAGGCCTCCTCACGGGAGGCCCCAGTTTGTGGAGGGGTGCTGGCACCCTGGTGCTCTGCAGCCAACTGCCTGAGGTGTTCAACCAAGTGTGTAACTGAGAAGCTTTTTGATTTTCCCTCCTTTCATAAACACTGTGCGTTTTGTTCTGCAGCATCAAAGGCCGGGAGCTGGGAACAATGGGCGTCTGCAGGAGCCCCGCGGGAACAATGCTGTACCTAAGAAAGGGAACTTGGAAGAACAGAGAGAGCTCCCAGCTTAACAACACAATTGGCCCGATCAGAAATCTCTGCTCAGAGACCCACACCTTGGCTCAGTCGCCTGCAGCAATTAGACTCTGCAGGGCTTTTGCTGTAGGCAAGAGCTGGCTGCAGCACTGGGGAACTGCTGACATTTCTGAGTGAGGAGGTAGGATGGGGCTGTGGAGGATTAGTAGGTTTTCCCTACAAATGGCAGAATGATTTTGGCTAAAGAGCTTTTCACAGTATTTAAAGCAGCAGAATCTTCCTTGTCACTTTTGCCCCTGAACAGGAAGACTTTGCTGCTAAACATAATACACACAAGTGTCTGCATGTGTTTCAAGAAGGTTCAGGTAGTTCAAAAGCTCTGAGCATCTCCTCTGAGGCCCTGTGGACCTCACAACTTCACAGGAAAGATTCCTCCAGCCTTGCATTTGACTGTGACCATGTGAGAAAGGAGATTCTGTGTGTGTTCATTCATGGGAAGGACACAGACTTTTGCCTGCTCCGAGTGATCCTGGGAGGAATCCTCTTCTCTGATCCCACAAAGTAAGCACCTCAGATTAGATGATGTGAGTCACTGCAGGTTGGAGTCTCACTGAATAGTAAGTGCACCTGTGCTCCTCCCTGACTTCTCAATCTCCTCTTCAGTGTGGTTTAGATAACAAAGAGGGGCATTTCTGGGTATTGGAGATGTTTCCTCAGAAATAACCCAGTGGGTGGAGTTTTTGGAGGAGTTTTGGCTGTAAGATGCAGTCATTTCTCTGCTTTGGGACTGCAGCAGTCACTGCTAAGGTCCTGCAGTGTCAGGAAAGCGCTGTCTAGATCTCAGAAAGCCAGAATTATGTTTCCAAAACTCAGAAAATCAGAATTTCATTTCAAGAATTAGAGCAACACATCAGAGAAAGTAATCTAAACCAAGTCTGGGTCTGAGAGCAGTGCAGTGATTTTTCAGCAAGTGAAAGGCAAGGAAAAGAACTTTCCATCTGCAAGTTCAGAGTAAGCTGTACAAAGATGAGGTTATGTGGAGTGCAGATCCATACTGGTCCAAGACTGTTACTCTGAACTCCAGAGCAGGGACTGTGGTTTCTGGGAGTGTTCTGCTGCAATCCAGAGAGGTGACTGCAACTTCTACAGATCCCAGGGAAACCTTTAAGCCTGCTGGCTTGGACACTGACAACATTGGAGCTGCAAATGCTCAGGTTTAGCCAAGGATTTACCCAGAGCCTGAGGCAGCTCCAATCTTTTGCCTTTCCTAGGTAACAGCTCATAACGACAATGAAGAAATCTATGTGGTGGGGTATTATGCTGCCTCAGCTGTTGGTGAGATCATGGGGATTTTTTTTGGGCTGGTATTGGTCCAGGATATTTCTTCTAATTGGGAGTTAAGCATATCTTGGGTACTTCATGTTGGAGGAGAACTTGCAGCTGCATCATTTGGATATTTGGCATCATCTGGGCTGTGAAAGCTTGTGTCTCTTCTTTGGGATTCCCATGGATGTGGGGCTCTTGTGCAGTGTGGTGATTGCATCCAGGAAAAAAACCACCTCCTAATAAAGAGAATTGAGCAGCCTGGATCACTTCTATGAAGAATGCAAAACAAGCCTGGGCCATCTCAGGGTAAGCTGCACTCATGGTGCCTCCTGAACCCATGTCCTGTTATTGTTGGTGTGGAAAGTTGAGGGTCTGGGCCAATGAAAATAAGGAAGGTGACTTGACAGACACAGATTTTATCTTTTGAGATTCATCATGACCTTTCTTGTGTATAATAAATAAAGTTGACTCAGGAATTGGCAAGTGCCCTATAACACGCAGTCCTGGTGTTGGGACTCGGCAGAATGTTCTGCTTAGCAATGCACTCTGTTGGCTTTGTCTGCCAAGTTCCCATTTTGGAGGAGCTGAAGGGCTGAGCAGCAGCAGATGCTGAAGCTCCTGCAGACAGGTGTGCTGGGCCCAGCACCTCTGCCCATGCTGACCTGGGCTGGGTGAAGCTGCTTTGGCTTCAGGCTCATACAAGCTTTTACCACTGAGCTGTAGAAAAGAGTCCTGCCAAGGGGAAATGCTGTTTGCAGGGCTGGGAGTCCTGGGCCCAAGTGGGCTCCCATCCTTCCACATTGCTGTACAACCTGCCAGGCAGTTAAGTCGACGTTGAACAATATTGCTTCCTGTGTTAATGTCTTGAGCAGCCCTGCCACACACACTGGATCCTGTGATATTAAACCATTCCATCATCCAGAGAATTTGACTGGTTTCACAGGTGACAGGAATGGCAGCTCTGAGACTTGCTGAGTGACTCCCTGACATCCTGTCTTCTCTGTTAATGTGATTGTGAGCAATCACAGGTTTCCTGATCCAGCCCTGTGATACACAAGGCTCCTCGCAGGCAACTGAAGATCGTGCTGCTGTTCTGTGCTGGTAACACATCTGACTGTGAAGTTATTCTGCAGATCCAAACGACATTGGGAGGAAGAGGGCTAATGTCTTCAGTCCCATCCCAGAGAGGCTACCAGGGGAATGGCTGCAGTTAATTCACAAGGATTGTGACTGATGGAAAATCAGAGTCTCAAGAGGAGAGCAGCCAGCACCAGTACAGGGGTGCTGGGCTACGTGGCATCCAGCACCTTACAAGACAGCTGACTGCCTCGTTTCTGAGGTGCCTGCCATTTGGGAGCAGTCCAGTATTCCAAGTGTTTCCTGCCTTTCTTTATATCCATGCCAAAAGCACTAACAGAATAGGGTGGAGACAAAAAAAAAAAAAAAGAAAAAAATCTTAGACCCTCCTCAAGATCCTCCTCTAATTCCAGAAGGATCAAAATGCTAAAGGTTGCACTGGAAAAACAGAAATAGTATTTTCTCCCACCATCAGTAACTCAATGCCACAAGTAAAGCTGAGACTCAGCTGCTTGTTCTACAGCTGTGTCCTTTCTGAAGTCATGAGAAACAGCACTTTGGTTTCCTTCCAGAGGAAACACACAACAATATCCCTAACTTGCACTGAGGCCTTCCAGTCTGCTGAACGAACCCAGCTAGCATTCATCTGCAACAAAATTAAACCCAAGATCCCCTACTCCTTATGGATTGAGCCAATGCATAGGAATCAAGCCTTTAAATCAGAAACACTTGTAGCTTGCTTTCTCAGAGTACTTGCTTCCCAAGCAATTTCTCTCCCATCCTAAATTCTGTGTTTGCAGATGATCCCTCCTTTCCTGCCATACACCAGACCTACTGCACAAGAAGTTTATCCAAGATGCAGGGGCCTCCTGTGCCTTTCCATGGTTCAGAATTACCTGCACTTTCAAGGACTGCAGCAACCATGTTCCTGTAGATTTTCCCTGTGTGGCTGGAGCAGAGGACGTGCTCTCTATCCTAACAGAAGTCTCTGATTCCCTTGCAGGAGGATGTCTCCACCAGCATTTGATTTGGAAACGCTGTGTGGGACATGCAATCCTCCCTGGGAGAGTTTAATGCCTTCTTCCCGTCAGGAGCTGCATCCTGGGGCCGGGATGTCAGTGACATGTGGCTGACACTGAACACTGAAGCCTGTGTGTCACTCAGGTCTTGGAAGAGCTGTGCTCTGTCTGCTGCACAGACACGTCCACGGTCTCCAAAGGGAGGTCCTTGAGGACAGAGCCATGAATTCAGTGTTTTCCAGGTGGCTGTGCTCTCTCCATGCCAGATGAATCCCAGTGAAACGTGTCCCTGTTCTTCTTCCTAAAGAGATGCATCTGCTGATGTCAACTTCCAGGTGAAGACACACAGGAACCTGCTCTCCCTCAGCATCTGTGGCCTCTGGCCTCTGCTGGTAGTCAGGCATCCCAAGAAAACTAGAAGTGACCTAAAACTCTTTTTTTTGCTAACCCTTGGCCAGTGTTGCAGATAGAGAAGTAAGGGCAGTTTTCCAGCAGGTGAGACCCTCCAGGGCAGCCAAGCATACAAGAAAAATAAACACAGGAAACATCCATGAAATAAGATAAAGGAGAGGCTGGGAGAGTTTTCTGCTGCTTGTGTGTCAGGGGGAAACCCAGAGCTGGGAGATCTCTCCAACAGGAGCAAGCAGATGTTGAACCTCAGCACAAAGGAAGGGGTTACTGCCTGGATGGAGAGAGGAGGAGAGAGGAGAGAGGAGAGAGGAGAGAGGAGAGATGAGAGAGGAGAGAGGAGAGAGGAGAGCGGAGAGAGGAG
>JBBMKD010000044.1:2586117-2623134 GCA_037834095.1 Argya squamiceps | reverse complement strand
AGGGGAGAGAGGAGAGAGGAGAGAGGAGAGAGGAGAGAGGAGAGAGGAGAGAGGAGAGAGGAGAGAGGAGAGAGGAGGTTTCTGCTTTGCCCAGACAGAGCAGGAGCTGCTCTATGGGGTCTGTGGAATGAAGATTTTGGGTCTAGATGTGGGGTGAGTTGGTGCTTTGCTCAGGGCAGAGACTCTGATCAGCTCTGCTCTGTTTTTCTGTCTCAAAAGCAGTTCTCAGTCTTGGTGTTGATGGAAATTCTGCTGTGTCTCACCTGTGAAACCCACTCCCTGAACTCTTCCCTTTGTGTCCCATCCCTCCAGATCCAATGGGCTTGTCAGAGCCTCCCCACTGCTCAGTTTACCCCTGGTGGAACGGCAGAGCAGTGTTGTGGTGAGGCATCTGCTGGCTCCATCCCTGTGCTCAGTGAGAGGGAGAAAACACCTGTGGTGCCCAAAATAGCCCGTGCCTGGGCAATCCAATCCAAGTGGTGTTGATAGTGCTGGGGGATTCCCATGCCTCATAAAGAGCCTTTTGTTGGGGGATCTAAACTGAGCTCGAAGCCTTGCCAGCTGTGGAGAGAAGCAGATGGATGTGCAGTGTAAAAATAGATGGAGGCAGACTTGTTCTGCCTCTTTTCTTCACCAGCTCAAAGTACAGTCCCAGAGGTGCCTGGTCAGCAGAACCAGAGCAGGGAACTGGGTGCTTTGCAGCTGCCAGTCTGCCTGGAGCCCATTAGCTATTGTCAGAGACAGAAATTTATCTCTCCGCAGTCCCATTGCCTTACAGCTGCCGTGTGGACAATCTTGTTTGCTCGCAGCTGTTGGCAGCATGTTACATCCCATTTCCCTGGGGCAACAAAAGCAGGAGAATGGGACATTTCTGTGAGACACCATGTCCCTGAAAGAGGTATTAGTCTGTGGCTATGTCCTCTAAGATCTCTGTTCAGCACTTAGGGAAATGTGCTGAAGACTTTCACCAGTGTGTCAGGGGCTGTTCCAATAGCTGACTGATAGATTTTGCAGCATCCAAGACCTTTGTGTATTGCACATAGAAATCTCACCTTTTCCCAACCCCAGCTACAGGGGAAATATTTTGGACTGGTATTGTCTCTGCTGTTGCTCCAAGTGACTTGGCTGCTTGTTTCAACGCCAAAACTCTGAGGTAAAAACACCTTCCAAAGGCATCTAAGGCTCATCAACCTTGATCTCTTATGTAGATCAAAAGGGCATGTCCCCTGTGGGTACCTCCAGGTCCAGTTGTTCATCCCAGTACTTTCCATCTAAGATTAGAATTTTTTCAACTCTAAAATATGGTGGCTCTTGTGCACAAAAGCAATTGAGAGGCTGCACCAAAATCCAGTACAGGCAGGACATGTCCCTGTCAGTCCAGCAGTCCCATGTTTGCATAAAATCCCCTTCTCAGCTGGCACCCCCACTCCATCCCTCCCTGCCAACTGAATTAGGAGCATATAGACATTTCCTGAAGGGGTTTTCTAAAGGCACTAATTTGATACACACAGGGCTCTTCCTGTAATGAATGTTCCTGAGGTAAGGTAATTGAAGCTGACTCTGCCTGGGTGGGTGGGGGCAGCAGGGCAGCACTGCTGGCAGAGATCATGAATAGAAGAACATTTATTGTTCCAATAAATTCAAAGGTGTTGTCTCTCTTTATGCTCCCCAACTTCGACCTGTGCTGTATTTTGAAGGTGGTTGCACTCTTCTCCTCCTCACTTTTTTTTCATTTAATCTTGTGAATATTTTCTGCACTTTTTTGATTTTTAGCTTTTTGTTTCTTTGCTGGTTTCCTCTCCTCTGCCTCATGTTCTCCTGCTTCCTGAAAAGCTGTGTGCTGTGGTGTGACAGGCAGAGGCCCTGAGGCTGGCCATACCTCTCCACACTGGCATCCAAAGATCAAGCTGATTCCCTGATATTTCTTTGTGCCAAATAGCGGCAAGAAGGGAAGAGGGAGGAAAGCATCATAGCATCACTGGGAGAAACCAGCTCAGAGGCTGAGGTCGGTGTGCAAACGGGGTCCTTTTGATAAGAAATATCCAAAAGGCTGGAGAGAGTTTCTCATCAGGAATATTCTCCTTGATCACAGAGCCCAGTGCTCTCAATTGGTGCTGGGAATCAGGAAGTAGTGGCAGCATTGAGCCTTTCCCCTTATTTACAGCATTTCCTTTTGCTTGCTGGGGGGCAGAAAGGGTTATCTGAAGGGCTTGTGTTTTATCTGAATAAGTCCAATTTGCCAAGCAGAGGCAATTGCTGTTCCTATACCTTGGGAAAATGATGGTGGGGAAAGGTGACTTCTGGAGCCCAGAAACTGGGGTTTTTCCTCACACATCTAGAAAGCCTGGATTGACAGAACTGCCAACAAGAACCCACGGGTAACATGCCAGTAAAGAGATGCCAGGAAGCATCTGCCCTGCATTTCAATAGTGTAAACTTGACATTTAACCTCTGATTATTTCTTATTTTTAGCTGCTTAATTTTTGGCACTTACAGGAACGTTTCAGCCACTAAATTGATGGGATTCAGCTCACAAAATGTTTCATCTCTAGTGACTGTCATGAGAGATCTCCATACCTGATGGGGGAGCTCAGAGTTGCCTCCACGTTCAACAGTGAGATGCAGGGATCTGGTGGGATGGAGCCTTCACAGGAAATCCCAGCAGCACTGCAGGAAAGGTGGGATCAAAACTGGGGGCTCCAGCAGTCCAGTCCAGACCTCACTTGCATCTCCACATCTCCAGTGAAACACTAGATACAAACCAGAACCAGGGCTAAAAGTGTGCTGTGATTGCTGTATGCTTGTCCTCCAAAACACAGCCCTTCTTCAGCACCTGATCTGGGCATTAACTTGGTCTAATAATTCAGCAGCCTTTGAACCACAAGTGCAGCATGTGTATAATGGTACCTCCATTTTTCCAGGTGGCCACCGGGGGTCATTTTTACTTTTGTTTTGCATTGTTGAACTCGGACAGGATGCTGGAGCTGAGGACAGGAGCAGTGAGTGCTCCCTCTGCTGTCTGTGGTCTTTCAAGTTCCTGGTTAATCCGGTCCCTGCTCAAATCCAATGATTTGCCGGGCTGGAGATGGAACTGGAAGCTGTTTGGTGTGCAGATGGCTGTGTAAAGGACCCATCAAATATATTTATTGCTGTTTGTATGCAAGGCCCATTGTGACTCACCGCCTGTGTGTGACTGTGAATTCAGGTTTGGATGGAGCATAATACCACAATGAGAAGGGATGGATGTGTCAGTTTTGTATTCAACTGAGGATGGACTGCACTGGGGGACACTCATGCAAGTGGTCTCTCCTGAGGAGGTGACAGCTGTGATGTGTCATCCTGTGTGAGACAAGAGGAAATAAAATCCTGTTCAATTTTGGGTAGGAAACTCAGGTCTGTAAAGCAGCTTCTTCTGTGGACTTCTCTGATGGTTTATTTCAGGCAGGTTTCTTCACTCTTAAAGGAGAGAACAATGGAGACTCAGACCAGGACACGACTTGACTCGGCATCAAGACTAAGGCCCTCAAGGAGGTGCCAAGAAGTCAATGGGGAATGGGGCAACCACAAAGGATTTTTAAAAGCGATTAAGCAATTTAAGAGCAAAAGTGCCTCTAAATTACTCTGAATGTTGGTATTATTAGGCTTATTAAGCCTGGTCCTTATTTTCTTGGGAGAAGATGGAAAGCACTCTGGCTATTTGAACTGGGCAGTGCCTTGCCAGAGACCAGCAGCAAGGTGGGGGCAGCCCTTCCCTTTGCCTTGGACTTGGGTGGTTTCTCACTTCATGTTTATGCTTTTTGCTTTTGGAGGCTCTTCCCCTTCGTTTGCTTGCTTTGTGGGGTTATTTTGTCCCCCCAGCACTGTCTATTTGCAAACCACATTCTGGAATCGTGCTCAGGAGGACATTCCTGTGCTTCTGGGCTGTAACATAATCGACCCTTTGTTATGGTATTTCACTTAGTTCAGGTGCCCCTGAAGGATGAGCAGACCAGAAGCAACAAGGTTTTCTGGCTGTGATTGTTCACTGGCCTGGCAACTAATAAAAGTGCTGTTTTTCTTCACCTTGGTTAAACTGCAAACATGTCCCTGCATGCACAAGACGTGGAGGTTCAACAAACCCAAAGGGCTCATTGTTAACCAAGGTAAGTTGTCCTGAGAGGCTGGGCATTAGATGGCTTTCTACACTTAAGAAAGGAAATTACCTCAAATATCTTTTTTGTTGTTGTTAAGTTTGGCCCTTGCTTTGTTAGCAGCTGTACACATTAAACAAGCTAAAATAAAACATAGCATTAAAAAAAAAGAGGCATAAAAATAAGATAAAGGAATAACAGAAACAAGCAGCAATCTGATCATGTATCTGAGCTCATCCAGACCATATGGAAGCTGTGAATTTTAAGCAGGCAGCTGAAAGACAAAGTGGCAGTAATCTTAGAAGTTTTGTTTGAGTTTATGAAAGTAAGTGAGAACGTACTTATAGGCCAAGTACACATGGATGAGGGAAGCTGAATCACTGGCAAATGAGAGGCAGGAAGAAAGAGGTGGATGCAGAGGTCAGGACTGGGAAGGGTTATTGCCTGGGATATGAATAATTAGTCTAATGCATAGAGAGATGGAAAGGTGAAGAAAGGCCAAAGGCATATTAGTTATTTGCAGATTGCACTCTGTCTTCCCTCCCTCTGCCCAATTTCAGCCATTGTGTGGAGCAGGCAGCAATACATGTGCCTGCTGCATCCATCCATCTTCATAAGAGCTGGGTTAAATTGCACAATCTTTAGGAATATCATTTGCAGGCAGCTCTTATTGCTGCTCCCAGCCTCTGTCCAGTAATCTGTGGCTCCAGGGGGTGGGCACATTTTGTGGTGAGACAGAAAGTATTTGTATGCTGCTGCTCCTCTCACCTTTATATTCTATTATTCTGCTAAATCACTGCTTTGTAAGTAAGCATTCCTCCAGGACTGGTAATTCAAGATCTTGTGATTCAACATGACTAGAGCATGATTCTTTGTACCTGTAGGAAGCGAGGATTCTTTCCACTCAGATTTTGCTTATATCCTTGTGGAGAGCTCCCACTCTGAAAACTACAGTTTTGTATATACAGAGCTTCCCAGTGGTTTGGTTTCTGAACAGATCTTGCTTGCAGTGGAAAAGTACACCATGCTAAAAGGAAGCTTTGAAGACCTGCAAGAGTTAACATGAAATTAGGCACATAAGGTGACCAGAGAAGCAGAGACAAGCACATATGATAGTCAGTGTATCATTTTTTTTACACTGAATGCAAGTGAATCTCTGAAGTGTTGCAATTCCTCAGGACCACAGCCTAACTGGAGGTTGTTTTGCAATGCTGAGCAGCCCTTCAGTGTAATTGCTTCTTCCCTCCCAAAGCCTGAACATCTGGATTTATGGTGTCAAAAGCAATCCAGCAAGAAAGGGCATGAGAAATGGTACCCTTGTGGATTAGAAGAGATACTAGATATGGTCTGAGTTACAGCACATGTAAGGCACTCTCTGGTATCCCCCAGCTGTCCCATCCCTCAGTAACAGTTCCACTGCTGCTCTCCTCTGTTGGGAACTGCTGCTCACAGCCAAAACATCTCTCAGAGCTCCTCTGCCCTCATCTAAGTGGTGACCCATCAACCACATTCAGTAGGAACTACTGATAACAGCCCCTACCATTTTGCCCTAATATCAATTCATTAATTACCTTTCTGTGTTTTAGGTGCATGTTGGTTAATTTTCACCTGCCACTGCTCACCTCTCTGGGGAGAACATACAACATGTGTGTTACAAGATCATAAAAACTCTACAGCTGAAGGGGATGCAACAGTAATTGAGGTGACCACTGTCTTTTCCTGGGACATTTATGAATTTTGGTGCTCCTTGAAGGAGCTATGTGGACCCTACTCACACATCTTCACCTCTGCCTGAAGTGTCTGCTAATGTTCTCTGGAGTCAGGGTGAGGAGTGTGGATGTGTAGGTAGGCAGATATGTGTTCTTCACTGCTCCTGATTAACACAGGAGGAGGCTGTGTTAGAGGGGCCTCCCAGGGCACAGCCTGGCTTGATGGAGGCTTTTAAAAAATATCTAATTTCATTCAGTTCCTGGAACTGAGCTGATGCTGGTGACTGTCATCATGCCAGGCCCAGGAGGAACTGAACTGTGTCAAACACATTTGTGAGTGACACGCTTGTGACTGCTTCCCATTGTGGAACAGAGGATGTGAAGGGTGAGTGGGCAGACAGCAAAAGTCTCCAGGCACGCAAATAAAGGGGGAGTACGCATTTTTTTCCAAAAAACATCTATTTTTGGTATGTAAAAAGAAGGGTCTTTCATTCAGGGTATTTCTCACTCAGAGTTGCATCTTGGAGAAAAGCAGGAGCTGGTGTTCGTGTTGTTGCAAGTGATTAAGAATTCCCACAGGAGACCCTGTGTGTCTTTGACGTAGGCTCATTTCTTTGTGTGCTGGCTGCTTCCATCCCCATCAGTGAAGCTTTCTCTGCCTCTCTCTCTCTCTTCTCCCATTGCCTTCTGCCCCTACCAACTTGAAACAGCATCTTTTGAAAAATCTTTGTTGACACAAGCTGTCTTAGTTGTGGATGCTGCAGGGGTTGGGAAGGCTCCTCAAGCAAAGAAAGTCCTTGGGGTCATGGAAACCAGCCAGGAATTTCTGCTCTCCCATTCCCAGGGGCATGAGGAGCCCACAGAGGAAAACCAAAGGTGACCATTTCCTCAGTTTAAATGTCATTGACCTGAATTGCAGATGTTTTCCAAGCCTTTTTAAGATCAAGAGAGCAGTTTTGAAATATAACTGGTATCTTGATGGAGGATCATTTCAAATTATAGAGTCCTATAAAACAATATGGGAAATTTTTATTCGAAAAGAAGAAAGCATCATCACTATCTTTTTCAAGTCTTCAGAGCTTTTTTTTTAATCACACCTGATACATGTATGCAGCTTGTTCACTGAGGGAGCTGGATATTAAATGGCCAGATATTATTTCTTGGAAGTATGAACACAAAATATCAAGACAGTCTAAAATGTTAGCTATGTGCTATAGGACCACTGAGGATAGTGTGTTCCTCAGAAGGAGAAAGGAGGTGACAGTGGGACTAAAGCTGCCTCTTTTCTGTAAGGGTGATATTTTAACAGCTCTCATGGGAGGAAGGACATGTTCAACCTAATAGGATAATGGAATAATATGTTGAACATATCAGCTTTGACACAGACCATCTGGTGGCTGTAGACGCAAATAACCTAAGGAAAACAAATTTGAAATGTTTCAGGAAATGGCTATATGCATGCAGCACAGTGGGGGGGCAGGAGGGTGCCTGTGTGTAGAAGGAAAGAGATAAAAGCCCCTCTCTTTGGCTGTGGGAAGAGTGTCTCACTCGTTCCTGGAAAGGACTACATTCCATCCTTAATGATATTTGGGCTATAAATTTTGTACTGTCATCTCCTCTGGACCCACAGAACTCTGCACTGTGAGGTTGGACCAAAGGTCTCATATGGACTCTAGCTGGTAAACAGAAAAATCCCCAAAGCCAAACAAAGAATCTTCCTACACTTACTGCTGGAAATTTGCTCAGAAATTGTTGGTATGGTAACTATTGCTCAGCAGGGAAATTATCTCCACCAGTAGGTCATCCACAATCTCTTCCCTTCCTTCTTTCTAGGGCCTTTGTGTTTCTAACACATCCTGTCTTCTCATCTCTGTCCAACCAGTTTCAATTCCAGCGACTTGCATGTCACTCAAGTCCAGTCAGGTGTCCTGAGGCACCAGGTGAGTCTGTTCTGTGTGTGCAACCTGGCTGGCCACACCTCAGTGTGTTGTGTGACCACCCAGGGGCATCACTCCCATCACTCTGGGTTCCCTCTGCTGTGGCTGGGAACATGTCACCAGTATCAGTGACATAAACTGCTAAAGAGCCTTTAAAAGATGCTGAAAATGCCCAAGATCTTGCAGAGGCAAATCAATCCTTGCAGATCCCCTCTTGCCTTGGTGCACAGGTGCTGTCTCTCATTTGGAAGTTTTTGGTTTGTGCCACTTGAAGTCTGCAGAAATTTGTATGGGCTCAGGAAGGGCAGCAGAATGTGTTACACTCTTCATAAATACACCTCCCTTCTTCCTCCTGTGCCAGCAGCACGTCAGCAGCAAGTATCACTTTCCTGTGCAGGAATGGCTTTGATAAAAGGTACTCTAATAAGATATACTCCATTGATGAGTTATTTCTGGCACAGACAGAGCTGGAAGGAAGTCAGCATTACACACAGACACTCTTTGGCCTGGGAAGGTCTGAGAACCCTTTAAACACTTGGCTCAGAAATGGCTCTTTTCCTTTTATCTAGGAGATTTTTCCTTTCCTGTTAAGTTAATTAAACTTCTGGTTTGTCTTCCTCATGCCCTTTTGCCAGGATCTAGGCTGTCCATGAAGACACCAGTTCAATAACCATCATTTAGAGTGTCAAGCTTGTGTTACTACTGTTTGTTTGCCAAGTGCAGCTGCAGATGTCTGCCCAATTTCACATGTTGCTGTGAGCCAGAGATATTGGCCTTTACTACACAAATGTGCTGTTGAGGCCTCACAGCAGCCCTTCCATGAGTTGTCCTTGAAAGATGGTAAGTTTTGATGTCTTCCCACTTCTGTGAAAAAAGGGCTTCTTTACACCAAACAACTGATTTTGATTGCAGTGGAGTCTGCAGTTCAGGTGAGATATTACTGCTGGTTAGCACTCTGTATTCTCAGTGATATCACAGATATTCTCACTGTGGAATAAGAATTGTTACTCAGAAATAAATTCTACAACAGATCAGGTTATTCTCAAGCAGAAGTTTCCAGGTTGGGTGTCAGTGAGAGTCCCTGTGTATAAAACCCCTGAAATCCCTGGGTGTCAGGGATATGGATCAACTCATTGGGCAAATTCAGTTGAAGGGCTGAAGCCCTTTTGCCACTTCTTGGCACAAAATTGTGCTCCCACATCAAGGTGCTGCAGATGGATCCCACAGATGCTCCCTTTTTTCTTCCCTGCCACCAAAATCATTCTGCCACTCTAGTTCCCTCTGGTCAGTGGGAGCTGTGAGTTGAATGACTTTGGTGAGAGACTAATGAGGAAGTATTTTAATCTGGAGAATGTCCTGTCTTTGGGCCAGTCTGTGCAATCTGCACTGGAAGTCCTTTAATACAGGGCTTGTATGAGAGACCTAATATGTTTTCCCTAATAATTCTAGTGGTGGGAAGGGTCTCGTCCTCTGTGAGAGAGAGCTTTACTGTAATTTCCTCAATCTCAGGAATGCCTTCCCAGAAAAGCAAGGTGTTGACTATTAGTGGATGTTGCTGTTCCTTTTGTGCCGTCAAGTGTGAAACTAAAGATTAATGTAGCACTGTATTGACTGCTGTGTGCAGGTTTTGACCTGCCTGAAAAATGGTCAGTGCCTATCCTAAAAGTTACCCATTTGGTGTCCAGTTCAGTGGGCAAGCTCTGAAAATAAAACCCTTCAAGGTTTCTCAACTCCTTGTTGAGTTGCTTTGAATGTCATCACACACCAAACCATACAACTGGGAGCCAGGGCAGTGTATTGGATCATTTAATATCACTTTGCCACTGGCCAAGCTATTAACCAGAGCTCTCACCTAGAAAATAATGGGTCTTGGGGCCATCTAATAATCTCACCTGGAACAATTTGCAGTTTTTTGCATGAAATAATTTTTCAATTACTTTTTCCCCCTTAAGGGCAATGTAAGGCTCCTGTATTCTGCACTTGGTTTTAACTTAGATGGCTCTGAGGCTGTTTGGGAAAACATGATAATCAGATCCTTTATACAGGGTTAAATGACTGAAAATCATCCTTTTCAGAATTTCAAACAAGCTCCCATTCCTTTTAATATGATGTCCCTACCAAATGTTTTCCCAAAGTTCATACAATTCACATAGAACTTCCACTCAGAGGGGAACTCCTCGAGGATTTTGAAGTCAGCCCTGTGATAAATTCAAGCCCATCTTTCTCAAAATCAGATTACTCAATTCCAGATTAGATGTTTGCTAATTCCACTCTCTAACAATATTCTTGACAGGAATCTGGCAGTATAGAAACGTCATGTTCCAGACTCTTCCTCATCTCTCCAGCTCTTACACTTTGAAATGCCTAATTTCTGCAAGGACTGAAACAAAAGATCTTTCTCCCCCTGTGAGGAGAGGGACATCTTCCTCTTCCCAGATTATACCTAAAATTCACTCATTTTGGTATAGGCTACTACCCTCTTTGATGAAGGATTAGAACACTATTTATAGTAGGTGCTTAAAACCAGGCTTCCTGAACCCGTGGAAAACAAATGCGCCAGATTTTACTCTTTTGTTCTTTTAATAAACTGTCCGTGAGATTCATCCCCTCCCCTCCTTTCCTGCTGGTTTACTTGCATTCTTATATGTTCAGTGTTTTTCTCTTCTGTCTTTGTTCCAGTTTATCAGCAATTTACACACAGTTGTTTCCCAGACTCCATGATTTCAACAGCAAAAATAACACTGACCTTTTGAGCCCATGAGCAATCTTGCTGGTGGTAATTTAGCAGAAAGTTACAGTAATGAACAAGAACTCTGCTCTTAAATGTTAGATCACTAAATGTGTTTTATGAGTCTTTATTACTTCTTTAATGCACTTCCTGTGCACCAGGGAGACAGCCATATTCCAGGGGAGGGTGAAGTTTTTAATTGGCAAAGTAGCCAATTTGTGAATCTGTTCTGCTTTAAAGATACATTTTCAGGTGTGATTCAGTCAAAGCAATCAAGGAAAATGTTTCTAGCTAGAAAGACAACAGTACTAAAAACAAAAGGGATTTTCCAAAGAAATATTAACTCTGAAAACCCTGAGCTGGGCTCTTCCTGTGGGAGGGAGGGGAGAGTGGCTAAAACCTTAGATTTCACTGCCCAGATTTGGGGCTGCCTGGGGACTGCTTTGGTCCCAGGCATGCCTGAGAGCAGACAAAATGTATTGTCAACAATAAACTTCCTCAGTTTTCAGCCACTTCCCCTCACCCAGCCTTCAGAACAGCAGGAAGCCAAAAGCAGAGGACACAAAGTCAACTAGATGAGGTTTATAATTTGGCTCTGCTGCCAAATAGACAGGCATAGGTGATCGTACCTATGGCTGTTGCAGAGTTCACAGTTAAGACAGGTGATCTAAATGCAGGCTGGACTTTTCCATCCCTATCAAAATCCTCACCTTCATTTTGGCTTAAGTTTACATACAGACCCATTTCTAAAACTGATAACAGTGCTTGTGAGGATTTGAGTAGAACTAGGAAGAGGGCTTTGTCTGTAAAGGCAAACCCCAAAAGCTCCACCAGAGTTGTCATTAACAAGAGGTCATGGTACAAAGGAGTGACTTTAAAAGAGAGAATTTTGGTTTTCCTGCATGACAGCACCCTTAAACCAAAGCAGGAGAGACAGGAAGGTTACCAACTCCCTTCTTTTAGCTGTGTATTAAGCAGCCTGAAGCTAGTGTTTTATCTTCCCCCTGTATTTTAGACCTTCTCCTCTCCTACACTTCTATTATGCTAATTCCCCTTCACCGCTTGTCTTTTACACTTGAAATGTTTTGAATCAGGTGTGTTTCAAGATAATTGTGTTATATTTCCACATGAAGCAAGGGAATTTGTATTCGAGGTGAAGCAATGTAAAGACCTGATTGCAGTAGAATTCAGTACTTTATTTTGTGGCCACTGGAAAAGGACATTGTAGAAGATAATTGTAAAGGGTATTGCAGCATTAAAAAAAGCAAGCTTAGAGCACCAACATCATGTGCCCTTTGCAGGACACATCTGTGTCCACCCAAATCCCTCGATAGGTGTTAATGACCAGCAGCATGACACTGGGGATGTCTGAGGCAGCTACTGGATTAGGGACATGAGATATTAATTTATTTAGCTGCTCTGGGGAACTCTGTGTGACCAATTTCAAGGCAACAGGCAAAGAAAGTGTCAGAAACATGATTCACATGATGATAGTAGCAGGGTTTGTAAGAAGCTGGGTGTTTCAGAGAGATTACATATACCTGCTACTGCGTTAGGAAGGACAGAGAGAAATGCTGCCTCTAATCCTGCCTATGAGCACTGGTTTGTGATGCTGTTCAGCCTTTCCTCCTATCTTGGGCTACAGTGGACAGACTTTGTTTGTTTGTTTAAATCTTTTCTTGGGTCTGTCCCAATTTTAGCCTGAACTCCAGATATTTGGCTCTTAAATTCATTCTCCAGGGTGCTTCTGACTAATGCCAGGGTGCTATTGTGGGCTTTTACAGGAACTCTTGGGAACAGCCTTGCAGCACAGAGTTGTGCACCAGCACTACCAAAGCCCAGATTTAGCTCTGCGATGGTGACTGTGCAATGCAGGGTTTCAGCTCAGAAACACAGGAGAACTGTTTCTGTACAGATTGCACTGTGTGGTCCTGACTTCTACACCCGTCTTTACGGACCACCCTGACTGAGGGCAATGGAGATGAAAAGCATGTGCACTTCAGAACTGTTTTGCAGGAATTTTCCCTCGTTTTGAAGTGCTTTTGTTCCATAAAATACTTATTTTCCTCTAAATCAGTCATTACAGTTTGGGTTCATACCAAAAAGTTCAGCTGTTTCCCAAAACATTTACTTGGTCCAGGTAATGCAGAATTGGGAAGCAGTTTAAATGCAGACGTTTAAGGAAGTCAGAATCAGAACTGAGATCTGGATTCAAGCATCCTACTTAACAGATAATTGCACTGACTGAGGTGGAACATTCAGACTTAAATCCAAGCCCTCTAATATGCTTTGTCTGGGATATGGAAGGCATCTTCCTTTATTAGGTTACTTTCCTGCTCAACATTAACATTTCGTGCTTTGAAGGTTTATTGTGTTGGCTGGAGTTATACCTTTATATACACACAGTCCCTATGGAATAGCCTGATCTCCTTTCATCATTATTAGTAATTCTAGGCTTGTCATTTCCTATTCATGCAGTCTGGACCTCACCACGTTGTTGCAGGATGGTTGATACGGTGCACAGGAAATATTCTGTTTTTTCAGGTCTCCACTGTTCCTAAGTATTCTTTTCAGGGGCTTCAGTTTTATTGCCATGAAGTCCATTTCCTACATGTAGTACAATTTACTAAATTACAAATAAACAAGGCACCAATAGAGAAGTCAGTGAAAGTTCACACTAAGAATAGAACTTGAAGAGAAAAGTTCAGTTATGTGACCTTCCTCAGGAGCTGGATACAAAATAGACCTGCTGTTTTTCTCTTTAATTTGCAGTCCAGGCAGAAAAGAACTTGAACAGTTCCCAGAGAAACCCAGGCCCTTCTGTTTGTTTCTCTGAATCCTCCAGAAATGCTTTATCTGTTGACATCCTGGCTATGCTGATATGGAAATGAACTTATTTGGCCTCCTCATTTTCCCTTATATTGTCAGCTGATTTTTTCATTGATCTTCCTCCTTGCAATGTTTAAAGATCTGCCAACCTTGAACAGCACAAAATGTTATAGATAGGTACCTTTAAAATTGGCCATTAAAGAAAATTAGGATCATCAGATGAAAAATCTAATATATGTATCAGCCACCGCTTATTGTTGCCCTTCAGAAATATGTTTGGGCAAGAAAAGCAATCTCACTGAAACTTTTTTTGGTTAAAAAGGGTGAATTAGAGAGAAAGAATCATGTGTCTCCAAATGCCTTGATGAAACCAGACTACCCCTGGACACTTTCTGCCTAAAGTTAAATATTAGACACTCTCTCCCTGACATTCTTTTTTTTTATTTAGTCTAAAAGGCTTAATATTTAACTCAAAATACCTAACAACTGCAAATGCTAAGTGCTGAAAGTTGTTACATCCTCCAGCAGATACATAAAGCAGCGCTTAAACTCAGTGGGATATATTTAGAGATGTGTCGCCACCCCTGGACTTCGTGTTCCGCTCGGATGAGAAACCCAGTTGCTATGTTGTGAACTTCTGTGTGTTTTGAAGCAGAAGGCACAGCCAGTGGTTCAGTGGGAATAACTGCTTTAAACAGGGTGTCTGCCTTGTACCTGCAGGAGGAAATGTCCTTTATTTGATGCACTTTTATTTTGTCTCAGATCAAGGTCTTAATTGGTTCAATCCTTTATCTGAAATTAAGTCTGGTTTTGGGATGGATTTCCAATTACAATGGGCCTCAAAATCCATGTAAAACTCAAAGTTATTTATTACTGGCTCCTGTGCAGAGTTTTACTTCAATGGATACACACATATCCACGAGAACCACTGCCATTTAATGACCAATTTCCAAGGCTTTTTGTTGGAAAGGCATCATTAGAAAAAGTTCCTAAAGATGTTCTGCTTTTAGATGAGTTATGTCTGAAACACAAGAGTTGGCCCAGAAGTGGCAAGTAGCCAGGAACAGCCACATCCCCTGGACATGCCGTCGGCCAGACCGATGGAACTAGGGCTGATATTTTTCCCTTCCTTTCCTCTCCCTACCACTCCTTTCATTCCTCTTCATTCTTTCCTCCTTTCCCCCTATTTTCTTTCCTCTTTTTTTCCTTTCTCTTTTCTTTTCTCGTCTTTTTTTTTTTTTTCCCCGTTCCCTCTTTTCCCCTCTCTTTCCCCCTTTTTCTCTCTTTCTACTCCGTGCTCATATAGCAGGTCAGGGACCAACATAACGGATTTCCACGCCAAGTGACTTTTTGTGGACTTCCCGACTTTTGTGGGTCTTTTCGACCACGAACATTTACGAGTCCTGGGCACTCCCTTCCCCTCAGCGGCCGCACTCGCTCCGGGAGCGGCAAGAGTCCTACAGGGGCGCCGGGGCTGGCGGGCGCCTCACGGCACCGTCCCGCCAAAACCCATGAGGGGAGCGGGGCGTGGCCGACGGGGCCGCCCGGGGCAAAGTCCAGGGGCCACCGAGCGGCTGAGGGGCTGCGCGCGCTCGCCCTCCGCCATGGCGGGAGGTCTGGAGTCGCTGGAGGTGTGCCTGGAGCGGCACATCCCGCCCGGGGAACTCGCCGAGGTGAAGCGGATCCTCTATGGGGGCGAGGCCAGGTGCGCCATCAGAATGGGCTCGACCTCCGCTCTGCGGGTTTCCGTCCCTCCTCTCCCCTGGGTCCGGGGGGATGCCCAGCCCGCGTGTGAGGGGGAGTCAGTGTGAAGGCCGGTGTGCAAGACACACGGCTGGTCTGAGGGGAAAAAGGAAAAGTAGGGCTTGTGTTGCTGCAGTGAGGTGGATGGAGTGTTTTGGAGGTGATCCAGGTGTGGGGAGCAGGGCAGTGTGAGAAGGTGAGGGACAGGGATGGAAGACCTGACTGGAATAGTGATATCGGGGTGATGGAGCCTGAAAAGTAGGGATTAAACTTGAGGAAAATACACTGGAGGAAAAGTGTTTATGGCAGGTGGAAGTTTGTGTGTATGTGCTCCTTGATTTCTGCAGCAAGGTGTTAGTGTCTGGAAATGACAGGAGGACAGTATGAGATTGTGGAGGTGAGCTGTGAGATCAGCATGTGAGCTGCTCTGCCTGTCCCCTGCCTGATGGATGAATGTTGGGGCATGGGAGCTTTGGGTGTCTCTGCAGGGTTAGGCAGAACTGTCATCCCCTTGGTCCATTGCATTCAGAGCAAGAAAGGAGAACGTCTCATCTTGAAATGTCTTTGTTTCCTATTCAATCCAGAAAACTTGATTTGCCAACTGCTGCAGTGGCAGCAGCTCAGGAAAGAGATTTTGAACTACAGGGCTATGGATTTGAAGCTGCTCCGGAGCAATTGAGAAGGCCACGTATTGTTCGAGTGGGGCTGATACAGAATAAAATCCCTCTTCCCACAGATACAGCAGTGGCAGTCCAGGTACACAGACTGGGACTGGGGCTGTTTCTAACTCCTCTTCTGCTGGATTGAGACATAACACAGTTCAGTTGGTCATTTTAGGAACTTATAATGAAATGTCTAGTGATTGTCTGGCAGTACAGGGGCCATCACTACTGCAGTAGAGCATCCTGTAAGATAGTTGAATGATACCTTTGGTTTTATTGTTTCTCAGAAACATCTCTTGTGTTTACCTACCATGCCCGACCTGCTTGCAGTTTTTCCAAAGCTAAATATTTAGTAGCTCGTTCTGCACATGAAAATCCTTTGCCTCTAAGATGAAACACAAAATCATTTACACAAAATCAAAAGGGATGGCAACCAGTGGAAACCACAGGTGCAGTTCTTATTTTAATTGAGAAATGTTCCATTACAGGAAAATCCATTAGAGGAAACAGATTAATAAGGCTGTGTTCATTTTTCTTTGTACAGCAGTGAGTGAAATCTTATTACAAGATAACATGGTTTGGTGGTGACTTGGCAGTGCTGGGTTAATGGTTGGACTTGCTTGATGATCCTAGAGGTCTATTCCAACATTAATGATTCTGAAACCATCATCTCTGTAACATCTTGGACACAACAGCACTGAAGTGACAAATATGTATAGAAACAGTCTCCTGAGAGTGGCATTAAAAAAGGGAAAGAAAATACTGTGTTTATAAAATCTCTTGGAGTAGTGGTTTTGTAGTGACAGGACAGAACGTTTCTGAAGTAGTTTGTTTTGGAAAGATCACCTATCACAGATGCAAGTCATTAATTCAGTAAATGGATCAAGTTTGTGGATTCTTTGTAACATCTGTTGAATGAAGTACCAGCTATATTAATGATTTTACTTCATGAATAACTAGTTAACTATCTCTGTAAATCAATATACAGTTTTTTAGTTGATAGGTCACTGCAGTCTTGCCTTTATTCTTTTTTTTTGACACCTGAAAGTAGCAATGCAAAGTACTACACCCATGTTTATCTTAAGGAAGAATACTCTAGAAAACTAATTAATAAATACTTTGATGATTTTTCTTGGTAATAATTACTTAGCCCTTAGGACAGAGGGCTTAACATCATCCTGTAGGTTGTTCACAATGACCAGCAAAATTACAGTTTTTGTTGATTCTGTTTAGATTTTCAGCTTTTTGCAAGTCAGGCAGCAGTGAGTTTCCAGCTATATAAATGTTGCAGCCATGGAATTAGCATCCCATTGGGATGCCTTCTCTATTTTCAGCATCTAAATGCTTTTAAAAATCTATATCTGACTCTATTACCAGTGTTCAGGAATGATGCCTCGAGTTACTCCCTCTGAAAGCAATGGCACTAAGTATAGAACAAGATAAACTCCATGTGAGCAAAGCAAAAACCAGGCATTAACACAGAGCTGAGTTAGAATGTGGCTTTTTTAACAGTGTGACATTTCTCACCATCAGGTGGCTGCTCTGCACAGACGCATCGAGGAGATGGTGGGAGTGGCTGCATTGTGTGGGGTCAACATTGTGTGTTTCCAGGAGGCTTGGAGTGAGTATTCTCTGTGCTTCCCTGCAGGCTGTCAGATGTCAATGCCTTCTATTTTAACAGGTAGCCTGTACTATGTCTTGTAAGTTGCCAGTAGAAATCTTCCAAGATACAGCAATTGACTGCAGTGATTTGCTTCCTGAAGGAAGAAACGGAGTCTGAGGTAGCAGAAATGTGTGGAAGAGATATGAGGGGTCCGTGTTACTGAGGACTGCCATATGATATTTGGAGCTCCTTCATGGCATCCTTTATGAGCCTTTCCTCATTTTTTTTTTTCTCCTAAAACTTTAGAGTTTTTTTCTAGACAGGTATTAAAATTTAAAAATCTGTTTTTAATTAACTTGAGATGTTTGAGGCTTAATAGAAGCAAAACCCTTCACTTTGATGGGCAAGTGAAGATCCATGAAATGTTTGTGAAAACAGGTTATTCACAGTATACTCTAGTGACTGGGGTATATTGTGTTTTTACCCCTGCTGAGACTTCACTAAGTGCATCACTTTTCTTCTGGTTTGCCCTATGTGAGCTCAAAACGCCTTGCCCTGGCTAAAAGTATTTTTAAATACCTTTTGCCTTTAAACAAGGAAAACAGTTGAATCATTCTTAATTGTTTAATTTTTTTAATCTGTCTCCATGCAAATAGCATGTATTTCTTGAGTGACATGAACATTTTTGTACATTTTGCCTTGTTTTGGTGTTTTCCAGCCATGCCCTTTGCTTTTTGTACAAGAGAGAAACTCCCTTGGACTGAATTTGCTGAGTCAGCAGAGGAAGGGCCAACAACAAAATTCTGTCAAGAGGTAAAAAACCAACCAAGCAAGCAAACAAAAGACCAGCCAGCATCATTTGAAGGAAAAGACAATATACCAGTGAACTGGCAGGCAGAATTTCCTGTGTTTCTCACTTGTACCTGTATTATTTAACATTTCCAGTTAACATGTTGTGCTGTTTTACCTGTTCTTTGAATTAACTGTTTTCAGCTGACTGTGGTATCTCATTCTGGGGTGCTGCAGGCGGGTGTATGATAGAGGAATTGTGTTCATTTGTGCAGCTGGCAAAGAAGTACAACATGGTTGTGGTGTCCCCAATCCTGGAGCGAGATGAGCTGCATGGTGGAATTCTGTGGAACACTGCAGTGGTCATTTCTAATTCTGGAGCACTCCTTGGCAAAAGTCGGAAAAATCACATTCCAAGGGTTGGAGATTTCAATGAGGTAAGGTGCAGTGTTGTGACAATCAGGTTAGTCTTACCTTGCAGCTCTTGCTTGTGCCAGCCTGTGTTGTGTCAGTCACAGTGGCAGGAAATGCAATGTGTTTCTAGAAAATGTGTTCACTTCCTGTCAGATCAGTTTTTCTGAGATGAAGTGATGGTAAATTAATTTATCAAGAAGGAATAATTGTTGTGAGAGTGATGAGTCTTCAAGGAAAAATAACATTGAATCTTGTTAGGTAATTTTCCTTGGCCCAGTGAAACTTCAGAAGTATCAAGTATCCTTCAAAGGAATTGTTTAAATTATAGCTGTGTTATGTTTGTTGTGCATGATTGGCTTGGGTAGTCCTGTCATGTCTGCACATTGAACTTACTGTAATTTGCAGGGCAATTGTTCCATGGTTCAAGCATGAACATTACTTACAGCCTTTCTGTGTTTCTCTGTGAGGTTGTCTTGGAAATGACAGTTCTTTTGCTTGTGTTTATTCGAGCAGAATCCCTTAATTCATTGTGCCTCTGACTGAGTGGCTGGTTTATGGCATCTTCTGTTTACTAATCTCATTATTGCAGCTGAAGCCCCCAGCAGGTTTTGGGCCATCCTCCAGAATCAGAAACTGAACTGGCAGTAAAGGCAGTGACTGGTAGATCTGAAATCTGTTTATCCATCCACAGAATTATCACAAGCAGAAAGATCAGGATTAAAAATTAACTGAAGTCTAAAAATACATTGTCTTACCTAACTAAATCTCTCCTTGTCAGCTAAAGTGAGCAATTAACAGAGGCATTTCTTCCAAGCTCTGGAGGCTGCTCTATACCTGAAGTTTCTTTTGTTCCCTGACTGCTCCAGTCATCAAACTGAGGCTTCAGAACCTAAAGTGCTTTCTTATTAATGTAAAAAGTTCTTTTGAATCTCAAAACTTTGTGTTCAAATACCTGTGGAAGTTTTGACCTTGCTCCCAGACCTGGTCAGGCTGGTTTGAGTTTCTCCAGAGGAGGCTGTTAATAGAGTTCTACACAATGAATTTCTGGCACAGTCTGTCAGTCACCAGTTTTACCTTGTATTTTTTACAATTATTTTGCTATTTAATATTATTTTATCAGGTCTGTCCTTTACCTAGCACAAGCAGTAACTACCAAATCCATTGGTGACTTTCCACATTTTTATTTGTTCCCTATGTAATCCAACAAAAAATAAATTCCCGGTGCTTGTGCTAAAATATGATGTCTTCAGTTTTCCTGACAGTGTTTGTGGAGAATCAACAGATTCCAAGAAACTCATTGTTTCCAGCTATGAAACTGTAATGAGAGACACCTAAAAAAAGAAAGTATTTTTACTTTCTTGTGTGAAGTGTAAATAGAGTTTCATTAAGAGTTTTGCATAGTTGCTAAAAGAGGTTAGTTCTTAGAATCCTAAATGCCAGAATTACTACAAAACACTCTGTTTATAACTTCCAGATACACTATAATAATCTGGCATTTCTTCTTGTATCTACCTTGTTACAGCATCAAATATTGTTTACCCAAGACAGCACTGTCTTCAGCTGGCTGTGTTAGCAAAGCAAAAAGTCCACTCTTCTGAGCTGAGCAATTCTGATAAAGCAACTTCAGAAACCACCCAGGCTACAGGAAAGGATTATATTAATCTGTGTTACTTTAATGTTGTTTTCTTTATCAACAAAGTTAAACCTCAAGGAAATATTGAGTTTGAAAATGTTTCTTGTGGGTTGTCTCTGTAGGGCAGATGGGAGAGGAGCCTTGTTGAGATTGTGCCCATTGAATCAGTAAGAACTAAATGGAAAGGGCAGAGAGTCTATTCAACCATGTGTGGGAGGCCATATAAACAAAAATCAATCCTTCTTGAGACATCACAGTTTATTGCTGTGGAGAGGATTGTGACCTCTGGTGTGAAATAAAGAAATAGGAACTGATGAATTCCCTGAAGCAACAGCATTCTTGTTTTTCTTCTCCTATTGTAAGAAAAGAAACTGAGAATAGGGGAAAAAATGGAAATATATTCATTCAGCAGAATTGGTTTGGAAAAGACTTGTGTGAGCACCCACCATGTGGTCTGCTGTCCGCAGACGTGAAAGGAGATCAAATCAGTGCTCAAGGGATTGTGCAATTTCATGAGACATGATAATAAATGAGAAACATGAGATTATTTTGGTGGACATACTGAACCTGTAGCCCTTGGTTTCAGAAGGTGACCCTCCTGCCTACACTTACAGGAGGCCCAGGTTTGTTCCCCAGTTGTCCCTGCTTGCTTTGGGCCTCAGGTGGTTCTGCTTCCTTCAGGACCAATGGCAGTGGTGGTTACAAGGAACAGATAATTTCATGGAGAGTGGGCTGCTGTACAGCACACCTTCCTTCCCTGGTGGGAGACATGTCCCCTTGGGTCAGGATGGTGGGTTGTGTCCCTTGTTCTTCTGTCCCAGACTGGCACCAGAGGATGCTGTCAGGAATCAGCCTGTCCACTGCAACTTCTGTACTCCCTTGGGATCCTCAGTGTTGTATAAGGAATGTTGGGTGGCTTGTTTTGTCTCCTTATCTGTGAGTCTTTATCTGTGAATCTTTATCATTGTCCCTGTCTGAACCTGGTGGTGGTACTTTCAGAAAGCAGCATGCTTTTGAGATGCACTGCCTGCTGCATCAAAAAGGTTCCTTTGTTTGAAAGCAGGTATGAGAGTGTAATTTCAGTGAACACACACTCCTGCTGCAGCCTTGGCATTTCTGTATTCATCTTTTCTACTGCCTAAGTGGTTTTGTAAATCTCATCATATTATCCTCAGCCTTCTATCTACAGATTGAAAAGCTTTTTTAGTTGGAGATGCTTCTTTACACTTTTATAAGAAGTCTGCCTTGGTGGGTTTTGTTGGTTGGTTGAGTTTTTTGTTTGTTTGTTCTTTCTTTTGTTTGTAGTCTACTTACTATATGGAAGGAAACACAGGGCACCCAGTGTTTCAGACACAGTTTGGGGCAATTGCTGTGAACATCTGCTATGGGCGCCACCACCCTCTGAACTGGCTCATGTACAGCATGAATGGAGCAGAGATCATCTTCAACCCTTCAGCCACTATTGGGACACTCAGGTAAAATACAACCTGATCTGTGCCATTGCTCCCTCTGTGGGTTAACTGAACCTCTGAGCCCCTCACTGGGGCCTAAAAGGCACCTTGCTGAGGTCTTGGAAGTGTAGTGTCCTTGTTTTGTCTTCACAAAGGAGCCTGCATTCCCCTCCGCCAGGAATTTTGGGCTCCCAGTCTCCTCCCAGTACCTGATTCTCTTTCAGAACTTTATTGTACATCAGCAGGTCTCCTGTCTTTGAGACAGGAGCATTAACCAGCATCCAGCTGGTGTTCTGAAGACTGAGAATTTATTTAGATTTTTTTATGTGATATTTTTGCTATGCAATAGGTAGTGGTCATGTTCAGGCTTATTTTACCAGCTTGCATTGCCCACCTAGGAGTGAGATACAAAATTGCAGTTTTCAGAACCAAGCTGATTCACCCTTTTCTCAGAAACATTTTTTTTTTAAACTGTTGTCAATTTTATGATTATCAAGCCTCGTGAACCAGACTGGGCCAGTGTAAACTGTCCCTTGAGATTAATCTTCTGCAGATTAACATTAATTGCACTCTACTGACTTGATTTCCTGGAAGCTAACTGTGGCTTCTTAGACAGAAGATGTGCAGTGTGGGACAGTGAGGCTGTGGGTTTAGCCCTGGAGTTACAGTAATGAACAGCTGCTGCCTCTTTGTTGTTGCAGCGAGGCGCTGTGGCCCATCGAGGCCAGGAACGCTGCCATCGCCAACCACTGCTTCACCTGCCCCATCAACAGAGTGGGAACGGTTTGTATCTCCAGTGTTTGCTCTCATTCCATCACTCAGGGCTTTTGGAGCATGAGTTTGTTCAAGGCAGGGACTGATAGCACCAGAATTCAGGGGTTCCCCTGCCCTGTAACCGCTGTACTGGGGTTTGTGATGTGATTTGAGGATGGGCAGTGATGAAGAGATTGAGAGCTGCCTCTGTTGCTGGCAGCCTGCTTTTTGATTGCAGCTGCTTCCTGTTCTTGAATTGAATCTTTGTAACAGGCACCCGCCCTTTTCCTAACTCTCCCAGTTTCTCTGGTGAAATCAGTATTCTTTTAGCCAAAATGAAAATTTGGTATATCCTCAAGTCAGTGGTACACAACTTGTGGCTGTTGTATAGATACTACCTCTTTCTGGACTGTAAAATTCTATAATGAAATTTAATTGTGCATGCAATAGGTAATTCTTACCTTCAGATTAGTCCAATTATGCCACATGTATGCTTTTAAAATTAGATTTTCTGCTTGTCCTTGTTTGTTATGTGAATATGTTTGCCTTTTTCTGTGATTCAAAAAGATTTGTTTGGTTAAATATCTCCTCTTTTGCCTCTTTAAACTTGTGAAATGGATATGAGGCACGTTCCCCAAAGTGTATGAACAACAGGCAGTGATACAAAAAGACCTTGTGTTCTCTGCTATCCATCACAGAAACTAGGCCTCTCTGATGACTCCCTTTAGACAGTGCTGATCGTGTGCCAGAAAAAAATATTTGTAGATTTATATAAACTTCCAAAATATGATAGACTAGCAGGGATTTCTTGAATGAAACAGAATTATACTGCCACCTATGGATTCTTCTTGTTTCCCAGGAATACTACAAAAACGCCTTTACTTCTGGAGATGGTGGAAAAGGTATGTTCAGAGATCACATTCAGTATCTGTTCCCAGATTTGCTGGAAGTTAAAGATCAATGAGGAGTTTCTTGTATGCATTTATATGTGGAAACACAGTAATTTGTGCTGTGAAAACCATGGCAGCTTGTGGCTTCATCCAGAGTGGGCCTGAGCCTTTTTTAGCCATTTTTGGAGCTAAGTGTTTTTAGCAGCTGCATGAAGAAGGTCAGTGGTATCCATTGCTCAGTAGTACAACAGATGTGATAGATTTTTGGCACAACTCAGAGTTGTGCAATATGAAGTAACATCTTTTCTGTGCCTCATATCCCAGTGTTTTCACCTCTGACCTCTTATAGAAAATAAAATGGGTGGATCTCTGTCAGCTGTTTTGGAAATGTATGATTTGACAATTAGAATTCATTTAAATGCTAAGTAAAAAGCAATGAAAGCAAAGCTTTTAGTCCAGAGACTTAATAATGGGAAAGCATAATGGTACATTATTTGAAAGGCAGTGCAGTGAGATTTTGATAATTTGATGGTGTACTGTGGATGAAAATTATAACTGGCCAAAACTGCAGTTATTTTAGGCTCATGCTGTGATTATCTTGCCTATAGGCCAGTGAGTCCCCATGAAAGGGTGTCAGGTTTTGTGGGACACTGCATGTGAAGTTACACACCTATTACAGATGTCAATACACGTTTTTGAAATCTCTCTCCAAGCACACCACGAGCTGGGCCATTTCTATGGCTCGAGTTACGTGGCTGCCCCCGACGGCAGCAGGACCCCGGGGCTCTCCCGCACCCAGGACGGGCTGCTGGTGGCAGAGATGGACCTCAACCTCTGCAGGCAGGTCGGGGACAAATGGAACTTTAAGGTAAGCCTGATTATAAAGAAAATAAGATATTAGAACAAACAAGCTTTGATAATGATGTTACAATAGTTTAAAGGCAGTCTTTCTTTTTTTTTTTTAGCAGTTCAGAGCTTAAATCGTTGAAGTAATTTAACAGGATGTTATGGAGGCCAAAAGCATAAATAGATCTGGGAAAGGAGTAGCTAAATTCAGGGAAACTAGGCCAGTAGCTTTCAAATGAAAACCTTAGCCTCAAGACCATGATGTGGATTGCCAGCAGCTCTGAGGATTGCTGGGGAAGAGTTTGTGATTTCCTTAGGCAGTGAACGTGGGCATTTGTTGCTGAGCTGAGCCAGGTGTTGGATCTATCTAACATGGTACTATTATAAATTCTTAAAGGCATTAATTGTCAGTTTGGGTGAGATTTAGTGAAAACCCCAAACCCACAAGCTCCTGAGAACTTTCAGAAGGCAAAATTCTTGCAATGTTAACTTCCTGAATTTGTGGATATGTTGAAACCACAGAGAGAGAACTGTGTACTGTATATATTCATTTCTGAAGCATCTTAACACACTTGAATTTATCTAAATCAGATTAAGATAGCTGCAAGCCACTCCATATGGCTTTAACAAACCTTATTTATTACAATTTTTTTGTATTCTGAGATAAAGCTAATTTGGTTCATCTTTCCAGAGGGCATAATTGGATTTGATTTGTCCGGCAGCAGTGCTGGTTGAAGAAATGTCTGCCTCAGCACAGCAGCTTGCTAACCCTTCAGTTGTGCCAATGCAAGTTATGTGGGGTGCTGTATTATATACTAATTTAGTGGAGTGGCAAGATTTATTCTTTTTAAGCAAACAGCACTTTAGTTCTTTTTTATTCTGATCAAGTTTACAACAGGCCACACAAAGATTCTGTTGGAACAAAAAAAGAAAAGAAGTGGCAACTTTGGAAATAGGCTTTGTTGATGAAGAAAACATCTTGCTTGCTTCTGTGGAGACAGATCTTTTGTTCCAGTCCTCAGTATTGCTAAAGACTAGAACTTTTTCCTAGTCACTCTTAAGATCAGCATGATTTGAATTCTAACAAAATAGACCAGAATGCCTGGCTAAGCTGCTGTACAATATAAGTAGGTTCTTAAGTGATCACCTAATATTTAAAATATGTAATCATTTGCAAGGAGTGTCAGTTTTTAAACATCATGCTACTGCAAGCAGACATTTATTGGCCTGTTGTGCATTACAGCATGGTGCCATATTCAACATGTTTTGATGTCAGTTTAACATAAAACTGAAAAGTCTCTGTGGATTTGAAATGCTGAATAAGCTAATTAAAAAATAGTAATTTCTTTTCTAGAGCTTAATTTCTTTGCTAATATTGCTAATCCATATATAGGGACTGAAACCAAGAAGTAATTTCAGGTCATCTTCAGGAACAGAATTGCATTTGTTATTTTACAGATGCCTGTGGTAGGCATGTGGCTGTTGCCATAATGGAATTAAGTTGTGCTGGGAGATGCTTAGTTTTTTGTCAAGCAGGCATTTAGTTTTGCTTTGCCACCAGAGTCAGACTAGAGGCTTGGTGTGTCAGGAAGCACATGGAGCATTACTTAGGAGGGATATCTGAACAAAAGCAATTGTATTGATTAGGAAAAACAAACAGTAAAAGCAAAACACTGCCCTTTGGCTGATTTGTGTGGAATTGTGTATTTTTTGTTGTCTTCAAGTCCTGTGCTTTCAGCACCTTAATTTCATGTTGATGGAGTGGAGTGCTCTTGTTGGGGTTTGGCACATGAGGCACAGCTGTGGTTTTGTTTGTGGGACAGGGGAGAGCTGTTTCCTTTTCCTCTCAGCTCTTGCTGAGGGGAGTGAGGAGCAGTGGTCACAGGTTTCACTGCAGAAAACCCTTAACAGCCAGTAGGAACCTCCTTCACCTGCTCTGGTATCTGCAGTTTGCACCCAATGCTGCCTGAAAGGGACATTCAGTAGAAACTCTTTGCTAAACTCAGAGCAGCAAAGGGGTTAAACAGATTAAATAAAGATGTCATTTGCCCCTCCCAGACCAGTGCTGTGGGCTGTGCAGTTCAGAAGAGAGCAGCACTTACATCAGGTGCTGTATTGCAGCACTTCCAGCACTTGCTCTGGAAGTTTGGTTGCCCAAACCATTGATATTTCGTAATTTTAATGGGTGAAGTGAAAGTAACCCCAGCACTGTCAGTGGCATATGTCTAAACTTACTGCTGACAGCAGCTGCCTTGGCTGGCAAGGACATGACATGAGACTCTAATTACAGAGACACTCCTTTGCCTTCACTGACAGAGCTTAAAAAATTGTTGATGCATGAGAAAGCAAGTCCACCTTTGACATTCAACTTTCAGCTATCCAGAACAGCTTTAATAAGTAGTAAGTCAGACATGACTGTCACTGAAGCAGAGCTGCAAAACAGGGAGGTGTTCATTTAAATGTTTGACTTTTCAGGGTGGAACTACACTTTTTTTTGGATAGAAATACAGTCCTAGGCAACATAATACAAGTTCTTTTATAAAAAATAGTTTGTGCTAAGGCAGTGGAGATCTTGAATTTCGAGGGAATTATGGTTTTGATGTTTGGGACAATTAAATCAAGTATTGTCATAGAAAAACCAACCAGTGGATAGAAATATTTTCTACTGAAGTACTTCTGTAGCTCACTGCAAGAACTGAAGCTTTGATTTTTCTCTTCCAGATGACTGGTAGATATGAAATGTATGCAGAAAAGCTTGCTGAAGCAATCCAGCCTTTCTTTATACCCAATATCATCAAAGAGTAAGAGAGAGCATCTCATTACACTCAAATGTTACAAGACAAATTTGAAGTCACTGTTGGGTGATAGCTTTACTCTGAATTACAACCTGCTGTTTTAATGTTGTCAGTTTAATTTCATGTAACCAATTTTAAATAGTAAGATTCAAAACTGTGTTACACAAAATTATTGAAAATGGCTTCTTAAGGGTTTGTTATGTACACTAATGAGTCCACAAAGTTTTGTTCCTTGCTAAAAATACATGCAGTGTTTTTCTAGAGTAGAAACACAGTGTACTGTGATATAGTTGATAGGATGAGTTCAAGAGGACATGAAAATTTTTACCTAAACTTTGCATTGTACATCTATTTCTGCTTTCCAGTTTTTACCCTCTGCCCAAATGCACAGTTTAGGGAGAAAGGAGGCAGAAATTGTTTTCATCTGCGTTATGTTTGCTTTTTCTGCTTATAAACTACTTGATGCAGTTCTGTTACAGCTGAGTAATGTCCCAGACATCCCAGTTATTTGAAGATCTGTGGCTGCTGTAAAGCCAAACCATTTTGGTTCCTTTGCCTTTTGCACCACAGCTGGAGCAGTGTCTGCTGGGCCCCTCCCAGGTGCAGAAGTTGTGCTCAGAGAGGTATTTTGGTATCTTCTGAAGGTCAGTGCCCTGATGGGAAGCAGAAACAGACACCCTGGCCAATGCTCAGGCAAGGCTGGGGCAGCTGCATGCTTTTCTCTGTGAACAGACAGCTCAGGATGGGTGAGGAAAACTCCTTCCCTGGGGCTGCACTCCAGCAGGAGATGTGCTGGCTGCACAGCGAACAAACCAGCTGTGGAATGAAGGCACTAATGGTACACTTGCTGTTCTTAGGTAGTGCTGTATTCTGAAATTTTGCCTCATGTGATTTGGGTGATGGCAATAGCTGTTCAGGCAATGCACACTGAATACAATTTACAGTCCAGCAACTATGAATTTGTAGCTGTAATGAATACTTGAACTCTTGTTTTTGTTTTTCTAAATTGCAGTTTCAGATTTTCAAAACCATTTTCCTAATAAACTTGTTAATAAATGCACTCGCTACATTACGTTACAGGGTTATTTGTGAGTTTAACCTTTATTGAGAATGGCTTAATTACAAATAAAAATATATTTATGTATAAAATCCCTGCATGTAAAATCCCCTTCCTTTACTATTGACATCCTGACACAAACAAAGCAACAGAACATTTTCAGAGTGAGTGTTTTGATAGACAGTCTTGTAATAGGAAACTAAGTTTCAGAAAATGCAGATGTTCTGGATGCTTGTGCAGTGAGCTGCTTTTTCAGCTGAATTTGTCTCATATACTCAAGTCTTTTCACTTGGCTTTTGCTTCTTGTGTTTTTATCTCTCATAGCCATCTTCCATTTGGCAGCTGTACAAGATCCTGTTGTAATAGAGGACCTCTCCTTTTGTCTGCTCTAGCTCAGACAGCTTTGTTTATCTTTCACTTTTGTTGAAGCATTTAAACCCTGGGTACCAAATGCTTTCCAGTCAATATTGTTACACCTGTGTGTGCACTTCAGAACACTAAGCTTGCCCTCAAGCTCATGTTTTCTATATAACCAGAATTCACTTCAGGTAACAGAAACAGTAATGTCAATTACAAGCTTTTGTAAGAATTGTTTTTATTCAACTAATCAAGCCTGCTCTAAGATAAATCCTGTGGCAGTTTAGTGGTATTGAAGGAACTACCTACCTGAAAATGCATGGGTTAAGGAAGTACTCTAACAGCCTGTAGCTTCCATACCTGTTAATTATTAACAGAGCTAATACTCTCTCTCTAAATCAAACATCACAATTTTGGCCCTGGACATAAAAATTCCCAGATGAGGCATCTTCTGGTTACCTTGGAGGATTTGAAAGACATTATCTACAACAGGGTTTGTCCCTTTCTTCTGGAGGGATTCTGCTGGTGGCACTGATGGACCAGTTCTACACAAATCACATCCTACCTGTTACTTATCAGTGCCAGAATGTATTTAAACTTCACCAATGATAAGCAAAATTTGACACACAAAACTTCCTGCCATGCACTTTTGTTTGGAATTTTTTAAGGGTCACTGCATTTTAGATGTCCATTACTATTTTTTGTCTTTGTGCAAAGGAGCACTTTGGATTCTACTGAATACTCAGTCAACACTGTACTTTTCAGTTAGTCAACAACTGATAAAGGAAAATGTTTATCTTGGTAAAAAAAACTTTCTATGCTGAAAGTAGATTCCTATTTATTATATCCACAGTTAATAACAATATCCTTTTACTGTGATTCCACACAGCTCCAGAACTTGAACAGTTCTTTTCCTAAAACCATGCCAGAGATGTGGGATCTCTGTCTGAAGTGCAAATTTTCCTAGTTTTACATCAGTGCTGATTTTCCTACTCACTTTCATACAGGCAGGACTGAAGATTGAGACTAAGAGGAAATTAGGATGGATGAAGCTGAAATAAGTGGCTTTTTCTTACACTTCAGAATGCTCCTCAGGTAACAGAGGAAGGGGCTATGAGTGGGCTGCTACCAATTTCACTTAATGCCTCAAAAGAGCAACAACTTAATCCAAATGCAGCTGTAGTGTAAGAGCTAGAAAAATATAACTTCCTGGCTTCTTACTTGTAGCAGGTATGTTTGTATTTCCTCTTAATGGATTTTAGCTCTTCTTTGAAGGTCACTGAACTAATACCAACAGCAAAATTTGGCTCAAATTATGATTCAGCATTTTAGGTAGAATGCAGTAGATGCTGTCAGATATTTACACTTTACACACAAAATATATGCCATTAGTGTGGATGATAATTTTCTGCTTAATAAGATTAAATAGTTAGAGCATTCATATTTAGAATGGATTCTGCAGAATGTGGCACATGTGGGTGGCATAACATTCAGAGCTTCTTGCAAGGAGCAATAAAGACTTCCAAGTGCAAATAAAATCTTTCCACTTAAAGTTTTAGAGCAATCTGGAGCTCTGAGCAGTCATCCAAGAGCATTGAGCCAAAAGAAACTGAATTTGTAGGGCAAGGGAGCAATTCCAGTATTGCAGTTGCATAAATGCTAAATCCCTGTGAATTTGGTACATGGGAAGTTTCCTATGTTGCAGACAATACTGATGAGCCAGCAAGGCATTTTTTTGTTATTTAAAAGTAGTTTAAGTTAATGTTTTTTTCCTTTTATAATACTCTGCTGAACTTCAAATCCATAGATTTTGGATGAAGAGCAGCCCTTGATGCTTTGACAGAGAGAGAAACAGGTATTTTCTGAGATTTTTTTCTTTGTTTACCTAAACCTATGCAAATATTACCACGTGTTAAAAGTTCATCAATTTGGTGCTTTTTTTCTTACGTGTTTAATTTGAAAATAAGATGAAAGTGAACAGGCTCTGGGCCTGTATTTTAGAACTGCTGTCAAATGTGCAATGTTGAAAATAAAGGGGGAAAAAAAATCAAATAAAAACCAGAGACAGACATTGCAAAATCAGATACATCATCAAGGAAAAAAAAAAAAAAACAGGTGAAGACAGCATTGCAATCTAGTCCTGTCAATGTCTGTAAAGCCTCCCTTGTGGAAGATCCCACTGCAGTTCAGGAGTGAGGTGTGTGCAGGGGAGTCCTGAGACGAGCAGCCAGCTGCCGTGCAGGCTGTGCAGGAGGAGCAGCAGAGTCCTCTGGGGGTGTCAGCTGTCTGTGTAGATGAACAGAATGTCTTCATCAGTGCCATAACTTGTCCTGGCTTCCTCGAAGTTACTGATGCTGGTGCAGCATGTTCCTGGGAAGGAGGAACAAAATGTTACAAAAATTCAGAAGGATTTTGCCAGTGAAAGGTTCTTACACTGGATGTAACAGCAGCCACTAAACAAACTAGTACAGAGACTTCACCCAGCAGCTTAGGTTACAGCTTTACTCGGGTAGATTTTTTCACCTTAAAGATCTCACTGAAGTAATATTGCAAACAGGTACCAAACTGGCCCTTCTGTTATATTCTGCACATAAACATTTCAGCACTCTCCCTAACCCATCTGAAAGCCAAACAAGCCATTTGCTGGAATGCCTGAATGCTTCAACCAAATCACACCACAAAGTGCAGCACTGATGTAATTAATGGCAGAACCCCTTCTGACAGATTGGATAATGATGCTTGGAATGGCTGTGCACTGAGGGGAGGTCCAGCTGTGGCTGTGTCAGACTCATTAGCAATGCACTGGCTGAGAATCCATCCAAAGGGACAGGCTACTCACGGTCAGCATAGGCAGGGTTGTTGTAGTAAATACTCCCTGAGGCTTTGTTGTAGCCACATAACACAATGAAATGGCCCTGGTAGTCGGGGCTCCTGCAGAAGCACTTCTGTCCAATGGGAAGGAAGCAGCAGTATTTGACAGGACTTGAGCAAAGGTCACACAGCAGCAGGACTGCGTTGACAAGGACAATGGCTATGTGACCCTGGGACAGGTGGTTCTGGATGTCTTGAACAGTTACTGTGCTGCAAGGAAGAAAACAGACACACTTATTGAAAGAGGCTGGTGTAAAAAAGTGCCTGATGGTGGACAGTGCAGCTGGCACTTCTATAGATACCCTATAGCTTCACTATAGATATACTTCTGTATGACAGGTACAGCTCTTTGCTGTTAAACCTTGCAGGCTTTGCTATGGACAAAGCCTGACTGACCTGTAGCATTCAAGGCCTTCCATTTCCTTGCTGCTACTGAAGTGCAGAGCAACAGCTCTGGATTCTACAGTAACATGTTCTGAGATGACGTATCAGGTGCTCCAGAGAAGAGAATTAAAGGAGCTGGCAACTCACTCAGTAACTTGAGGGACTTCTGTTTTAGGAAAATTTAAAGTGAAGTGTTCTCTCTTGCTGTTAGAAAAGCCTATCTCTGAGACACCAAATCTTTATTGAGTGGTTAAATATTGTGTAACCACTAACCAAATTAAGATCTGCCCAAGTTTGCCTGTGTCACACAGGACTGTGTTTCTCCCAGCTGAAGTTTTGAGTCGCCTGATAGCTCTTGAGGCTTTATTTCTACAGAGTAATTACCCACCAAACATCATCTATAACCTCATATGGTTATATGAAGCAGATGATGTGTTCCATATGTGTGAGAAACTCATCACTTGGATCTGTTCCAGATGTCTGTGCTGTGTGCACCACCTGTGCTTTTTATTTAATCCTTCCCAGTGTCACTTCCCCCCTCTGGTGCCCCAGCCTCAGTCCTGCACAGGTAAATATGTCCTCTGTCCCTGCCTTCATCAAGGCCACAGTTCTAAGACTGCAAAAACAAGAGGGACTGAGTGTCCCTTCTGTCCTGTCACAGCTGTAGTTAAAGTGACTCCACACATGTTAGAAAGGACACTGGATTCTGCTCAATATAAGTTACACTCCAGCATTCAAATGCTATTGTGGCTGCCCCATATCCTGTCTTCTTTGCTTATTTACCCCACTTCAACAAAAGGGATCCAAATCCAGCTTCCCTATAAAAAGGGATGCAGCTCACATTGGATGCTTAGTCATTCCCCAATAGAATTTCACTGCTGATTATGAAGCTTCTGCAGTTTTTCCATTTCTTCTGGGTTTGCAGTTCTTTCATGGAGTTCCTTATTTCATGGTCCCCTTGGCAAAAGCTCCTATGCTAATTTATACTTTGCATGTTTGTCTGGGAAGAGAGATCCACGTTTGCATAGCTGTGGGAACAATGAGTTCTGTTCCACACAGCATTCTCCTTAATTCCAACAATGGCCAATTAGAGTGCTGTAGGCACTCCCTATTGCCTAAGTGTAATGGACAACCAAATTCAAAACACAGTCAGCTCCTATCAGCATTTCCATATCACTTATTGTGCATCATGACCTATTTTTCTTCAAACTTCATTATTAGCTCTTGATGTGCATGGGTTTTTTTGAGACAGATATAGTGGAAAGACACTAATTGGCAAAAAAAGGCTTAGGGCTCGATTTCATTCTGTTTCAGCAGTTTAGCTTGGTGCCTCCAAGAAAAGCAGGGGCCCACAGAATCTCCAAAGAGAAAGAAAACAGTAAACTTACCATTTCTCCACCAGCACCTTGCAGTCTTTGGCTTGTGCAAAGAGCTGATTCACTCGATTCTCTTCTGTGTCAAAGTGCTTCCTGTAAAATGACTGGGGAAATAACAGAAGTTCTGAACTGGAACAGTGTTTACTTTGGGTAATCCACCACTTAGTCTGCTAGCATAGGAGATCTGGCTATGGGATAAAAGATCTCTCCCTTAGTTCACTGGACACAGGACAAGGATTTCTGCTCTGAAATACAAATTAAATTGCTCCTGGTCAGTTACTGTTGCTGTTTCTATCCGGTGGCTGTTCAGCTGCCTACATGAGAGAGCCTGTCTGGTTTCCCAGGGCAAATTGGGCAGGAGCTTGCAATAAAGTCAGGGCTGCTGCAGGCCCTCCTTGGCCCCTTGTGGGCAGTGCTGGAGAGGCTGAGCTCTCAGTGGATGGCAGGCTGAGTTCCCCTCTCACCTCTAGAGGTGGATCTTCCACGTCAAGGCTGAGGCACGGTGGTGGGGAAAGTGTGGAAGCTAAACACTGCTGCTGCCCAGGCTGTACCTGTTCTGTAGATAAATACAGGGCTTCAGTCTCCAAGGCTGTCAAATAGGTTGGAACCTTTCATGAACACTACATGCAAACTTCTTAAAAATTAAAAAGATGGAATCAATACGTGGGATCACACTGCCTTTGGAACAGATTTGTGCCAGTTTTGGCAGCAGGTGAAATTAACCATGGCTGACTGTCAGTAACACAGCAGAGCTTTTATACCATGATACTTGCTTTTAAAGCTGCCTGCTCTTCCCCTGTAGATGAGAATACTGACCTGATTTTTGTAGCCCTTGTCCACTCCCAGTGTCTGGGTGCAAAACTTGTGCCTCACTCCGAAGTGCCGCATTAGGTAGGCCAGGTCAATAGTCCAGATACTCTTTGTTAACTGGAGTTCCTGGATGGCTTTCTGAAACTCATCATTGTCCAAATGATTCAGGTACCTGTGCATCAAGAAAGGCAGGGGAAGGGAAGCACAGATCTTAGGAGAAGTAAAATGAGTGCTGTAGCCCAAGCCTCTACATCACAGCACATAAAAACTGAAACAACGGGCTTGGCTACGAAATAACCAAAGAAAAAACCAAACCAACCCACACAGGAGACAGAAATTTAAGGGAAGGGAATAGGGAACATTTAACTGGATTTATTGCTGACTTTTTAAATTGGAAATGTGTGGTGCCTTGGCTGTTTTAGAGTGCTGGAAGTGTACAGGTGCTGTACCAGAGGCAAGCTGGTATAGAACTCTATCCTGAAGGGTTTACAGTGTGATGTACAAGTGTATTAGAGCCAACACAGAAAGAAGAGTTAAAAACTAAAACTTCCTTCACACAATAGATGGATTCAAAAGGAGGAGCCATAAAGGAATTCAGTAAACATTCAAGGAAGCTTGTCATAGACACTGATGACACAAAAGGAAGAAAAGGGGAGATGAAGTCAGGAGGAAGCTTGGGACAGGTTGCAAGGGGGCGGGGTGAGGTAGTTACAGGGAGTCCTGAAAGTAAGAAAAGGAATGGAAGTAAATGATGAAAAATAAAAAGGGACTGGAACTGAGGATGCAGGGCAAACAAGGTCAGATCAGCAGGGTGAGAAGATTAATCTTGGAAGCTGAGTTTTGGGCAGACTGGAGTAGCAAAGAGGTAAAGGGAATAGAGGTTACAGTAGTCAAGATGGGAAATTACCAGCACACGGACTAACGTCTTGGCAGAAGAGATGGAGAGAAATGAAAATCTTCTGCTTCATATCTACTAAGTGGACATCTAAATAGGTATTTCTCCTGCACCTAAGCTCATGTTCCTCTGTGGAAGGAAAGAGGAGTTCAGCAGGACAGCTACTAGTTCAAAAAAAGGTAAAATCAAAAAGAAACAAAAAAAAAAACCCCAAAGGGCAACACAATTTTGAAGCTGAAACTAGTCCTGGAACACAAACACTCATCCCACAGGTTGGGGCTCAGCAGGACAGAGGTGGTACAGGTACAGCACACACTCATAAATACACCTACCCATCACTGGGAAACACAGAGAGGAACCAGGTGAGTCACAGCTAACTATCAGCTCTGAATTGTAACAACAGGAGAGAGGCAACACCTTCTATGAGCTTATGCATACCAGCCTGCAAAGTTCATAGAGCTGGTTAGGTATTCTGCATCTGTCTAATTATTCAAAAGGGTCCAAAGTTCACTTCAGTTTATATTTTCCCTTGCTCCTTCAGGAGAGCTGGGCCAGGCCCAAGCAGCAATCACTGTCCAAGGGTACCTCAAAGACCTGCTGCTCCCCTAAGGCTGAACTCATGGCTGCTTCAGCACACCTCTTCTCCCTGGGAGTTGCCTCCTGCTACCCCTCCCCATGGAAAGGGATTTCCCACTCTAAGAAAGCCACTTACTGAAGCACCATCCTGGAGCAGGCCAGCCCGCAGTCCCAGTGGTACAGCTGCTGAATCACGGGCACTTTCAGCTGGATGCAGTCAACTGTGTGAGCAGAACACAATGTCAATCCACACAGGAATGTTTTCCCATGCCAGTAAAAATCAGCCTGTCCTCAGCACTACACCCACAGAGACTTGGGAACGTGGTTTTGTCTGATTGGCAGGTGGATTGTTTTCTTTCTTAGGGGAACATGCATTTAGTATTTCTGTACAGGTAAGCATTTGGTTTAATCTCATACTCCATTATTGTTCCATACCTAAATCACTGGCTTTCCAATCCCTTTTCCTTTGGAATTTTCTTTTTTTTCTTTTTATTTTTTCTTTTTTTTTTTAGTGGGGTGATGTACCCACCACCCCTCAATTTTAGCTATGTCTCCTCCTAGATAACAGCAGGTAAGATACAGGTGTTCATCCTTTCTCTTGTGTCTGATTGTACTTCTGTGCCACAAGAGGACTTAAACCAAACTGGGAGAAAACACACCAAGATCTCTGGGCAGGAATCTCTTAGAAGCCCCACAGATTTGAGCCTTTTCTGCAGATTTTTTTTTCTCAGGGATGGTAATTAACAGAATTTAAACAAAACTCACAAGTTAAAACTTGCAAGTGACACCAGTTGCCCTTTTGTATTAATTCCATCAAAACATCAATAGAGAGGGAAAATTAATAATCTCTGCCCAAAAGTCCCAAAATACAAGCTCCATCCTCTGCCTCAGTTTTTTATTTTTATAGAGTTGGCAATGTGGTGGTTTCAGTTTTGGGAACACCCTCACCACCAGCAGGACTTGAAGAGTTGTACCTGTCATTGCTACTTCAGCATTGACCAAAGTGAGTTAATAACAAAGGGCTTTTCTCAGTAACCTTTGATCTAGAAAAGGTCTTTGAGAAGTTTTTTCAACAAGATCCTCTACATTTTATAACAGCAATAAAAATGCATTTGACATCCCATGGATTCATCTAGTTTTGGTGTAATATTTATCGAACTTTTTAGATAATGTTATATTTTTCCTAGTCGTGCCCCTGTTTAATCATGACTTTAAAGAGTGGCGTATTGGTTGATATATTCAGTCTTTTTTAAAATTCATCTAGCTTAAGGTGCTCTTAAGTATCATAACAAAAAGAAAAGAAAAAAAAAGAAAATCAATTCCCACTTATCCTCAAGCAAGGACTTCTCAAGTATTTTATCATCATTTTTTCTTGGCACGTTATGAATCTGTCCCCTTTTTATAAACAGCCAGGGCCTCTACCAAGTCCCACATTAACCAAGAGGTACGTGTTTGCTACGTGACAGCTTCAGAGCGCAACAACAACTTTTCTTGGCCGTCCAGCTTCCAGCCACCTGTTTCCCGACACACCCAGAGCTCTTCAGCGCTGGCTGTCGGCTGTCCCGGGACGAGACACCAGCCGCTCCCTGCCGTGCCTGTAAATCACCCGGCGAACCCTCTGCGCTTCGCCAGCTCCCCGCCGCCACGACCTTACCGACGGAGCCGGTACCTCCACACGGGCCGAGCCCGCATCACCGCGGCTCGGGAGGACCGAGCGGCCGCCGGGAGCTCCGGCTGGGCCCGCAGGAGCCCCCGCTCCCCGCCGGGCACCCCCCGGCC
>JBBMKD010000044.1:2553094-2585674 GCA_037834095.1 Argya squamiceps | reverse complement strand
GGAGCAGGGCGGGAGGCGGCGGAGGCCATTAGCGCGGAGTGCGGGTGGTGAGTGCCGGGCCCGGGCCGTGTCCCCCTGCAGGGCCTGCTCCCGTCCTGAGGGGCCGGGTCAGAGCGGCGGGGTGCGGGAGGGCTGGGGCGGCCTCGGCTCCCCTCACAAAGGGGTCTTAGTGCTCCGTGCTGCGGCCCCCGAGCGCGGCCGTGCTGCCCGCGGGGGCCGTGCCGCTGTGGGATGTACCTGGGGCTCTTCCCTTGGAGGTACCCGTGGTTTGTTAGGTGGTCCTTACAAGTTAATTTCCTGGAAGGGACCTGGAAAAGACTGGCTATTAATATTTAAAGTCTCTCCATGGGTACAACTCTAGAGGGGTGTTATTGATGGATAATCAAAGCCCGCCCGTTTTGCGTTTAAATGTGAAAAAGTTTGTGCTTTACGCTAATGGAAAGGATGATGGATTCTGTAGTTGGAGCTTATTCTATACCTTTCTTTGTAATAAAAGCTTTTGTTTCCCTTGTCCCTCAGGTGTAGAGCCAGAGCAGTGCAGCCATGTCCATCGGAGTGCCCATCAAGGTCCTGCACGAGGCCGAGGGCCACATCGTCACCTGTGAGACCAACACGGGAGAAGTGTATCGAGGCAAACTTATCGAAGCTGAGGACAACATGAATTGTCAGGTATCCTTTGCTTCACGGGGTTGGCTGATCTGGGCCTGGGAAGGCTGAAAAGTTGATAAAATGACTGTTGCTTTTAGTTCTGGGATAAAGAAGACTGTGCTGCTGCTTTTTACCGTGGGGAAGTATGGGATTCAGCGTTACGCTGTGCTGCAAAGAGGCCAGAGCTTATTTTCAGTTTCAGAGTAGGTTTGGGCATCCCTGTCAGTAAGATCAGAGATTTTAAGATTCTGTCCTGTGAACAGTGTTTTTCTGGAGTTCTTTATTTAAAGCCACTGAATGTAAGAATAAAAAACCCTTTGAATTAAGTAACTGAAGCTTATTTAATGCACATCACTTCAGTCATTCCAAGAGAGCCTAATTCTGACTTCAGGCAAGTGATCACTGAAATCAGAATGCTTTCCTAATAGCTAGTACTAGAACAGCTTTATTAAAACTGTTTGCGTATAAGAAAACAAAAATAATGATGCTGATAAAGCAAATTTGTAAACTGGGGAGAAAGCAAAAGCCCTGGGCAGCAGGCAGGGGGTGTGTTTAAATGGTCTTGATGCCTTTTGTCACAGCTGAGGCCTGTCTGGTGAGCACTGGCTGATCTTTACCTTGCAGATGTCCAACATAACAGTGACATACAGAGATGGACGGGTGGCACAGCTGGAGCAGGTGTACATCAGGGGCAGCAAGATACGGTTCCTCATCTTACCAGACATGTTGAAGAATGCTCCTATGCTAAAGAGCATGAAGAATAAAAACCAGGGCTCTGGAGCTGGGCGAGGGAAAGCAGCTATTCTCAAAGCTCAAGGTATGTACAATTCCTTCATGGTTCCTCCCCCTATTTTTCTGTAGAACTAGAAAACTCATCTCTGTCACTGAGGAGATTAAGCAGCAAGAAATGAAAAGATTACTGGTTCATACAGTGTTTTTCTGTATGTTTTATCTTACAGTGAGAGTCAAGACTCAAACTGTCCCAATTACTTGAATGTGTAATATTGATGCTATAGTAATTTAGAGGTAGTGAGTAGTCTTTTAAACAGAGCCTTTCTGTTAAACTTAAGAGTTCTGTTTTCCTGCAGTTGTGGCCACCAGCTGTTTGGAATACTTAGGGAAGGATTCAGGTTCTTGTTAAGCTTTTGTAGGAAAACACCTTTAGCTATAAAGGTGATACTTACTTTAGTTATTAAGCTACTGGGAAGCTGTAATTATTACTTTTTCTGTAGTTCACTCTCATTTGTGCCTTTCTCAGGGGATCAGTCTAGTTATTAGGTAGTTGAGTAACAATCATGTGCCACAAAGTCCCTGGTGAACTTCAGTGTGCAGTAACCTTTATGTGGGGGAGTAACTTACTGAGTGGTGTTGCAAAACCTTGCAAGAGTGTGGGGTTTCAAATCTCTTGGGTGACACAGATTTGTGTGTCAGAAGGAGCATGAGATGTATGAATATTTACTGCAGTTGTTCTGAGGAGCCAGACCCTGGGACCATTAGGTTCTCACAGAAAGCTTCTTGCTCTCACATCACTTCCTGAGCATTTCCTTGCTTCTGAGCCAGAGACCTTGAGTGTTGTTGATGTTTTACTTGTCAGTTGTTGAGATAAATGTGCAGGCATGTCAAATTCACCTCCTCCCTGGTGTTTTCTCTCCTCAGTGGCTGCCAGAGGAAGAGGCCGTGGGATGGGCCGTGGCAACATCTTCCAGAAGAGAAGATAATTTTGGTCTTGGCTGAATTGCTTTTTTTATTAGGGGTGTTAACTTGACGATGTGTGCATTGCTATCAGTTTTGTTTAATAAATGTTTCTGACAAAAACTCGTCTGCTCTTACCTGACAGGGCAATTCTTGGGCAAATACACTGTAGGTTGATTTCAAAGTCAAGCCAGCTTTGGAAAACAGTGGACTTTGTTATATCTAGTTTTGACCACTTTGTGTGATGTGTTAATTTTTAAAGGTCATTATATTTCCTTTTTCTTATTTAGTCCTGCTGTCATTTATTCTCTAAAGAATTAGAAGGCATTCTTAATGAAGAATTTGAAGTTATACATTATAAAGTCTTATTAGCAGCTGCACTTATGGAAAATACAGCAAAACAGAGGCAGCTTCCTGAGAAAGGAGAGAAGCAGAGCACTGTGTTCTTTTGCTTTACATGGACCTAAAAGAGATAGAGGTCTATTTTCAGATCTGTATATTGAACTTGTGTTCTTGCATTTCTTATTTTTCTCTTTGGATATGGGGAGAATTTTTCATGAGGAACACACAGCTTTGATAGTCTGAATCTATATTTGCAGTGAAAAAATCTGTTCTGACTTTCATAGCAGTTTTTCCCTGTGTCTGGGAAAAGACTACAGAACATAGAATAGGCATTTTCCAGGATAAATTTGAAATGCTTTCTAGATTTGAAAGGCAGTGCAGGTGTATGAGGAAAGTCTTATAAATAGTTATCCATTAAACACAACTCAGTGCAAATGCTGATGTTTTGAACAAAATTCATGGTCAACTTCAGCTTTTGATCTTATTATCTCTACAGAATTTTGTGTAGATCAGCTGATCTGCAGGAAGCCAAATATAGTTGTACCTTCAGTTTATTTTGCTTAAAGTGTAGTGTGGGTGTTTTTACTGACTTAAATGGTTGAAATGTTTCAATGTAACCCTTCTGTACCTAATCACTTACTTGCAGACAGTCAATTACCAGTCTGTATACACAGAAAAGAGCTGCTGTTTTCTGCTGGGATGCTGTGAAGACCCTCCCTTGTCTGCAGACAGGAGAGTTGAACTAATGTATTAACTTGTTGAATTGTGTGTAAATAAAGCTGTATTTGGTCTCACATCACTAGGGAAAGCCCTGCTGCATGTTCTTCTGGGTAGTAGTGATCCTAAACGTTTGCAATGGAAACCTCTTTAGAATGTGTTTAAGGGATACTTGAGCTGAACTATAAAAGCATTTTAGTGTCATCTTACACCTCCCCTGAGGGATGTGTCCAAAAGATGGCACAAAAGTCCTCACAGACAGGGGCCAGTTCCACTGATGGTGACTGGCTCACCTCTTTTAAAGTGTCCCTGTTTCTCCTTCTTGGGCAAGGCCAAGCTGCTGTTCTCTCAGGAGCAGTGGATGTGGCTTTCTGCAGCACTGAGGGCAGGGGACAACCACGAATTTTGGAGAAAAACAGTCACCCTCAGGAGGTTTGATAGAACAAATTCTGTGTCTGCTTTAGCAAGTTTGAAGAGTATCTCTAATGCATATCAGCTTTGAAGAAAATACTGGATTTTGCATAAACAAAAAACTTTGAACCTAGACAGGTTGAGTCTAGGATGAACTGTTCAGAAAGACACCGTGAATTTAGTGTTAAAAATGTTGAAGTTTCACGCAGGTAGGAAAGTCCCAGCCACGAAAGCCATCACGTAGCAATTTCTGACTGGAGTAACTGGAATGGTAGTTTGTTACAGGCTGCTTTCCAGAGCCTTCCTGTGATGTGTGTGTACTTACAGTGTGATAAATCAAAATTTCCTTCTCACAGACGAGGTCTCACCCACTAGATGGCTCTGTTGGGAAGAGAATGAAGCTCAAGAAACCAGAACCCTCTGGAAAAGAAAAATGCAAGAAATAAACTCAAGGGCTATTATAAACTAGCAGGAAAACACCTTGTTTCCTTCCTTTTTCAGTGTTCCCAGAGTGCTGGCTTCCTACATGGCTGGGTTATTCCAGCTGCTGATTGATGCTGTGTTTCCCAGGTATTTGGCTAACTGGGGAAATGCACTTAGATCATGCAGATTTCTCAGTTCATAACTTAAGCAATCTATTTCCCTGGCAGATACTGAGGAGAGATGCAGCTGTTTTTAACATCTGCACTTATTTGTCACTTTTTTTTTTAAAATCACAGCTTGCAGCATTTCTTTTCATTCTTTGCCATCACACTGTGTGTGGGCTTGTAAAGCTCATGCTTTTCAGTGGGTTCACGGCTCTCCATAGTTTCCTGCTTTTGACAGAGAGAGACAATCACTAAAGCCTTGTTCTAAACCTGCCCCTTTGATAACAGCAGTGTAGGTGCCTTTGAAGTACTCGTGGGACAGAGAACCTGTACTGCAGCTGTGCAAAATGGTGTGTGGAGGGGTGCAGGTAGAAATTCACTCAGTCTTCCAGGGTCAAAACCACACTTGTGCTCTGGTATGAAAACAGGGAATGACATCAGAAAAGAGTTAGGGAAAATATTACTTGAAAAAAGTTGTTTTGCACAGAACTGTAGGATCTTTCCTCACTGACCAGGTGCTTTCATCCCATACATGGGCAGTTCTTCTCTCCAGGTATGTCTAACTTATATTTGATCCTAAAGTTGTACTTTTCTTTAGTTCATTTTTCAATGCTCTTCAGAAAACTTCTTCTAGAAGGGCAGAATGGAGTGGGAAATGTGAATTTCTGGTGCTGGTAGTCAGGATAACTGTCCAGTCTGTATCTCTTTGCTACTTGAGCTTTACAGTGACCTTTCCTGTAAAATAGATGTGTCCTGTTTCTTTTGCCAGTAAAATGTGAGCAAGGGTGGAAGACTGATGTCCCAGTGGAGCAATGGTTTGGTAAGGTAGCAGTGGGTGGAATTCTGAGGTCTACAAGAAAATGTCAGTGATTCAGTTATTCATTTCTCAGACAAGGGTCAAAAGCAGGGAAAGAGTTCTCCCAAGGGAGATGTTTCCATCCTGACAGAAACAAAAATTTAGATCTGGACTTGCACCTTATTGCAACCAACCTGATCTCAGACAGACCTGGTCTTCCTCCTCTAAGACAAAACTTTATGGGACCCTCCTGCCTTCAGTGGTTCTTTGGAAGGAAATACAGATACATCCCTTCAAAAAGCATGGTCATGGAACAGCATTGAAGAAATGCTGATGGGTCAGTGTGTGCAGATCACTTTGCAAGTGAGAGGAAACTTCTCCACCTGCTCACACCTGCAGACAGGAGAGCTACCAGCTGACTGCAGTGTGCTGGTGCCTGAAGCAGCTACAGCACTGCCTGTCTGCAAGTGTTTTCCAGGTCAAGCTGTGTTTTGACTGTTCCAGGTGTTCTGTTGTTGCTTAGACCTGTAATAAGAGCTCTTGATAAAGAGTATTTAGGAGGTGGTGAATAAGGAAGTGCCACCCTTCCCTGCTCTTGGTAACTGTTCCTCACAGACCAGGGTGTGGGATTATTTAACTATTTAACTATTATTAATTATTTATTTGCTGTGGAGGCTGATATTAGTGTGCAGTAGGTTTGGGGTGGGTTTATGCCACTCAATTCAGGCGTTTAATGAGAAAAGTATTTGGGGTTTGTGTGTGAGTTGCTTGTTGCTAGTAGATGGGCTATTATTCCTGGCACAGGACCAGTCATTGCATAAGCAAGTATTGTGCAGCCTTCTGCTGCTCAGCAGAGACTATCAGAGTCTATGAAAAGTGGAGACTTTCCAGCATCGTTAATTCAGGGGAGAATGCTGAAGCCCTGGCAAAGAAACAGATTGTATCCAGAAGATGTGGAGTTATGCTGGGAGAAATGAAAAGAATTGCAGAAAAACACTATTATTGTTCTTTTGTTTGGTGAACTGCTTGCAGTGAGCGTTTAATTTGTTCTTCATTTTCCCTTGCCTGGGGACTTAAAATCTGTTTTGTGGCTGGGGATTTGCCCTAATTCCAGCTCAGTGGAGAGATGCTGGTACATCTACTCCAGAGCAAAACAGTTTGTGAGGCAAAACCTCTTACATTTTGTCCCTTGGTGCCTAGAATGTTGATAGGGAGTAAGTGGAGCCCACACCCTCAGAGAGGTTTGGGAGCACTGCAGCTGCTGGCCCCCAGCAGACATGGGGTGAAGCTGATACTGTCACAATGCATAGACCCATGTGGTGGCATTTTACAATGCTTATTGATACCTTCACACTCCCCTAAAATCTTGAGTAAACTGTAGAGTGAATAGGGTTTTTTCCCCTGACACCATACTCAGCTGAGACACAGAACTGGCATGTGGAGATTTTGCTTTTCTCTAACAAAGAGGTGTTGCTGTTTGTTGCTTCATGATCAAATGGGCCTCTTTCTGTCTCATGTCTCTGAAACAGCTCCAAAACAAGCCTTTTTTTTTTTGCAAAGCTCAGCCAAAAATTAATGTCATTCCCCTTGAAGTACACCATATCAAAGGGCACATCAGATGCATCCTCAGAACCAGACAGGAGTGTGTCATTTGCCTGCAGTCTTGTTCCCCTCTTGCTTTTCGGGGCAGTTTGGATACAGCAGCAGAAGTGCTGTGGTTTGGGCTGCACTTACTTAGAGGAAATGTTGCTTCTTCTTTTTCTCTTGGTACTTGTTAGCATTGGCTGTCTTTGTTTTGTCTTTTCACTACAACCTTTTTTGTTTTTTGTTTTCCAGTTAATGATCCAAATTTGACATGGAGAAAGTGGAGGAAGCTCTAGGGTACTCATTAGGGGCTTTTTATGTCAGAATTTGACTCCAAATACACGAAGTCTAATCCTAAACCTAGGCAGAGATTTATACCATGGGACGTGCTGAAGCTTCTGGCTGGAGGCTGTTGAGAGGGTCCATGTAGGAGGTCTCACTTTATCTCCATGGCCTCATCTGAGCCTGGCTTTCACTGGCCCTGCAGCCCCTGGCTGAGCTGGATACCTTGGAAAGGAGCTCTGGAGGCGCATCCTGCTGCCCTGCTTGTGAGAGCCAAGTGTTCCCCCAGCTCCAGAGCACCAGGCCCTGTGCTAGCAGGAGCTTTGGGGGCTGCCAGTGACACTGTAAAACACTGGGATTCATACTGGAGCTGAGGGATGGGCCAGTCCAGGGTTGAGACCCAGGCAAAGGGACCTGGAGACCCTCTGGGCTGTTGTCTCTGGGTATCTGGTTACACATCAGATCTGTTCCTTTGGCCTCCACTTTGCTCTCTTGCCATGGCAGTTTCTGAAAAACTAAAATCCCAAAGAACTGTTGGTGAAATGAGTGGATGGGTTGTGACTTGCTCAGTTTTTCAGTTGCAGCAGAGTTCAGACAAAGGTGCACACATCAAACTGTTGGCTCTGCAAACCAGAAGATTTCAGGGGATCTAGAACAAAGCTCTTCTCAGAAGTCTGACATGGAGACCCAAAGGCAGCTGCCCCTGCTAGTCAGGGAAAGGGCCTTTTTCCCATTTTTGTGCCATGTTTTTGTTGTTGAGACACCATGTGTTTCAGGGGAATTACACAGGTTGTGAATAAGGCCTATGTTGTTTTTCAAACACTTCCCATCAATGTGTCCAATGTGGGGCAGGTTGACACAAAAATGCACTGGGAGGAATAACCCTCCCAGAAGCTGAGGAACTGGCTGATCAGAGAGCAGGAAAGTATTTCTCTTCCACCTTTGTGACACACCCTGCACACAAGCAGAACAAACCTGATGCTGCTGTGGAAGGAAATGTCAGTGCCATGGAGGTTCACTTGCTTTTGAGGCCTGTTTGGATGCAGCAGGGGGCGTGCTGAGCTTTGGGGAAAGGAGTAAATGGAAGCTGACTTTCCTCTGCTCTCTTCTGCTGAAGCAGAGTTCCTGTGTGGTTACTGTGTTTTGTGGCTGTTCTGGTTTGGAATCAGCATCACTGAACTGGGATGCTGTCAGATCTGAGAGGATTCACAGTCGAGTACTTGGTGTCTCAAAGTGGATCAAGATGCAGTCGTGGCTTTCCAGAGCACTGGCCTCAGCCGGCAATGCTCCAGCCTGGTTTGTTTGTGAACTACCTCTTGGCAGCCTTAAACCAGCTACTGCATCCATTTTGAGAGCACCTGATTAAGGCCAATAAACTGCAAAACAGGTTCTGTTATCTATGGATTATGTCCCCAGCTGGGGTGGCTGGGCTTCCTGCCAGCTGCCCTTGGAGGTTTCTCACCTGCACTGCCAGGGTTTGCATGATAAGGGTCTGTATTGAGGCACTTTGCCTCTTCCAAGCTTTGAATCACGTCCTCTGGTAGGGAACAGAGCAATCTCTAAAGGCAATGTTTAATCTTTTCTTGTTTATTTTCCTAAGATGAAACAATTTATATTTTTGACATCTTTGTCAGCAGCTGTCCACTAAGGAGCTTGTCAGCCTGCCCCAAACAGTGCAAACTCCTTTATCTTCCTAGTGCTTGTGATGAGAAATGAATTCTAAGTTGAAAAAAGAACCTTGGCAGTGCAAAAGCAAAGGGCCTTGACAGGTTTTGAAGTGTGTGAAATACAAAACAGATTAGACAAGTCTGTGCTTCCAGCTGCTTTTTGCATCCTTACCTCAACAAAATAATTACCACTTATTTAGACAGAGTCTCTGAAGTGAGGGAGGCTTTTGCTGAACTCAGTGCTCAGCATATTGCTACCTGGAGCATGCCAAGATGTTTACCTGGGTTTTGTTGTCAAAAGCTGAGGTAAAATACAGGATGGAGGTGCAAGGAAGATGTTGTCCCTTAGGTAGGAAGAGAACAAGTGATTTTTTGTTGGAGTAGCTGTTCCTTCTTCCCTCTCAGGCACCAATGGCCTCGTTATCTGTGGTGTTGTTCATTATCTCCTTGTGTGTGGCTGGGCTCTGCAGGCTGGTGCTGCTGGAGCTCTCTGCTGCTGCCTGAGCCCCGTGGAGCCTGAGCTGACAGTGCTCAGCAGCATCTTTAAGGAACGTGCTTTACACCTGCTGACCTCTCCTTGCAGCAGAGTGCTGCTGAAAGTTGTGCTTAAATGAGTCACTGAGAGCTGTGCTGAGACTGATCACCTGTGGGAGGTCGGGGTGGGGAAGGGGCTGTGGTACCATCTGTGCAGCCTCAGCCTCCTTCCTGCTACAGGACACAGGTCCCACCCCAGGCTCACCGTGTGCCTGCACGGAGAGGGAGGCTGGCAAACTGAAAATGGTGGAGAGAGGCTGGTGTCTGAGTGCTGCTCTAAGTACCTGACATTACAGCCCTGCACCAGCAAGCACCTCCTGAAGAGAGTATTGAGTCCTGCTGAATGTGTTACCTGACAGGAGACAGGCTCACTGCAGGGCAGGTGTCCCCTGATTTAGCACCATAACTAAGCTGGTCCCTCTGACTGTCTGTGAGGAGACCTGAATGAGCAGCTCATCCCTTTAACTCCCTTTGAGAGCCCTGAGTGTTCTCATGTAGTGCAAGGCAGGGCTCATTTTGTTCTGTCCTCCTCTCTGCTTGGTGAACTCAGCTTTTATTAAAATTGCAGATTTGGGGCCTCCAGGTCTGCTCCTGGAGCGTGCACCTGATCTGTAGGAGGCCCAGGAGCACTCCCAGGTTTTTAGCTGGATGCACTGAGCTGCCCAGAGCCCCTCACCTATCCATGTGATCAGGAGCTGGCAGGGAGTAGCTGAGTGTGCTGGGATCGTTTCTGCTAAGTTACAGCCCATCAAAGTTCATCCAAGAAACAGTGGCAGAACTTCATCATTTGCATTTTCACATATTTATTCACCACCAGTTCTCCATGGAGAGCTTGCTGTTTCAAAGCAACCAAGTGCATATAGAGCAATAAACATGCATGCCACAGCTGCTCAGCTGAACCAGTGTGTTTCCTGCTTTATCTCCAGATCCTGGAGTTGCCAACTGGCAGGTGGCACTGCCAGTGATTGGCACAGAATTCCTCTGCAAGGGGCTGAATGTCTCCTCCCTGTCCTGCTGGGTAGCAGAGCTCAGACTGAAAGCACAGCTTTGAACAGGGCTGGAAACAGGCTGGGGCTGAGCCAGGGACTCTGCAGGGAAGAGCTGTGTCAGCGGAGACACACTGAGGGTCTCACCTCATTTTAGGAGGGTTGCTGCTGTTATGGAAAAGCTGTGAGGATGCCTCGATGCAGAACCCCAAGGAGACAGTGCTCAGAGCCAAAAACCAAATGTTCAGCAGCACTGCTCCCTTTTTGTAGATAGGCACTGGCTCACCAGGCAGCTCCAAGCCTTCATTTAAATGCTTTGTGCCCGAGTTTTCTTCTTGGCACAGAGCAGAGTGCTGCTCTGCTTAGACTGTAACAGTTTAGGCAGATCTTGCTGACATTTGAAATACTTTTCATTTTTGATCAAAGGTATTTTGGAAGGAAAAGAAAAAATTAATACCATTTCTTCCACAGCAGGGAAGGAAACAAAAGGGCTGAGCCTGGAGAGTGGTGGTGAATGGAATTGCAGCCAGCTGGGACTGGTCACTAGTGGGGTTCCCCAGGGCTCAGTACTGGGGCCAGTTCTGTTTAATGTCCTTATCAATTATCTGGATGAGGGGATCAAGGGCATCCTCAGCTGAATTCACAGATGACACTGAGTTGGGTGGGAATGCTGATCTGCTGGAGGGTGAGAAGACTCTGCAGAAGGGTTTGGACAGGCTGGATTTGGTGGTCCAAGGACAATTGTGTGAGGTTCAACAAGGCCACGTGCCAGGTTCTGCACCTGGGCCACAACAACCCCAGACAGGACTCCAGGCTTGGGGAAGAGCAGCTGGAAAGCTGCTGAGTGGAAAAGGCCTGTGGCATCCTGGCTTGGATGTGCCATAGTGCGGCCAGCAGCACTGGGCTGTCAAGCACTGAACAGGATGCCCAGGGCAGTGGTTGAGTCACCATCCTGGAATTATGTAAAAAAGATGCAGCTGTGGCACTCAGGGACATGGTTCAGTGGTGGGCTTGGCAGTGCTGGGTTAATGTTTGGACTCAACCACCTCAAAGGTCTTTTCCAACTGAAACAATTTTATGATTCTTAAAGATACTACACTGAGAAGGGAAAAAATGAGTTGTGAGAAGAGAGCAGGTGGTGACCTTTGTGCAGGATAACATGAAGGTTATGAGGTCCTGCACCTGTGACTGGAGTGCAGATAGGACTGGGTGCAGCATTTGCAGTGTCAGATTGTAATGCTCAGCACAGTGTCTAATCCCACCCTTCTTCCTCAGGGAACTGGTTTTATTTGGGGCTTTGGGTGGTTGATCAGAGACACCAATACTTTCCAGTGTCCTCACACTCTTGGTCCAAAGAGAATAGATCACTTGAAAAATATCACAAATTTACTTCTTGCAATGTCTTGTAAAATTAATAAAGAGCATGAAAGGTGTATCTATTCCATGTGAATGTGGGTTGTTTTCATATATGAGTGTTGCATATATGTGTTGCTCTGAGACTCACAGAGACAATCAGCAGAGGAAAGCAAAGTTACCATTGTTAATTTAGAAGGGTGAGGATTTTTATGTTTTTTTTTAAATATGTCTCATTTCTTTAACTTTTAACCTCTTTCAAAAACTCATCCACTCTGAATTCCTGTGGGGACAGATAATTGAGAGGATTTGACTTATCAGCTAAATCTCACCAGGTTATTTCTACCAGCTCCTTGCAACACAAAGGATGGCAGCCTACCACAAATGAACACCCATGTTTCTCTTTCCTAAAGGAATGAACCACACTGCCCAATGTGAATAGTACCTGGTCCTGTCCCTCAGGCACTGCATCAGGGCTCTCTGGTCCATTTTCCAAGATCTGCACACAACCCAGATACTCAGACTCCAAAATGCTTCACGCTCATGTCCAAGAGAACTCTTTATTACGTTTACATAGAGCATGAGCAATGTGGAAAACACTGGAAATTCTGCCTCAGTGGCTTGGTTTTTGGACAGCACAGGGGATGGTGATGCAGCTGCTCACGTCGTGTCTGTGTGCCGAGGTGTGCAATGTGCCACGAGGAGCCAAAGCTTTGCCCTTTTGACTGGGAAGAGCCCACCTCTGGCACGTTCACTGCTTGCTCCTCTAGTGCCACAGTTAGGTGCCGAGCTGTCAGCTTTTCCTCAATTTCACTTGGGACTTGCAATTGTAGTACCTTGGAACTTGTAATTTTAGTACAAAAGCACGCTTTTTGAAACCAATCCTACTAATCCACAAGACCGTTCCCCCTTCCCTCTCCTCTCCCCTCCTCCCAATCCCATCCCAACTCATCCCATCCCCCATGCTCCCACCAACACATACCTCCTTCCCCTCCCTCTCACCCCGGTCACACAGCAAATATCCTGATGCTGCAGTTCCAAGCCATGTGTCCGCCCCAGCCTATGTGATCCAATGGTCTCTGACCAGGTCCCTTTGTTCAGACGTTCATACAAAACACACAATAGGAAAAAAACAAAACAAAAGGAGCCAGACACAAGAGGGAGACACACTGCTGGGGTCCAGCTCTGGCCTCTGAGCCCTTCCACTAAGCTCCACAGCACTAGGCTCCTGGGGTACCTCCTTTCACACTCAAGGCTGCAGGTCCCAAGGTTTCCAAGGTGCATAGGAAAAGGAAGAAAGGAAGTAGACTACAAGCCTGTTTCTGTTTTAGGTTTCCCCCCAATCCCTTTCCCTCAACCCAATGGCTGCTGGAGGATATTCTTGACTCCGACAGGTCTTTTCCCGTCTTCCAGTGAGACCCTGCCTGGGGACCAGGTTCACTGTAAGTCACTGGTTCCTCTCTGGAACGTGGGCAATGGGTTTGGCAGCGAGGGGAGGGAGCGGAGCACGTTGTGGGGGGACGACAGGCTTTTGCCTCACAGCAGGTCGGGCGGGGAAGACGTCAGGGAAGGCGAGAGAAAAGAGCCAAAGGGAAGCCGGTCAAGCTGGCCCTCTGCTCAATGTCTATACTCAAAAAAACTTCTCCTTGGGCTCGTCTCGGTTGTGCCAGCGCTGGCCCGTTGTTCAGTCACCTCTCGCAGCTCTGCTGAGAAAGAGCACGTGGCGGGGCGCTTCCAGCTGCTTCATCCTCTGGCTGGCTGCCCTCGTGCCCGCCGGCGATCTCAGAGTCGCAGTCAAGCGCCTCATAGATGGTCGGCAGCGTGGTCTGCTGGCTGAGGCGCTTGCGCAGGCCCACCAGCAGCGGCTGCGGCATGGAGGAGACGTCCACGTTGTTGCCGAGGTCCACCCAGGCCAGGCAAGGGAACTTGGTCATGTCCTTCATGGTGTCAGTCAGCTCCTTCATGGTGGCCCGCGTCAGGCGGTTGCCGTTGAGGGACAGGTGGGTGAGTTTAGGCAGCGCCCAGAGGAAGGGCAGCAGCAGGCGCACCATGTCGTCGTTGAGCTCCGTGAAGCTCAGGTCCACCGAGGTGAGGTGGGCCCCGTTGTTCTGCAGGTAGTAGGCCATGCGGTGCACGTCCCGCATGGTCAGGGGGATCCCGGACAGATCCATGGAGTCCTGGCTCACCTTCTTCTGCAGGCTGGTCTTCAGGCTGATGGTGGAGAAGGGGAGGCAGAGAGATCATTAAGGGGAGCGCTCCCCATGCGTCTCAGCCAAGTGAGAGAGCACTTGGGACAGGGAGAACTCATTAACAGCGTGGGCTAGAATGTTAAGGAAAGGGTTAATAGAGCTCACTGGGGAAACAAGCATTTGCACCATACCTCAGGGCAGACTGTCCTGGGGCTTTGCTGTGTATTCTCAGCACTCACACATGAACTTTGCCAGAACTGGCTAAACAGCAGGTTGCTAAAGTGTCTCCCAGTAGCAAATGTCAAAGGGTTTGTCTGTATGTGCCCATACAGGCACTCATGCATAGAAAGCAAAAATAACCAAGGCAAGCAAACTTTCCAAGAGCACTGGTTTACACTGTGTGGGGGCTGTTTGTGAGCCTCCTCTCCAGGTGAATGCCGAGGTCTGTGCTACAGAGCAGAGCAGTGTTAAACCTCTGAGAAATGGATGTTTCATCAGGAAAACAATAGATAGGCAGACTGCACTCCAGGAACGGATTTACTGCATGTCCCTTTAAAAGCCTTCACAAGCAGCACTTAGTCAGTAAGCAGCACCAGTGGCTGCCCTATTTGGGTCTCTGTGGTCAGCAGATCATCTGGGATCTGCTGCAGCTATGAGGAGGCGGGGAGGGCATAAGGGTGCCAAGAGATGGCTTCAGCCATTTCTCTTCTTGTGTGACTGGCCAAGGGAGTGAGGAGGAGGTAGGAAAGCTGTGTTGTGAGGCTGCTGGGCATGCAAAGGGAGTGGGGTGTGGAGCTTAATAATGGACTGCGGGTTTGTAAGAGAGCTGTGAGAAGTGGGAACTGTGGGGCTACAGGAGCTGCTGGGGGATACGTTGCAAAACTGAGTAGAAACGTGTGTTGGTGTAACACAGGAGAACCTAATCCCTTAGTGTAAATTGTAAATTAATCTTGCTGCTCTTTCAGACACATCTTGCCTTAAGGACATGGAAGCCCTAGTATGACCCCCCCAGTCATGTGCTCAGGGGGGTCTTGTAAGTGCCTTATTGAGTTTGGGAGGATCAGGGTGGGTTAAGCATTAACCACCACTTCGAAGGTCCCCACTCTTCCTATCTGGCTCTCTCACAGTGTCCTGCACACCTGTGGCACAGCCAGTCCCTGAAAGCAATGGGTACATGGGGACATGCAATTTCCTCGGAGGAGGCTGCAGCACCGCAGGAGCTCCCGTGCCAGGTGAGAATGTCCCTACAAGCCTCAGTACTGCCAGGCTCTGCTGCAGCTGTGCAGAGGATGTGGCACTGCCTCTGCAGCTTTGCTTTACATATGCAGTTCATGGCATCCTAGCAATTTCAGCCCTTAATAATCCCCTATAAGCATGTGTTGACATAAGGGAGTAAATGTGCACCGGTGCAGGCAGCAGCCCTTTGTGGACATATTCAGGCACAAACCTGCAGCTGCACTTCCTTGTAGGAGCATGAGGCAGAAAGGCCTCGTGGTCTGCCCTCTCAATCCTTAAGCCCACAAAGTCCTGCTCTGGGTTTAGCAGTACTTTGCTCAGGCTACGTCTGTGTGTCCCTGTATTTCCCATGGGAATTCACTGTGCAAGGCTGAAACCGTATCTGCAAGCATGCATTTGGACTAATGAGCTCTCATGGCAGAGAGCTAATAACAGCATGAATTAACTTCTATTCAGACCTAAAGTATTGTAAGTAAAATGTATAAATTACTAAGTATTTACACATCAGATTACCCACACTACACCTCAGTGGGTCACAGGAGGGGCAAGGGGAGCAGTGCTTGTCTCTGCTGTCAAACAGCAGGGACTGATGTGCTGGGCAATTGGTCTGAGCACATGAGGGAGGTCGCCAAAAGGCCTTGAAGATGGTACTTGGGCCCCAGAGATGGGACTGTGAAGAATTAATCCATCACACTGCTTGTAGCAGCAGTTGTGAACTGTGCATGCTGTGGTCTGGATGGCACTGAGCAAGTCTCCCTTTCCCTGATAATCCAAGGGATGCCTGAGATCAGCCCAGGCTGTCTGGGAGCTGTATTTCTTCAACTGTCTTGAAAAACAATCTGTGTATTTTGGTATAGTTTGTCACCAACCACTGGCAGTGGTGCAGCATAAAAGAGAGATAAAATTTCATCTTGTATGAAATTTATCAGGGAGCAGCCCCAAAGCTGGAAACGTCTCAGGTTTCCCCTTGCACAATGAGAGTTGTCCTTTTAGCCATGCTAGGTATTTTATCTGGCTGTTTGATCTGGAGTACTTGTTCTAGCAGAACAGAGCATCCCATGCACAGTGCAGGTGTGCATTCATATGGGTCAGGTGAAGCAGGGAAATATGCAATGGAGTGTGAACCTGAGTGCACAGGGCAACTGTTCCCTGTATCCACAAGGGGCTGGTACAAGACATACAGCAGCCTTCTCTGGCCTGTAGGAGTTTAGAATAAGGCTTTCTTGGGAGTGTGGGGAATACAGAATAAACAAGCATAGAAAAAGCCTGTAAGTACTTCAGTGCCTGTTTTGTATGAACGCCGCCTGTGGCTCCTGGAAATTCTCTCCCCCAAGCCATGGCAGATCCTGGGTGGGAGGGGGGCACAGAGCATAGGGGCACCTTCCCCAGCCCTGAGGCTTGTCTCGGTCTGTGGAAAGCCTCCTCAGAGCCTTTTTGTAAAGCTGCAGGCACTATTCTGGAGCGGGGCTGGGTGCCAGGCGGGAGTGGGGACCACTGGAGGGCACGTCTGAGCCGGCGCCGCTCCGCTGCCGCCCTCAGCATTCAGGTGCCGTTCTCCCTGTCGCGTCTGCAGCAGCAGCTTTCCTAACAGGGGGAGAGTTTGAAAGGCTCTTGGGGTCCCCTTTGTCTGGAGCGACTTGGCTCCGAGTGCAGACAGTGATGACTGAAGGGAAATGTCTCAAAGGCAGAAGCGATGTGCTCGTCTGCCCCTGCCCGTTCAGCCTCCCCTCCTGTGACTGCCGTGTGCAGACTGCAGTAATAAGTCACGGATCGTGCTGTTCTCACCACAACAGGTACCTTCTGCTGCTCTCCCCAGCAACGAGCCAATGCCCCAAGGAGGCTTTAATCAAGCAGACAAATTATCTTCCCATAATTGATTCTCCAGACTGGACTGCTCCTGGCTGAATGTGCTTAAACCCTCCTGTCCTGTGCCAGAGCCCGCCCTCCCTTCTTTGCTGGCTTGTTTTTCTTTCCTTTCCTGTCTCTTTTGCTGCTTCCTTTTGCCCTCATTGCTGTACCTGCCAGGGTGACACTGGGCCTCCTTTCTCAGGGCTGGGGGCTCCCTCCTGTGTTTAAGCCGTTCTCTTGTCTATAAAAAAGCCTCTTGTAGGGATGTGTGTGTAGGAGCCTCATCCTGGTGGACACAGCCCTGTGCTGCAGCCAGGCCCTCAGCTCTCTGGTAAGTGCTGGAGCATGAGATCCAACACCCCACGCATGCTGTGAACCCTGGCAGCCTCCTCCTCACCCCCCTGGTGTGTCTGTGCAGCTCCAAGAGGCACAGCTAAATCCCATCTCTAGGGCAAGGCATAGAAATGCTGCCCACTCTCCCTACTGCTTTAGAGGTAAATGTGTCTGCAGTCAGAAATGGGTCAAGGAGATGTGGGTAGATGCTTTACTCTGAATTATCTGACACTTGGTATTTTTTTGGAGCTCTGTTAAGCTCTATTTCTTGGTGGGGAGAGGGGCATGATACACAGGGCACCAAGCTCTCAGTTGCTTGTACAGCAGCTGAGAAAATACTAGGTTTATTTCCAGGGAAATGGGTCATCTATTATACCCTAATTTCTGCACTTGAAACAGGCTTTAAGATTGCTTCAGCTGCAGAAAGCTTTTTTTCCTTTGTGTGAGATACAACAGCCACTTAGCAACTGGCTCTTGATGCCCATGGGACTTGTGGACAGAGGCTGCAGAGCACTGGGGGCTGGATTAACCTACTGCTTCTGCAACTGGTGCTCAGGGCATGTTTGTAATTGTGAGGATTTGCATCTAACAAGGATCTGGACCCTGGATGCAGGGCAGCAGACTGTGTTTGTATTTTCTGCAGCAAGCTTGGAGAGGAAACAACCCCCCACTCCCTCAGATGCTGGAGGAATGGCTGCAAGTGAGAAATTCTTGGAAATTTTGAGCAAGAAACAAGGGCAATCAGCAGCCCCATCCCCTACTGCCTGCCTGGGGATGCAGCTTCCAGTGAGGGATAGCTCAGAGTCCTGTTTATAAGGGATCAGCACCCTGCTTGCAACCCTTGCCCAGCCCTGCTGAGGGATGGCAGCTCTTTGAGGTGCATCTCCTTGTTTCACATGTGGAAGGTTTTGTTCCCAACTCCCTTCTTATGGTCTGGCCTTTCTCCCATGGACAAGGAGGCAGTCTTCTTTCCACCCTCACTGCCACTTATCCCTTCCCTGGGTGCCAACTCTACTCTTCAGCAGGCATTACCAGCAGTCCCTAGGCTGCACTTTGAGCCTGGCTTTGGGAGATCCAGTCTGGATCAGTCCAGACAGAGCAGGGGCCTGAGGCACCTGTGGGTGTCTGGAAAAAAAAGCCCTCTCAGTGAGAAATGTGGGTTGGGAAAGAGATGAAACCATCTTGTGCCTCCCCAGGCTTTATTTTGGGATAAAAATCTTCCTCTTTCCACTAACACTCAGCCACTGTTCCAGGCTCCTGGGAACTCAGCTGGGGTCAGCAAATACAGAGCTGTCTTGAAATGGAACAATTAGGAGACCTGAAATTAATTGCTAGTTGTTTGTCTCCAGGACCTGTCCCAAGGGAACTAACCCTTAGGCCATCTTCCAGGCCCTTCTTGGAGTCCATGAAGCTGCATGTTTGGGGTTTTTTTATTAGCACTGAATCCCATCAATTTCTTGCTCATCAGCTGAATTCTTTGGTGGCTGCAGGGAAGGGGTGCAGTGGCTCCTGAGTGTTGCCCTGTTGGGACTTGTAGCAGTCACAGTGGTGTCTGGCCTCTTGTTGGCTTTGTGGGGCTTGGGGGAGCTCGTTCAGCCCAAGAATGTTGAAATTCCTGGAATCTCAGCTCATTTCCTTGTCTCCATGCTATGGAGAAAGGCTGGGAGGACACAGTAAGAGTCAGACAGAACTTTGGTAATCAGGGGTGCTCACTACTTCATGCCTATTTCTCTTGAGAGTTACCAGCTTTCTACCCCTCTTGTCTTTTATTTTTACATCAAATGTCTCCAAATATAAAACTTTGCTGATGCCAGAAATCCCCATGACTGTGCATCCCCTCTGTCATTAACAGGCACTGCCAGCAGTGGCTAATTAGCCATGAGTCAGGTATCTCTCAGCTGCTCTTTCTTGCACAGAACCTCAGGCATGTCTGGATGGCTTCCCTGCTTTGAGCACTGATTTAGGGGATGGATTCTGAGCTTTTTAATTGCCTACTTAGCATAATCTGCTTGCTTTGCTTCCCCAGTGGCACAGGGTGCTGCTGTGCAGGGCTGGCTTTAGCTGCCTCTAATGCAAGGTGAAAAAGGAAAGAGAAGGCTCCAAAGTACTGACCTGGACTAACCCAGCCCCAGCTGATGTGAGGCTGGGCCTGGCCCTGCTGGGGAGGTGGGGCAGTGCACAAACAGGTCATTTCCATGAGAAGTCCCTTAGTCACATCTCCATCCTTGTGCCTCGTGTCCAGCTCTTTTGGCCAGCTGTGGAGAAGAGGCAAAGGCAGCTTTTCTCCTGTCTCACTCCCTCTGCAGCTGGGGTGGGACATGGAAATCTGCAGCTCTTGATTTAGCTGAGTGTCTCTCTCTTCCTGCCTCTGCTGCCACTTTGTCCTTGAAGGTGTGTTCAAGAGAGCTGTGAACCCTTGGCCTTCCTCCTGCTGCCACTTAATCTGTCCAAGGTTGTTTCCCTTCATGATTTAGGCCTCTCCTAACGCAGGGAATGAGGCTGCCTCCTTGCTGTAAATATCATGTATTGACCCATGTCCTTGTCAGACCTTTGACTGGGTAAGAGTCACAAAGGCACAAGGTCTCTGCTGATTGCTTCTAACCACCATCTGCCACCCAGCCTCTGTTATTTCCCTCACTGTCTCTCCATCAGTGTTCTGCTTCTCTTACCTGCCATTCTTGGCCATTTTACTCCTGACTCTGACAGGGCAGTGTCAAGCTGCTGGGTGACCCTTCCTGCCACCTCCAACAGCCTTTCCAAATGTATGGGCCTCTTGATGCTGCTGCGAGGCCTCCTCAGGGGTAGTGTTTGGGATGCTCTGCACTGTAAGATGAGGGCACAATTCCTGCCTCTGTCCACAACTCATCCACCAGCTCATGTCTGTCCATCTGACATCTCTGTGAGCAGCAGCTTCTTGGAAACAGTGTGTGGGGCAGTTCCTGTACTCCATATGATGTTTACCATGTGGCTTTAGTTAACTGACTTGGCTTCCTCTCACTAAAGGAGGAATGATGGTGCCTGTTTACCCTGTTGCATAAGGGTGACACAAAGCTGCAGTTAATATTCTCCTCATGCCATGTGAAGGCTGGGATCTCATCTGCCAGAACTGTCAGCCTCAGAGCTGAGTGATGTCTTCAAGGAAAAGAAAAAAAGATCTGAAGCCCTTTGGAGCTGTTTCCTTGAAGTCCTCTAGACACAAAATGCTTCCACTGCATTTTAAAAGTGCATCTAATGCTGCAATGTCTGGCCAATGTACATCAATTACAGAAAAGGAGCAATAAGCCCAGAAGGGATACTCTGCTCTCCACCCACTTTGGATTAGCCATGATGAAATTCACTCAGATGAGCAAAGTAAAGCTGTGGTGAGATTTGTGGAAAAGAAAGGCCATATGTGTGTGGTTTGGGAGTTCACTCCATACACACAACTGCCTTTGCTCTTCCAGAACCAGACACTGTGTGAAAAATCTGGGGGGCTTTTTGTGACAATTCTAAAGCTGTGTCTACTGCCTGCCTGCTCTGTGGATTCAGGTTTGATCCTTTGCACTCAGGAAAGGAAGCAGTTACACTGCAGCAGCCAGCTCTGGGGATGATGCAAGTGGAAGATACATTAAGGTTCCCTGTCACGGCCTTGCCAAGACAGTTCAGTTGTAATCCAGAGCTTCCTGATCACAGTACCAGACTGTGATCCAGCTCTCCAGACAAAGGCTGCCTTCACCTGACACTCTTCTCCCTCTCTGCTCTGAACTGCAGCCCAGTGTGTCTGGCCTTCAGAGAATAATACACCCTCCGGGTCCCACCCTGTTCTGGCAGCAGATGGTGACAATTTTCTTGAATTCAGCATGGCAGGAAGCCCCAGGAATTCTTAAGACAAGAATTAATAACATCTAAAAGTTCTGCATCTGTCAAAATGCCACAGAAGTGGCAGTGATAGCCTAAAAGGTCTATGTCTGTATAAAGGAGCATTTCTTAATCCATTACTCTTTACACACTAAACATCAATTTAATGAGAAAGTGAAGCTGGAGTTATACAACACTCTAGGATGTATTCTGCTCGTTAAGTGGGAGTGATCTATACAACTGTAAAATGGTGCTAAAACTAAATTCCCTCTAGGATATGAAGGACTGAAAATTGTGCAGTAGTTATGCTAGTCCCTGCTGCAGAAATCTTATCCTCCAGCTTTTAATTTTAAAACCCCCAGAGTAAATCTGCAAGAGCTCATCTTCCTAGTTTGGTTAGGCAGCCAACCCAAGTAGGGCAGAGCCAGTGGGGTGCTGTTGGCTGGTGCAGGCTGTTGGCTGCAAACCTGGGACAGGATTTTGCAGGAAAGGAGCCCCTCCCTTTCAGTGGGGCAAACTTGTCTGAGTATCATCTAAAATAGTCTCTTTGGGTGACTGCACAGTTGGGGACTGCAGCCCTTCCTTGTACAAGGCATACAGCCTCTCCAAGGAACCCACAGACATGGATGCAGAGGGCAAGGTGCCTCCCAGCTTCACCTTCAGCAGTGTAGTCAAGCACAGAAACCAGTCAGAGCCTGGGCTGGATGTCTCCTGCTCCCTCCAGCTGCTGTTGCACTGAGTCCATGGACCTGCAATGAGCTTTCTCCTTCCACATTTCTGTATGGGCTCTGCCTGTGCACTGAAACAGCAGTGCTTGAAGAAATGTATCTGATCCTTTTTGCTTTACCAGCTCCTGGGTGGCCCAGGTTTGTACCTGATGGATGTGAGTGCCACTGAGAGCAGCTGGAGATGTAACTACTGTTAGTTTGCTAACAGTAGTTTGGGTCACAGTTTTGTGACCCACTGGTTTGGCAGTGGGGACAAACACCTGGTGTGTGATCTGACTCCAGGTCCTCTCTATGTCCCACTTCCCATCTCCATAACAGCCCAAATGTAATTAAAACCTGGCAGATGCTCCAAGCTCTCTGTATGGCTGGGCTTGCTAATTATCTCCTGGATGCATCTAACATGCTGCCAGAAAGTAGAAATTGCATTTCAGAGAACAAGGGAATCCAGCATCAGCTCTGTGAAAGCCAGATGCCAAAGCCCAAGAGGCTGCAAAAGCGAGAGGAGAATTTGGTTTCTGAACGTGGTCTCCATGTACAGATTCCTCCCTGCTATCCTTAACCCCCACTAGATTTTAGAAATTCCTTCAAAGTATTGCTGCTACACCCATGCTCTTTACAGGACCTCAACAGCAGGAAGGATACAAGCCAAGGGCACAGGGTTTGAGACAGACACTACAGTAAAATACTCCCACTAGCAGACAGAGGGAAGTGGAGAATTTGGATCACATAAAAACAGCCTGCCTAAACAAACTTAGGCCTTGCTATCTCCAAATGAAGCAGCTATTTCTTGCCTTCCTGCTACTGACAACACCCATTTTCTTGCAGTAGCCTCAGATGCCAACTCTGCAGGCATCTTCTGCTGCAAACTGCAAACCATTTCATCTCCACACTTAAAAGAGGAAGCTCTGCTGTTAAATATTTAATCAAAATTAATTTGTGCCTTATGTAACACATTGTAACTGGGTGTGGTAGCCAGGCAGGGCAGCCCACTTTAGAGCTAGACTTCCCTCCACTGCACGTTGCCTTGTTCCCCTCTCCCTGCTTGTGCTCACAGATGTTCTGTACCTGGCCAACATTTGGGGCCTGACCCCTCTATGTGGGGTGTTCACTGGACCCAGAGCTCTTCCTCTGACCACAGACCTCCTCTCTGTTGTTACTGCAAGATGGGTTTGCAGCAGTTTGCAGTCCTCTGCTGTCCCCAGGCTGTGCAACCACAGGGAACACTTCCAGTTTGATTCTTCATCCTGAAGTCCAGCTGGAGAAGGGGTCTGCCTGCAAGCAGGAGTTTGGAGTCCTGAATTTCTTATCTTTTAACTCATCTTGGACAGGGATGAGGTCAGAACTGCCATCTATATCCTGCATCTCCAGTATTCTGGAGGATCCTACAGGGAAAATGTCCTTGAGTGGGTCTGGAAAATGACTCACTCAGCTCTGAAACCTCAGTCCTGTTCTGTGCTGTGGTTAATACCTGCAAAGCAGAACCAGGAGTCCTGCCCTGTGGGGTGCTGGGGGTGAGAGCATTGGGAGTGCTCAGCTTCAGAGGCAAAGTGGGGCTACAGGTGCAAGAGGCAGATGGCCTGGAAATCATGGCATTAGGGATTTTATTCCTTAAGATGCACTGGGAACCTGCCTCTGAATCAGAATGAAAGGTATGATGGAAATGTCAATTCCCACGGGGGATTTTAAGTTGCTGGCACACACATCAAAGACCAAAAGCATCAGAAAAGCCCAAGGCCATTCTCAGAGTGCTGCTGATTTTGCATTTCTTTTTATCCAATCCTGCATTTATTCCTGTGAAGCTAATGGGGCTGACATGAGCTCTTTTCTTAGTCATTTCTCTGTCTTTTCTTCAGCAGTGGTGATCTGTGTCACAGGGACAGGGTTTGCTCCAAGAAAATGACAAGAGGAGGGGTGGATTTAAAAGACGTGGGGATTGCTCTTTATCTGGGCAGAAAAACCAGCAAGTGTCAAGGAGGGAACAAGTCTGGGTGTCTGAATATGTCTGAATACAATTCTAGCAGTGAAAAGCAGCTGCCATCCAGTAGTTGTTAGTGACCAACATGCTCTGAGTTGGGTTCTCTGTGCATCTGCACCATCCCAGGGCCCTCTCCAGGTGCTGGCAGAGAAGTGGGAGGTAAGAAGGATGATCACTGTCTGCCAGCCACCCCAGAGTGGTTCCTGCTGAATGGGGTGGTAGTGTCTTGTAATAAGACACTTTTCCCACTGTCAGGGAAGCTTTAAACTAGACCAGGGTGTGATGCAGAGCTGGGAACAGCTCTGTCTGGCCCATGGGTGTTTTTGCAGGCTGGTAGCCCTGGCCAAACACCCTGAAAGCCCTGCAGGAGGGTTGTCTGTGCTGTGCACTGAGGGGACTGATTTCAGTGCACTTTGGAGAGGGTGAGGAACTGTAACAGCACACAGAAAGGAGCAAACAGCAAAACAGATCACAGAGAGGGGTGCTGGGGCTGGGTTTTGGAGGAGGCTGCACAGCAGCTCTCTGTGAGGAGGGCAGTGGTGGCAGGCTGGGATGGTGCTTGGCTGCAGCACAGTTTGCCCAGGCAGATCCCCCTCTGTGCCCACCACAGAGCCTGGTTCACCCACCCTGCCAGGCTCTTACCACACTTGGGACTTCCTGCGGGGCATCCCGTGCCGGTGCCACTTCGAGTGTGGGGTCAGGTGGTAAATCAGCTGCCTGCAGATCCTGTCTGAGGATTTCCAGGGGTCATATTCCTGAAAGCAAAGGCACAACTTAGACTGCCTGCACCAAGGCAGAACATGAGAAAAGGAGGAGGGCAGAGGAGGGTGGGAAAGGAATAAAGATGGCAGTGGAGCAGGGTCATGTATGTAAGGGAGGAGCTGAAGAGAAGAGAGAATGAAAGGAATGATGAGAAGGTCTGAGATGCCTCTGCCACATGCCAACATCTCCTGGGGTGGAGGAGGAGCAGGAGGAGTTCTACACTGCCAGGAAGAACCCCAGCCCAGCCAGCATGTTCCTGCCCAGAGCAGGGCTACAATTTCAAAGCCTACCCAGGAACAAGTGAAACTCAGCAGAGGGGTTAATTTTCTAGGCCTGTGGCAGGGGTGACTGACAATGCTCTATTGCAGGGACCCCTACACTGCCAACTCCCTGTGTTACAGGACAGTGCTAAATTTCTATTAATTACCTTGTTGCCATGCTTCCCCAAACTCTGTCTCTGGAGTATCTGATACCCTGGTGTGGAAAGGTCAGTAACTGGCCCCCTTGTCCCATCCCCAAGGTGCTTCTTGCTCCTGCTGCAGGAGCACACTGACTCCATGGCCTCCTGTGCTCTAGTTGGGAGATGTCAGGACAGGGAACTTTGGCTACTTCCCCATAGTCCATCTTACCTCTTTGCAGTCCACTCTGCTACTGGAGGTTTCAGTTTGGGAGCTTTCCTGCCCCTGCACTAACCCATCAGGAAAAGAAGGCACCCACATGGTTGCTGCTTTCCTGGGTTATTTTTGCACATGTTCTTTAGTGCCATGACTTGGAACAGAACCTCTTCCTCTGCTGAAGGAGAATGGCAAATGGCAGCTGCTAAGGCTGGGAGTTCTGCCTTCTCTATTTTATTTTCCAGTTGCTGACAGACCCCTGCATTCCCACCCCTCAGCCCTCCAGCCACGGTGCCACACGTGCATTTAGGGATTTGATAGGTAAACACCCAGTAAAGCTGTCAGAGAATGCACTGATTGATTCCTTACTGTGAGTGGTTAAAGCACTGCACTGGGGCCAACAGCTGCACTGTGACTTTGCTCAGCAGCCCCTGAATCAGCTGAACTCCTCAGGGATGCACTGCCAGCATGTGGCAATTCTCCTGTGCCAAGGGGAGAGGGATCCCAGCCTTCTGCTCAGCTGAGCACCCCTCATCCCCATCCCAGCTTCCCTAGGAACACCACAGGGACTGGCCCATGCCTTTGGCTTGGGTGCCTTGTTCTGGACTCCTACTGTGCTGGCAGGGCTGCAGCTGGCACTGTGCTGCCACCTACAACAGCAAACCTCTCCAAGTGGGTGCACGTGCACACCAGGCTCCAGTTCAGCAGCTGGCACAGAGCTCTGTGAGCAATTGTTGGCTCAGAGCTGACAGTTACCCTCCTGTTCTTTCCTGTGTCCTCAGTGATTTAATTTCCCCTGACAGACTGGGAATTGCACTCAGGCTGCTTGTCTGTAATGCAGTTACACCCACCAGATGCTCAGCCAGGGTCGGAGAGGGGATGTGCTGGATGTGGTCTGGCATTGTTCTGGGAAGGGTGCTGGTGCTGTAGGTACTGAATTTCTACAACCACTTAATTAAACTTCTGTTGGTTTTGAAGGGCAACTCAGGTGCTCAACATCTTCCTTAGGAATGGGGAAAATAATTTCTTGTGCAATGGTACGTGTGTCAGTGCATCCAGAAGGCACGAAACTGGAGTGGGGGTATAAACAGGTGTACAGAAATGGCAATGTGTTATCTGCCAAACACAGAGTGAGATCCCCTCCTGCTGCCTGCCCTGAGGGGCACTGCACAGCACAGGCTTGGAGATGGTCTGGAAGAACAGCTGGAGATGAGGTCAAGTGAAGTGTGGTTAAAGAGACACTACTGCTACAACCCACCCCTTCCTTCAGATGCTGACATGAATTATACAGACATTACACTTGGAAAGATTTTTTTTTTCAGGCTGCACTGCAGCCCAATAATGATGATTAAACTTTGGCTAAATGTAGTTTGTCTACTGAGACATGACTGGTTAATTGTTATCAGTGAGCCTCAGGAGACAGCAGAACAAGGTTAGAAATGCCACTAATCTACACCAGGCATTCAGTGTATTCCCTGGGGCACTGCTGCTTGCTCTGAGCTGTGTGTACTTAATATCTCTCTCTGAATAAAGAAATTCACTCTATTCCTGTCCTTATAAAGCAAACATGACACTTGCCAAGCCTAACGAGCAATGGATACATTGCAAATCCAAGTGTTTGTGGTGGCAAAGGGTAACAGAAATAGATGCTGATTGTTGCAGTGGGACTGGGACATCTGTGATGTTTGGCTGTCCTCAGCCCTGCCTTTCTGTCTCTGCTCTCCTCATCTTCTGAAGAAAAGAGCTGGAGCATGCAGAGATACTGTGCAGGCAACACATTTACTTCCTGAACCTCCAGTGGCAATATATTCCTACAGCACCTTTCTCTATGTGGAACTCTGAGACTTAAGGAGGGAAATAATGCTGGGTTGAGGTAGTTACATATGGCAAAGGGCCCAGGAAAAGAGAGGGGGTTTTCCTGCAGAGATCTCTGCTCTCCTCTGCAGCCCCATGAGCACCCCATGAGCTCTAGTTGCTTTGAACCCCTATGACACCAGTGATTATGGCTCTCTGCCCTGTCACTATGGGCACAAAAAAAAATTTCCTAATACCAGTGCACATAAACTCCTTCAGCTGCATTCATGTTCTGAAGTAGTGTTAACTGATTTCTACAGAAATATGCCCCACAATCCATACGTTGCCACTCCCAGGGCACATACTGCCTGACTCTGGAGGATTGACTGCAGCACCAGCTGCCCTAGTAGGGCTCTCTGTGCCACAAAGTATTCACTGAGCTGAGGGAGAATTCACCTTTTTGGGACATTGCAGATCTCTAGCAAGGCTCATCAGCAGGTCATGGGAGATGGGATCCACCAAGTTGAGGAAAGTTGCATTTTTGTAGAGCACTTCGTTGAGGAATGTTCCTTCCAGTCCCAGGTCCTACAACAAAAACAGACAGTCAGGCACACAGGCTTCCTCAGAGCTACTATCCATGGGATGTTCTGAAACCAGAAGGTAAATCTGATGTGGTGCCAGCTGGATGCCCAGCACAGGAAATGATCCAGCAGAGGTGAAGCAGCCGTGTCTGACCCAGCATTGCTGTGCTGGGGGGTGCAGGCAGCCAGAGAGCTCAATGAGATGCAGTGTTAATTTGAGCTTGTCAGTCTAGGGCTGACCACCTTATTTCCACCTACCACAGGAAGGTGAGAATTCCATCATTTCCAGGCTGGCTGGAGCCTGGAGGGAATTGACTTCAGAGCAGCACAGTTTTGTCAGCTTCTATGTGTGAATCTGCTGCAGAAGCCAAGCAGGGAGGCTGGCTCTAAAGCTGCTTCTCCAATCTCGGTTTTTCTGGAAGAATCACACCTTTCTCAGGTATTTAAATGCTGCCTGCTGGTGGCTGGCTGAGCAGAAGTCCTGCCCATCTGTATGAGTTTAGCTGTGCTGTGAATTTCTCAGTAAGAACTAAGCAATGGGGTGCAATGATAAATTTAGAGGTGGCTTTACACCACAGTCAGAGTAACTCCTCTTCCATCTTCCACGGAGTGAGTTAGGAGAACTTATCTAACCTAACCTATCTGTGGTCCAGGCAACTTATCTGTGTGGACCAGGGTAAGGGGAACTTTTGGAGGAAACCTCAGCATCTTTGGAAAAAAAAGCCTCCCTGGGGCCAGATGGATGATACTGCAAAGAACTAAGATGTTTCTTGCTAAGAAGAAAGCAAAGAGGAAATATACTGACACAGTTATTAGAATCAAAAGGTACCCCAGAGCTGTGAAAAACAAACAAAATTTTAAAAAAAATGTAGGAAAGAGATCACATATTCACATGAAAGTGCCACAGGGGGAAAAAAGAAATACCCTAGGAGTAGAAATGTAGAGCAGAAAAAGGGACAGTGCTGGGTTTGATTCAGTTGATAAGGAGGGCTCAGCTAAGGGAAGAAACGTCTTCTCCCCATTCTGAATGTGGCTGACAGGAGAAATGAATAAGCAAATGGGTGCCCCATATGTTCTCACTGCTCTACTGAGTGTGTTTCAGGCACCACCCAGTGACTGAAGCTAAAAAAAATATTCAGTGAGAGAGGGAAAAAAAGCTGGATGTATGCACATACATCACCAACAGGGACAGAGCCATAGCTGGCAGAGGTTTGGGATCTGAACTCTAAGCATCAATTAAAGCCAGTGCTGTGTCCTGCTCTGGATATGCTAGACTGAGCAGAAAGCAGAATCCCAAAGAGACTCTGGCTACAGACACAGAAAGGGAGAATAAATTAAATTTATTAAAACTTTACAGCCCCATCATTCCGTGCACACAAATGACACTCGTAAACAGGCAAGGAACCCAAGAAGTGGATCAGTCTCCTGAAGGACAGACAGCCACAGCTGGATATGTGCCAGGAGCCTAGCAAGGCATCATGCCAATGTCTCCCTTAACCATATGGCTTCAGGGAAACGGAGCCTCCTACACCAAGTGCAATGTGCACAGATGAAGAAAGCTGCCGTGAGGATGGCATGGCTGGGCATGCAGCAGTGGATGTCAGAGCAGTAATTAAACTCCCCCAGTTGGAGCTACAACATTAAGATGAATCTGCATTCCTATTATAAATCCTGCCTGTGAGGGTTTTGTAAGTAATATAGCTGTAAATATTCACTTCACATTGATATTCCATAAATTCTTAGCCCAGAGGCATTCTCCAGCTCATCTTACTTATTTCCCTGTCTCCCTCTCTCTCTCATTTCTTGGAAAATTTTGTACCACCTAAAGGGAGGCTGCAGACAGCAGAATATTATAACTCTTGCTAGTTCAGCTGGGTTACTGCTGTTGTCTTAAAAATGATACTTTGCCATTGTCTTAGCACAGAGAAAAGAGATTATACCAGACTTTTTGCTGGTGTAAGTCTAATGTCTCCCTGGGCTTCAGCTGAGTGATGCTCACCTAGATCAGCAGGAAAGCTGATCTGGCTTCTGCTGGTGGGCATTGCTGGGGTAGGTGATGTGCAATGGAGCTGTTTAAGTGTTCATGTGCAAAGCACGTGTGCACCTGTGGTTTGCAGCTGTTCTCCACACAGTCTTCTAAAATGCTGGGATCTCACATCTCTGTCAGTGGATCTGCTTCTGCCTGGCTTGCTTGCTTTACACTATCACACACTCTGAACATGCCAGGAATAGTCTGCAGACCACAGGTCAAAACCCCCTGGCAGGTACATCAGCAGGGTACACCTGCAGGGCTGGGCAGGGGGGTGTGTGCTGGGAGCAGCAGGAGGATCCTGTGTCCTCTGCTCTGGCTGAGCTGTCTGCTCACCTGAGGAGGCTGCAGATCCACTCCCACCATTTCTCTGCCTTCCCTGGGGTGTTTGCACCCTGGCCCAAGGCACAGTGATGAGGTGTGGTGTTAAATATCCTCCCTGTCCACCAGATTGACCAAGGTATCTCTCTTTTTACAGGTGACAAGCAGACCCTCACCTGGGACACATTAATCCGTGACTGCTGAGAGCGTGACACTGCCAAGGTAAGGAGGAGCCAAGCTAAGGGTGAATGTAGCTGTGGAGTGAGGAACATTTGTAAGTTAGAAAAAAGGCTGATCTGAAGCTGACATTGGACATGTGAGGAGGACTGGTGGTGATTACACGACCCCAGACTGGGTGTGGTACATGTTAGTGGTGTAAACCCTCTGTCTCTGAAACCTCTGAGCACTCAAGGAACCAGAGGCTTTGGGGTGTTTCTGGATGGGTTCCCATCTTGCTTGGCAGAAGATGTTGTGATTACAGGATGCATGTCCCACTGTTCTGTTGTGAGCAGATGGACAGACAGTCACTGTTTCAACACGGGCAGGCAGAGATGGGGACCAGGGAAAGGGGAACTGGAACATGGGGAACTGGAAAGGGAGGAGGCAAAACGTGAATGTTCAGGACATGGTAATTCTCAAGCACAGATGTGGGGGAGCCAAGTGTTTAACTGATCCTGAAAGGAGCTTAGAAATGACCCTCCATTCCATATGGCCCTGTGACTTAGCACTCAAACCCTGTCTGTTCACACAGATGGACCTGGAGACCTCCAGGGTCTATGGGGGATTTCAGTGCTTCAGTCTCCAGGAGAGGTGCTGAGCACTACAGAAAATGACATTCTGTAATTCTGGCCTCTGGCATACCCTAGTAAAGTCTGTTCATGTTACATTGCCACATCCATGAAGGGAGTGGTTGCCTCTCTTTCTTCATAAGCTTCTTGCCATAGGGCCTCTCCAAAACTGCCTTTGAAATCTTATTCAACCCTTGTCTGCCATACTGGTGCACACACAGAGGTTCTCTGCTGTGAGTTTATCTGTCTACATGTGTGGCAAGAGGAGTGTGGTGCTGGTAACAATCTTCAAGTGAATGCTGAAATAGTGGACAGGAAAAGCAGAGATGTAATTTTTGGTCCTGTGAATTCTTACTTGTGAGTGTGCAACTTCCTGGCAGCCCAGGGCAGTGAGCACCACTGTCAGATGTGTTGTGAACATGCAGAGCAGACAGGGCTGCTCATGCAGCTCCCTGCAGCTGGTGGTGTGGGTGAACAAGCATCCAGTGAGCCAGTCCCTGCTCCACTGCACTCACACCCACTTGCTACTAAGGGAAGAAATAATGTATGTTCCCAAGATGAAGTAGATTGTTATCCAATGAAGCAACATGATAAGCTACAAACTGATGGTGTTTTATGTCTGTATCTCAGGTGGGCTTTGTCCCCTGTGCTACCAGAGCTGCCAGAGCTGCCTGCAGTTTGGGGCAGCTGAGTTTGGCTGAAGAGTGGTGGTAGCAGTGGGTGATGGAGGAGATGGCTCTGCTCCAGCAGCAGGGCTCTGTCCTCAGCATCACTTTGGCACCACACTGTCTGCACACTGTTCCTGAATGGCGGCAGACAGAAACATGCTCCCACTGATACACTGACCCCTTTACCTCCCCTCTCAGCCTCCATTGTCCCAGAGGTCCCCTCCAAAACCATTCTGGGGTTTCCCAGACGTATCTCAGCCAGTCTGGCTGAGTGGCCATAACGGGATGTGCCGGCAGTGGGGCGGCAATGGCTTTTTTCTGGAGGGCATCAATCCTGAGCACACCCGCGGGCTCGCATGGAGGGGTGTGGATGAGCACAGCCCGAGCTCGGAGCCCCCTTCTCCTGCGTGCAGCACAGTCCCCCTGGCAGCCCCCTCCCGGCCCCTCTCCCAGCCCCCGGCAGTCGGGCCAGGCTCCCCTCGCCCAGGCTGCGGGTCGGGGAGGTGGCTGGTGTCGCCTGACACGGCGGGGACCGAGCGGGGATAGGACCAGGGCACGGAGCGGAGAAAGGCAGCACAAAGAGCCCCGCCAAGGAGGGCTGCAAACCCCAGCGCCGGGGAGGGGGCTCCTGCACCGCGGCTCCCCGCGCCAGAGCGCCGGGCGGGGGCTGCAGCACCCAGCCCCGCACGGCCCGTTGTCCCCGTTCTGTCCCCGTTCTGTCCCCGTCCTGTCCCTATCCTGCCCTGCCCCGCCCCGCCCCGCCCCGGGCCCGCATCCCGCGGCAGGTACCTTCCTAAGCAGCCGGAGGATGTGCACGGCGTGCTCCCGCTTGTGCTCCCGGATGGTGGCCTGGATCTCCCGCAGCCACCCCACCCGCCGCACGTAGGGCGCGGGCGAGGCTTTCCGCAGCACCCCGGGCAGCTTCTGCGGGTGCAGCAGCAGGGAGGAGAGGTGGAAGTCGCCCCGGCCGCTCTCCAGCCTGCCGGGGCAGGGCTCCTCGCCGCTCTCCTCCTCCAGGCTGCTCTGCCGGCTCAGCCGGGAGCCCATGGCCTCGCTCCGGCCGCGCCGCCGCCGCCGCCTCGCTCGCATTGCCCCTCTTTGTCCCTCCGAGCGGCAACATCCTCTTCCAAGCGGCTGGGCTTGCAGGGCGCCACCGTCCTCATGGGGAAAGGCATCGCGCGCGCTATTGGTTTTTCTAAGAGAAATGCATAATCGGAAGGGAGATTTTTTTTTAAATCGCGACAGGAGAAGAAACAGCGACTACACGTCTTTGCAGAA
>JBBMKD010000044.1:2482117-2552994 GCA_037834095.1 Argya squamiceps | reverse complement strand
CCGCAGGAGCGACGCCCCGAGGCTGTGGTGCTGCGGGGCTCCGCGCTCGGCAGCCGCCTCCCCGGCGGCCGGGCAGCCCCGCTGCCTCTGCTCCCGAGGCGCCTCCTCCTCCTCCCGGGTTTGTTCTGCCGGGAGATGCTCGGTGGGGAAAACAAAGAGAGACGAGGATGCTGCCGAGACTGCTCCTTCCATCCAGGCGTTTAGGGGAGCTATTTTATTCCTGGACAAACTCTTTGAACATCGCAAAAGGTTGTCTAGATTAATAGTAGTTCAAAACACACCATCTGCAGGGACTGTTTCTGTGGGCTGTGTTTTCTATCAGTCTGCTGTTGGATCCAGAGGAGGTGTTTTACTAATCTAGAAAGCAGCAGGAATTTTGCCCACCACCCGTCATCTGCAGCTGATAGTACGATGCTGGCACTGTTCCTCACCTGCTGTGGGTAGAACTGTTTTCCTTGTATGCATTCTTCCCTCCTCCAGCAGTGCACAGCAAGTTTAGCACACGCTTTTCCTCAGGCAAAATCACTGCCATCCAACAGGATGGTAAAAAAACCCAAAGCCTGGATGCCATCTCCAGGCACCGAGATTTTGCAGGCAGCTCAGTCGTGCTCCCAGCATAACCAGTGGCTCAGCCTGACCTACATTTTGGAATTGGATCCATAAGCTTACTTCTGTTCAGGAGTACGACCACAGTGAGCCCCATGGCAGACTGTGAGTCCTGTGCACACACAGCAGGGGTGTCTGGTAGCTGTAATGTGAGGGCACACAGCTATAGGAACAACCTGGGGCTCCTTGTGCATCCATGGACCAGCACCATCCAATGCATCTGTGGAAAAATGTTGTGGCTATTGGGCTCTCACTTTGAGGGAGTGGGGATGGTCATGGCTCTTTGTGGTACAGAAGATCATTTTCCTTCTCAGCCTTCCTCTGAGCCATGAATGGGGAAGGAGATGTGGATGCTTTGCATCCTGACAACCTTTCAAATATTCAACTGGTGACCCGTGTCTGGCTTGAAGAGACAGGAGGCAGAAAGGGGCTGGACTTTGAAGCAGCCTGGCTAATGCATTAGTTTTGTCACAGTGTTTGTGCAGCTCTCTAACCATGGTAGGCCAGATTCTGAAGGCCCCCCTCAGAATTTTACTCGACACTTGCTCAGAAAAAAGTTCTGACTGTCCATCTGCCCATTAGTCCCCTCCCTGCTCTAAGCACCTGCAAGAGGGAAATTAGCATCACCAGATCTTGAGATATGGCTGAGACTGACTCAAGCTAATCCCCTTTAGGGGAGGGAGTAGATGCTGAGTAAGGACTTCTGGATCTGGTCAGAGAGCTTTGAGAGAGGCTGGGTCAAGAGAAAATCACTCATAGGGTGCAGTGTTACAGCTGCAGAATTGTCACTGGGAGCAAAGGCAAGGACAAAAAGTGCTGGAGTGTCAAAGGAGAGGGGCACAGTGGCCTTTCCCTGCTGTCTGGCAGCTGGACAAGCTGCCACAGATCTGCCTGCTCTGCTCTGAGTGCTGCTGAAAGGAGCAGCAGAGATAGTGGAGTTGGAACCAAAGGATCAGCTCACCAGCAGAATGGTTTTGTATGGCTCAGTTGTCTCACACCTTATCTCCGAGAGTCAGAAGGAAACACAATCTGCAGTTCACTCGTGGTGGGGATGAAACCAGGTGGATTGCTCTGAGGCAGTGGGAGAACCAAGGCACACAAGTGGCTCCGAGGATGGCACTGTTACCAGGATACCCCTCCTCTGCATGTGACCTGGAAATATCCTGCCACAGAGCAAATCCTCTTAACAAACAAACAATTGCAGGGGCAGTTCAGCTGTCTCCCGGCTGTGCTTTAGCACTGGGAACGTTACAATAGCCTGGATAATAGGAGCTAATGAGAAACACACCAGTGCTCCACTTGGCTTCCTTGAAGGAGAATGCCTGGCCAGCAGGTCTCTGTAGAGAGATAATCCTGCCCTGTCTGTGTGTGCTTTCGAAGGACACGACAGTGAGTGGAAGTATTTCTATAGCTGAGATGGTCAGCAAGGGGGGGAGGCAGGAGTTTGCTTGGAAAAAATGGACTTTTCTGCCAGAGTCTGCATCCTCTGGCCCTAATGCAACCCTAGGAGAGAGTGAGGCAGTAGGTGAGCATGCAGGACCTGGGAGATACCAATCTACAGGAGTGTCCCCACCTTTCTGTCATCCCTGCTGCAGTGTCAAGGGCACGTGTAAACTTTACACAGAAAGAGATCAGCTCATGAGCTGGTTTGGTACAACAGAGTGGGAACTGTGGGGTTTCTCACAACGACCACAAGCTGTGGGTTTGAGACTTGGAAATCCCATCCCCGTGGATATTTTAGCACCTCTCAGAAGGATGTTATCTTGTTTCTAAACTGAATGCGGGGTACATGGTGCTGCCAACTGCATCTAGCTGGGTGCAGCTTGACTGAGTTAATTTTACCAAAAATTGCTCCTAACATGAGAAATGGGGAAAATGGAAAGAAGAGATCCTTTAGCAATTCACTCAATTTCTGTGCTATAGGCAGATCTCCTTGTTGTCACCCAAGTGCCCAGGAATGGGAATGTTCCCAGTTCCTTGTCTTTCAGGCAAGTAACGAGAGCTCAGACCAGTGTCAGGACAGAAGAACAATTGTACTGGATCAGACCACAGGTCTCTTCCCCCTGGGATCCTCAATTAGCAGTGGTTAATAGAGGAGGATGTCCAGTGAGGACATTAACAACAGGGGGATGTAGGTCAGTGTGCTGCTGAGTACTCTCCTTACCATCAGCCATCCGTACTTCAGGAATTTCCTGAGATGTGGTTCTCTGCATTTAATAGTCTTTTCAAGTTTTTCCTAAACCCTTTTTTGAGCCTGAGAAAATTTTGGGTATCCACAGCAACTTATGGCACTGTTCAGCTGTGTGGAGAAATATTTACTTTGTTCTGAATCTGTCACTCACTGTTTTCATTTGATGCTTTTGTAGCTTAAATATTGGAAGAAGCAGCAGGCAGTCATTCCTCATTCATTTTCTCTAAGCCACTCTCAGATAAACCTCTGCTGTTCCCCCTCTCATGTTTCTGGTCCCCAAATTGAAGAGTGTTGGACTTGCACAGAAACAATTTCAGCCCTTATCTCATCCTTAGCTATATCCCTGCCTCTCCTCTAGCCCTGCTGTAGCCTGTACTGCACTGGGACAGCAGTGATGGGGCTGCAGCTGCACCCTGGAGCTACCTGGGAGCACACTGGGTTTGGGATTTTGCTTTGGCTGTCAACCTTTATTTAGATTTTTTTTATTTCTCTTGAGCCTTGAGCTGATGCTTTCACTGAACACTCTTGCCTTGCCCTTTCTATCACTTGGCCCCTGTGACTCAGTTTCCCATTAGCAGGCCAGGGAGGGAACAATCATTGCTCACCCCATTTATGAATTCACACTGTCAGTCATGGTCAGAGATTTCCAAGGTCTCATTTCCACATTGTCCATCCCTGCAGGGTCTGTGCAGCCCTGGGCTGGGGGTTTGGGCTCCCATCTGTGGCTGGGGGAGGTTGTGGCTTCCTCTCTGTCACAGCCAAAGGGGCTGCTTGGAGTGTGCAGTGTCTGCTGTGCCCCCGGGCTGGGTGAGAAGTGCCTGATGTGCCCCTGGGCTGGGTGAGAAGTGCCTGATGTGCCCGTGGGTTGGGTGTGCAGTGCCCCTGGGCTGTCTGAGGAGTGCCTGGTGTGGCCCTGGGCTGGGTGTGCAGTGCCTGCTGTACCCCTGGGCTGGGTTTGCAGTGCCTCTGGGCTGGGTGTGCAGTGCCTGCTGTGCCCTTGGGGTGTCTGTGCAGTGCCTGGTGTGGCCCTGGGCTGGGTGAGCAGTGCCTGCTGTACCCCTGGGCTGGGTGAGCAGAGTCTGCTGTGCCCCTGGGCTGTCTGTGCAGTGCTTCCTGGGCCCCTGGGCTGTCTGTGCAGTGCCTGCTGTGCCCCCAAGCTGGGTGAGCAGTGCCTGCTGTACCCCTGGGCTGGGTGAGCAGTGCCTGCTGTGCCCCTGGGCTGGGTTTTCCACGCCCCTGGGCTGAGTGTGCAGTGTCTGCTCTGCCCCTGGGCTGGATGAGCAGTGCCTGCTGTGCCCCTGGGCTGAGTGTGCCATGCCCCTGGGCTGGGTGAGCAGTGCCTGCCATGCCCCTGGGCTGGGTGAGCAGTGCCTGCCATGCCCCTGGGCGGGGTGAGCAGTGCCTGCTGTGCCCCTGGGCTGGGTGTGCCATGCCCCTGGGCTGTCTGTGCAGTGCCTGCTGTGGCCCTGGCCTGTCTGTGCATTGCCTGCTGTGGCCCTGGGCTGTCTGTGCAGTGCCTGCTGTGGCCCTGGCCTGTCTGTGCCGTGCCCCTGGGCTGTCTGTGCAATGTCTGCTGTACCCCTGGGCTGTCTGTGCAGCGCTCGGGGCCGCAGCACTCCCCGCGGAGCCGGGTGACCGGGGCTGGAGCTCTGCCCTTTCCCCGGGCACAGCCCGCGGTGCCGGCGCTGTGAGCGCAATTCCAATGGCCCCTGCCCGCTCCCGGGGCTGCTCTCATTTGTATGCCGGTCAAGCTGCCTTCGAATGACAATCCTAATTATGTTTGCCTTGTGTATGATGAAGGTTACATTTCTGACTGATTTTGCTGGAAGTGTAATTGATTAATTTAGTGCTTAAGAAGGGAAAGAGGATTAAGGCGGAGGTGAGGCTGTGCTGCCAGACACTGCGTTGACTGCCTCACACTTTCACAGCTTCAGCTTTTGTTTGCCTGCAAACCAGCTTGTCTGAGCTCCCAAGTTGTTATTTCTCGTGGCTCTGAGCTTTTTGGCAGATCCCTCAAAGCCAAGCCTCCTGCTGGGAAGGGAGCTGTAGCTCTGGAGAGATTCATGCAAAGAGCTTGTGCATGCTCCAGAATAATACCATTGTATCTAGGGGCAAATGCACTTGCTGTTTGGCCAGGAGTTGTTCATGTGGGAGTTCCATGTCCCAAATACCTGTAAGCTCTTGACTGAACAAAGCAGCAAACCTGCAGAAGGTCCTTCTGTCCATGACAGTGCAGTTTTGGAGAAGAAATCCTCTTAATGACAACCATTAGGGGGATTTCTTCCTTGAAACTGCAGAGCACATGGAGATGAATGCAGCATCACCTGGGCTGTAGTCTTAGGGACTGTCTGCAGCACCAGTGCTGGTGGAAGCAGCTGCATGCAGGCAGTCACTGCTGGGCTCTGCATTTGATGGAGAAATGGTAACAATAGCCCATGTAACATTCATTAGCTCTTATACCTTTTGCTTCTTGCAGCTGAGGCTCTCTGGTGCCCACAAGGCCCTTGGTGGTGTTCTGGATCTGAGGGAGTGATGGGTTTTTAAAGGACAGAGTTCTGCTATGTAATTATGGACACTGGCTTGCTCATTATTGGACAAATTAATCAAGTTCTTGCAGTGCCCATAAAAGCAGATTAGCTGGGCTGTATATTGCCTGCACAGAGAATATTAACCACCTGTGATCCTGTGGCCACAGTGAAATTGGACAACACTGCTGTGAGCACAGGGAAGGTCACCAGTCTGCTCCAGTGACGCATGGCATTACCTTGACTTTTGGCACAAGGAAATTCTGAGTTTCTGCTGCTTTCACAGCGAGTCTATGCAGGGACTGAGATGCATGGAGGATTTCTGTTACCTCCATTCTGGGAGCACGCTGCACCCATTTCATTTAGATTAATTTTATCTTGACTGAATTAAGGTGGGCTGTGAAGATACTGTGGGGTTTGGGCTCACACCTCACACTGAACTGCTGCAGTGGCTGTAGTCCCTGGCAGAACGGGAGGGCAGGCAGCTCTGAGAGCATCACCAGAGATGGTCCTCACTGCCCTGGGAGCAGTGGGGCTGGCCAGGCTCTCCTGTCCCAGCCAGGAAGGGAATCATAAACCTTCACTGTGGGGTATCTCTTCCAGCCCTGGTGGGGCTTTCAGAGGGAGGTGATGTGTAACTCTGGCTCTTCTCACATTCTGCCCCAAGCTCACACTTCCCTTCTCTTTCCTTCCACCTTTTGCACCTTTCCACTGCCTTCTGGACCTATGTGTGCTTTACAGACATCTTTTCTGCCCTTCCCAGCCCTCTGCTTTCCCCTGGCAGGCACACAAGGAAGGAAAGGGAGAGTCACTGGGAGCAGCAGGAGGTCTTTCAAGGCAGCAGCACAAGGTCCTCTTTGTAACACCTTGTGCTCTTGATCAGCCTGTAAAGGGGAGCAGTAGAGTTAAAAAAAAAAAATAGCAGAGCAGTGCAGTTAATGAAGCAAATGCTGGCAAGTGACACTTCCAGGGGCAGCCTGTGGTCCCAAGGCGCTGCTTTTCTGTTCAGCCACCTGCCTTTGTTTGGAGCACAGAGGTGGCTCTTGCCTGCAGATGCTTTCACAAGGCTGATGGGAGGTGTAGGGGAAGGCCCTGGGACCTCTCCAGGCATTGCCATACATTAGACCATTTAAGAAGCTGATCTAAGACAGGAGAAACATTGGAGGAAAGCCTTGCAAGGACTTTAAATGTACCTTGCCATGGAGCTCTCGCATTTCCAGCTTTTAAGAGGCAGAAATGTCTGATCTTATAATATGTCCCTCTGGAATCCCTTTTTCTGTGTGTGTCTCATAAAAATATTTCTGAAGAGCTTTTGGAAAACCTGGCTTAGAAGCTCCCCAGTTGAAAGCCATGGGCTGGAGTTACAGTTTCATAAAAGAATTAAACCATCTTAAGCCCGTGCAGGAGAGGCTGAAGGCAGCACCTGGTGCAGCTAAGCTTCTTTTGGAATTTGAAACCACTAAGTGCACAGATTATACTGGCTCTAAGCATCTTAGCAAGCAGCTCTAAACCACTGAGAGCAACCACCGGCCCTCGGGGGAGGAGCAGGCACTGGAGGCCAGGCTGAGGAGTCTGAGCTGAGCAGACACAGTGCATGGAGGTGCTGCTGGATGGTTTGAGGGGTGGCTGCAGGGGAAGCTCAGTGCTCTCCACCACTGGCTCTGGCAGAGGGAAGCAGGTCCAGCCAGCACATGACAGGTGAGATGTCCTGGTGAGGAGGATGGCCTCCCTGACTAAGACTTTCATGTTCTCCAAAGACCTCAGCACTTCTTAAAATGTGTTTACAGTTCATGGCAGGCCTGGAAAAGCAATCAGCTGTTTTTATTTCTTTTCAGTTTGACTATTTTTTTCTCCATTTATATCCAAAGATAAAAAGACATCTTTTGTCTAAAAAACCCCAAATGTTTGAAGAGTACAAGAAGCAGAACTTGGAGTGGGATTTGAAGCATAAAAGCCTTTTTTGAGCGTTTCCTTCTCTGCCCGGGGACTTTTTGGGTTGTTACACACTAGTGACCCAGCATTTAGATTTAGATGGCTGATCTGAAGCTGGTCCCCAAGTCTGTCAGTGAGAGCCCAGTGTGGAAGGGGCTTCTCTGGCTGTTCTGCACTTCTCAGCCTCAGGACACTGTACTGGAGCTGTCCCCAGGATCTAACATGAGCCTCTCTCCAGGTTTTGCCCAAGTCACCAGTGTCACCCACTCCAGCCTTTAAAAGATAGGAGCCTGTTTACACCATGGATGAATTTGGATTTTACAGTGCAGGCATCTGAATTATGTTTTTTCTCTCACCTACAACACCCTGAAGGATTCCCCCTGTGGGGTTTGACCTAGGTGATCCCTAGCCCCACTGCAGTCTGCAGGGCAGTGCCATGAGCAGACAGACAGGAAAGGGTAGTGCTGCTGGAAAAGCAAACAGGCTTTTCCTTGGAGACTTGTCTGTGTCATTAATACCTGGCATCACTGAGCTGCTCAGCACAAAAGCTCTTTTGGGCTTTGCCAGGCTCAGGTTTGGTTTGGATGACACCCATGTGTGCCACTCGTGCCCTGTGCACAGAGCTTGCTGCACTCCTCAGTGCCACCCTGCACATGCTGTCCCTCGTGCCCTGCCATGGATGGAGTTGTTCCAGGCAAGCTGTCAGAGCCTGTCATCTTCAGCAGAGCCATTAACTGTGTTAACCTTTGAAGTAAAGTTAATTTCAAATGTCAGAACAGCAGAGGCCAACATACAAACTTCCACCTTCCCTTTTTTTTTTTTTTTGGTCACCACAGAAGGAGCTTTGGCTTTTTCTGTGCTTACCACAGCAGTTTGTGTGGCTTAGCCCATGTTTGCCTCATAGCGTCTCTCCACACAGTTCACTGGTAAGGAATTTCATCCACACCTTAAAGAAATTGAGGAAGATGAGGTGGGGAAGGCTCTGGGGTGCAGGTCCTGCTTCAGTGATTGCAGGCAGCAGTGCTGAAAAGCAAGAAAACCAGGAGGAAGAGTGAGCTGCCTGAGAGGAGCTACCTTGTGACAAATGCTTTAAGAGCAGTGACTAAGTGCGTCCCTCCTTTGCACCATCATCCCACAGGGCAAAGGAAAGGTGCTGGAGTGCCACTCCCCAGAACTGGCCTGAACCCAGAGGGTCACTGATGGGGTAGCTGGCCCTGGCTGTCTCTCTCCACACTCCAGGTATCAGGTGCTCTTTATTTCCTGGAGGCTGATGACCAAGGTGCAGCCTCACGCTGAAAAGGATGGGCCCTTCCAAGGAGAATTTCTGCCCTCTTTTTGACACAGTTTGAGCCAAATATAGGGCTGCTCTGTGAACCAGGTATATTCAGTGAGCCTGAGCTTGGTGAGGAATAGCAGATCATTCCCAGGAGGCAGGGGCATGGATGCCACAAAGCCCTTACCGGCTTATCCAGCTTCCCTGCAGCACAGGCGGCGCTTTGGCTGGACAGGACGGGATGTGAGGGGGTGCAGCAGGGCAGAGACAGCGGGGGCACCCCGTGGAGGGGATCCCCCGTGGGATGATGCTGCTGGCAGCGCATTCCCCACGACAGCAGCCCCCCTCTCGGGCAAGTGGCAGCCCCCTTTGCGGCCCGCCCAGCCCGGGCTCCCCTCGGAGCGCGTCCCGTCTGTGCCATCTAGTGCCCAGCACAAGAACTGGGACTGACCCAGCCTCTCACCCACAGGGGAACAGCCCGGCCGCTCTGGTGAACAGGCTCTCCTCTCCCTGGGCCAGGCAGGGATGTGCTGGGAGGACCCCTGAGATGCCGCGCCGCCCGCATGGAAAAGCCCACTTAGCTCCAGGTAGGATCGCAGCGCGCAGGTGTGTCCGTGGGGCGGATGGAGGGAGTGACTCTGCTCGGAGGCTGCAGGTGAGATGAGGCTGGGCCAGACCTCGCTGCCAGAGGCTCCAGGTAGGGAGAGGAAGGCTGGAAGCTCTTGGGAATCCTGCCTCTGCTTTTCAGGCATTGTGTTCCTGTGGCGTGCTCTAACGCTGCACACATGTTTTAAGGGATGAAAATAATGACCTCTGACTGGAATTCTCCTATTTGGACAGATTTCAATGCTATTCCAAGGGAGCTGCAGTTAGCTGCACTTGAGTGAACAGCCTAGACTGAAAACACTTTATTTTTCAGTGTGTTGGGCATAATCTTTGTTCTGTCATTTCTTAGGTAAGTTCCTTGTACTAAGTTGTTGTTTTCAGAAGTTTCCATAGCTGTAGCTTGATTTGCCAGCTTTGATTCTTAACTCTGCCTCTGTCCTCTTTATCCTTTTCAAAGGAATACTTTTTCTCTTTACAGACCCAGTTTCATTTATATGCTTTAAATAAGAGCCAATGAAACAGGAGCTAACAAATTCTTTCTTCCTTCTTGCTGCATTTTCCCCCAAATCTTTGTAGGGATTTAATGGTGGTGTAAGGAGCTTCTAACTCAAACCCATCAATATATATCTATCCTTCATATTGGTTTATCACAGCCAGGCATTACATATTTCTCTATATTGAATTTCATCAGCTATTATTTGCCCTGTTTCACAGATGTTTTCAAGTTTTCCTGATGTCTTTTGCTAGCTCCATATGTTATCTTTACTATTTTATTTCTGAGCCACAAGTAAATATATTAAACATGCTGCCTCTGGCATCCATAGGACACCCACTAAACTTTTTCCACATGTGAAGTTTTGATCATTAATTCTTCTCTTTTAACTTGTATTGGATAAAAAATTATCACTTGATAGCTGCTCCCCAGCACATCCTCTTGGTGCCTTTAGGAAGTTAGTAGTAAAACTATTCAAGGAGCAGATGAGCATGTCCTTGTTCTTGGGATCACGTCCAGTATCTGTGAGCTCTGCTCCTCTTTGCCTGTGAACTCTCTCTGTGGGTTTTTCTCTCCAGGATATATTGCACAGGCACATCGTGCTGTTTCTGAAATGTAAAATTTCCTACTGATTTTTTTTTTTTTATTGGTGCTTAAGTAAGGCTGATTGCTTAGGAAGAAAAATCTTGGTAGGCTTTTCAAATATGAAAAGCTGGCAGTGCCCCTTAGCATCTGATAGGTAACTGGCTGTAGTGAAAGCCTGGTGGTTTTGGAGCTGGCATGCTTGGAGCTCTCCCGGGTCTGCTATTGATCTTGGCATGTTCCTGCTTTTGAAGGGTCTAATCTTTGAAACTGGGCTCCAGGAAATCATTTAAGGATGTGTTTGCATCCTGCTGAGCACTGAAACTGTGAGGATTTCAGTGGGAAGGAAACTCATCTTGAAAGAGACACAGTCTTTATCTGCTTTCCCTAATTAGCACTCCATCTTCCCGGAGGTGATATTCTCCACAGCATCCCCTTGGCAGCAGGAAGCCAGTGCTGGGGTTGAGTCCCCACTTGCCCAAAGTTTACCTGGTCCTGTGCCCTGGGAGCTCTTTCTGAGGTGCCTGAGCTCGGGGTAGGTGTTTGCTGTGCTGTCCCCACAGCTGTTTGCACACCTGTGGTGGCCCCTCTGCCAAGACCAAGGCTTGCAGAGGCACAGTTGGTTCTCCAGCAGGCTCCCAGCTCCTCACAGGTCTGTAAGCTCTTTTGTTGCTGTCTCTCAGTTCTTTGGAACTCGGTTTCTAGGGCTTCACACCTTCCCCTGTGTAATCCACTCCCAGGTCTGTTGTGTGCCACAGTCAGGCTTTAAAGTGTTTGGATGCCAGCAAGAGTTCATTCTGTGGTTTGTTCCCAGAGCTGCTTGATTACCAGGAAAGCCAAAATCTCTGTTTTGCATGGAGGCTTGGACAGGCAATATGATTTATTGCAATCATTTAGCACCAGAAACAGGAGAAACCCCCCCTTTCACTCCCCACACCTCTGTGCTGTAACCCCAGTCCTTGCAGCAGAGTCAGGGTGGGTGCCCAGCTGTAACTGGGGGGGTTTGGTGCAGGGGGGGGCCCTCCCCTGGGCTGAGGAGGTGCTTGGCCTCACCTGCATCACCTTCTCTCGTGGCATGACAGGGCTGTGCCTGGGCAGGGCTCAGCTGAGCCCGGTGCAGGAAGGGGTTGTGTGACAGCTGTATCCCCAAACGTCCATCCCAGCTTTAATTACACTGACACTGCTGCCTGGCTGTAATTAGCAGTTGAGAAAATCTGAGTGTGATTTTTAATAAGCTGAGAGTAATGCAATTTGTCTTTTCTGTACAAGATGCTTTGCAAATAAAAGCTGTAATTAAAAAGCACATGCACAGGGCAAAAAGCGACTGTGCCATGGGTGTGTGGCTGCTCAGTGTGCAGTGTCTGGCACATGGCCTGGCCTGGCACAGGGGTCCCCCTTTGGGGCACTCTTCATCCTGGGGTTCCCAAGGGAATGTAAAAACTGCAGGATTTAGCTCAATTGTGGCTTTTACAAAAGGCTCTTCCCTGTCTTCACAGATCCCCTTTGATATACTGTTGGTTTTTGATAAGAGTAAGTCTCCTGGGTGTCACCCTCCCTATTGCTTTATTGCTTTTCATTCCTGTCACTATTGTGTTTCTGTGTTCTCACCCATGAGCCCAAATTAGCTCGAGGCTGGTGGGATCTCTGTGGCAGAGGCCAGGGTGGCATGGGGGGAGTCAGGAAATCTTTTCAAGAGCAGCCAGCATTTCTGGTAGCGTCACATCTGAACAGCCGGACCAGGCTCTGGACTCTGCCTCTCTTTCCTGCTCCTTCCTGCTCTCTTAAAAAAAAAATCCATATCTATAAAAAGATAATTGCTTTTATCTAGTCTTCTGTCTCTGCACAATTCTGCCCTGCCCTGCTGGAGTTCAAGGTTCATTTCTGCCTGTGGGAGCTCTCACAGGGGAGCAGCCCTGTTGAACCCCAAGGTCTGTTTCCTACAAACCCCCGTAACACATCAGGCTGACCTCACCAAAAATTGTTCCCCTTCCTCAGTGCTATGGGGCAACTATGGGGGGACAAGATGGGAGTCAGGCACAGCAGCTGTCAGAAAATGCTTATACCCACAGCATCAGGGGGCTGGAGTTGTTGGCTGATGTGGGGAGGGGCAGAGGGGGAACATTGCTCCAGCCTGTGGGAAGCCCCTTTGCCTCTATCTGCAGGGGAAGGTGAGAGCCTTTCCCAGGGAAGGCCATTGCAAAAGTCCATTTGTGCCTGATGGCACTGGTTGCTGTGGCTCTCAAAATTTAGGAGGGGTCTGTGTTCATAGTGCCCTCCTCTCAACCTGTGGAAGTCACCCTGATCTTTGAGGGTGCATTGCGTGTGGTTTCTCATTTCTCCCTGGGAAGGTCAGGGGGTCAAGGGGCTCAGGCCAGTAGAGGGGGGTTTAAGCAGCTTTGTGCTGTGCCCTGCACGTGTGACTGGCCCACTCTGCCAGCTAATTGCAGCCCTGGCACGGTGGGCAAACAAACCAAGCTTTCCCCAGAGACCAAGTGGAAACATGGCAAAGGCATCTGTGGCTCCCTCTGGCAGTGGAAATGGGAGCCAGGTGTGGGCTCAGAGGGTGGGAAGGCACCAGCATCTGCCCCATCCATCCCAGAGAGGCTGTGATGGAAAGGCTGAGCAGCCCCTGTGTGTTGTGTGGAGGGGGAGAGATGCTGGGGCTGAGCTCCTGTGCAGGGCTGTGTGTCCAGCCCCTGCAGTCTGTGTGCTCCTCCCAAAGCTAAGTGTGTGTTCCCAGTGCCGTGCTGGGACAGGCTCTGCCTCCAGCCCAGCTGCCTCCTCACACTTTCCAACAGAGGTTCCAAGTGCTTTGAGGCAGAGGTTTGTGATTGTGGTTTCTCATGAGCAAATGGCCATTTCTGGTGCCCTTTGCAGCACCTAAACAAACAAGCCCTGGAGGAGACAGGCAGGAGATGAACCAGACAGGGACTCTTTTCTCTGATCTGTACTTGAGATGTGAGTCCTGTTCTGGTAGCATGAGGCATCTCTAAGGACAGAAGACTTGTTGGTGTTTGAGCACCTATCCTTTCCTCAGTCCTGTGTTATGCTCTGCCCAGGGAAGGAGATGCTGCAAGCACCAAACCTGCCAGATTTCTGCACTCAGATGCAGAGGCCAGTCAAAACAGGCTCCTGTCTCTGGAGTCTTCTTTTATAGGAACTTTGTGGCTGCCCTTCTGGACAGCACTGAGTCTGCCTCAGGCTGGGGGAAGCTGAACATGCTCAGCTGCTTTGCTCTTTGCTGTGGTGGGCTGTGAGGAAGCCTGTCCCATTGTACAATGGTTCCCATTGCACATGTGGTCTGTAGCTCATGGTGTGCACCAAGACTGAACCTGTGCTTGTGTTTCTCTCCTAAGGTCAAAACTCATGGGTTGCAAATGGCCACACAGACATGAACTGTATTGCCCAAGCCTTAGCTGGACTAAATTTGTGCCTGAAGCACTAGGGCTATAGTGGATCTGTAGTGAATGACTTTTTGAGAAAGAAAAATTCATTTATTTCCTGAGGCTGTTGTTCTGGGGAGCAAACCCAGAGAGTATGAAATGCTGAGAAGCACTGGAATGGAAGAGTTGTACATCCAGATTCTCATTCAGGGCGTGAGCTGTCTTGCATGGTGTGCACGTCTCCTGTGTAGGGCTATATGAACTATTTGTATGGCTGCTGAGCACCCTCCTCACCTGCCCACAGCAGGGAAAAGGGTCCCAGTGTAAAGGTCCATGAAACTCGTGTTCTAGGTGTTCATTCCTGAGACAGGTTTGCCCTCTGAAGCCTGGCAGTAGTGTAGCCACAATGTACATAGCCCCTGCCCACTCAGGGTGAATTAGAGCTTTATCCACAGCCTTCTCAGGGCCTCAGCGGGATTTCTTCCCTCACAGCACCTAAAAGCCATCAGTGGCTCTTTACTGGGTTGATTCCCACCCCTCTGTGAGCTGAGTGGCCCTGCAGTGCTGGCAGAGGGCATCCCCAGGGCTGGGTAAGCAGCTTGGCAGTCACGGATTTGGGATGGCTGTGCTGTTGCTGTGCCCCATCCCTCTCTGAGAGGCCACTGCCCTGACCCTGCCTCGTGGTCCCATTGAAACCTTGCCACACTAAGGTAACCCAGGACAGATTCTGGCTTACCGGGATGTGCTGGATTTTATGCTGAGAGGTTTCATTTGTTGCTCCCAGAGCAGTAGAGCTGATCCTTCAGCAGAAACTGCTGAGAAAGGAACAAGAAGTTGGGGGGTTTCCTGAGAAGCACAGCTCTCACGAGGCGAGGTTTGGGTGGGCTGCACACTCAGATCTCTGTGAGTCAGGGTTCATTCATGTCCAGGAACAACTTCTGAGCCTCACATCTCCAAGTCCTACTGATTCTTAAGCAGAATGAAAAGTGGACCTTGGCTCTTGCTGGGTAAGTCTGTGTTCTTCTGGTTTTAGGGTGTTCTTGCTTAGGTTAGACTTTAACAATGATTAGTTACCCAACAACTTTCTGTAAGTAAAGTAATCTGTAAGTTTTCCATTAAGTGGCAAACACTTTGAACTTCCTTCCAGTTCCTCTGCTGCAATCTAATCTGCTCTTTTTTCACAAGGAGATGGAGGTTGCTATCTTCACGTTTTATTGATTTCCTGTTTTCAGTGGAAGAGAGACCAAAGCTGTGAGGAACATTGAACAACATCCCATGGAGCTCTGGGCACAGTGCAGTAGATTAGTGTCAGCCTCCACCCTTGTCACTTCCTCTGGATTTATTGTATGTATCAGGCATGTGACAGGGAAGAAAGGTGTTGTCTAGGAACATGGTTAAGGAATCTGGGGGAAGATTCCTTATTCCAGCCCAGGCACTGACCTGCTCTGAAGCCCTGGGCAAGATGTCTGTTGTCCTGTCTCTGAAGTGGGGATGTAAATGCTTTTATCATGTGGCTCCCTGGCCCTGATAGTAGCTTTAAAATGCTGTTAAGTAGTGAGGGTTTTTTTTGTTTTGTTTTGTTTTGTGTTTTTGTTGTTGTTGGTTTGGTTTGGTTTTTTGTTTGTTTGGGTTTTTTTGGTGATGATGATGGTAAGAATTCAGCAGTCTAGACAGGTTATGGAGTTTGGAGATCTTCCTGTAGGTGCAGCAAGTACTGGAGATCCATATTTGGTAGCCAGCTTTACACAGTCTCCCCCGTGTCTCTGTCTCTTACCAGGAGTATCAGTGGAGAAATAGGGGAAGGGACCTATCATAACTCTGTTCTTCCTCTTTGTGCTTACACTTTAGTTGGAGTTTACTTTGTCACCCACTCAGCATGTTCAGGTTGTCTCCAAACAATCCTGTAACAAACATGCTGCACCTTGAGCAAGTGGGGAGCTTTCCTTGGGATGGACAGGTTCTGCTGCAGTTGTGGTTGATTGAAAAATACCTGCAGGGTACAGATCCTTGTTTGGATAAGGATAACAGAACAACTCAATGTCAATTGTTTCTATTTCATTCCCAATAGCTCCAAAGCCAGCCCCCCCCAAAAAACAACAGAACAAGAGGGAATAATCTATTGAGATTCTGTAATTTGCAGGAGAGTGCAAATATAGTAGAGCAAATCTTACATCTGTAAGAGAGAGCTACTTTGTCCTGGATCTGAAAAAATCTATTAGGCAACATTCATGGCACTTAAAAGGGATTCTCAGTTGTGTATCTGCTTTCAAGTCCCTTGACACTATCAAACCAGACCCATTCCTCAAGGCAGGAGAGACTCAGACTGTGATGTGCACAGGAATAGCTCCTTTACTTGAGATGGCACAGTGTTGTTTAGACAGGGGATATCTCTGGCTAAAAAAATAACCTGTGAAGTGGTAAAGGTACTGTTGTTCTCCAGTTCAGTTCACTACTCATTGCTCAAGCAGCCCTTCTTGCAAGAGTCATTCCCCCATCTCCTTTCCCCACCCAAATTGGAGAAATACTCACGGAGGTTCCTGTCAGTGTGAGGTTTTGGTTCTCGGAGCTGGTGGTTTTTGTTTGGCTGCTGTTGCATGATCCTGTGGATCTTGGTGCAGCTCCTGGTGGAGGACTGTAACTGTGAATTCCACTTTGTGAAAGCCTGGACTGGCTCCTGCCTTTTCCAATTGCCTCATCTGGGAGCACACAGAAACCTTTTGTTAGACCTGGACTCTCCCTTTATACAGCAATCACAGAGCTACACAACTGATTGTTCATAACCTTTGAATTAGGCAAACCTTGTCCTAATGCCTGATGTGGCTTTTCATGGTCAAACAAGCCCTTCAGTGAGAGATCAACAAAACTGAAATGAAGGAAGTCAAAAATTAATTCTGTTCCCTTTGGACAGCAGTGGTACATCCTTGAGAGGTTTCCTCTCCATTTACAGGGTTCAAGACTTCCTCTGATGGAGAAGGGCAGGATGTGCCTCTGAAGAGCTTCCCAGGTCAGTGTCCAAGACACCACCATTTATGGGATGCACATTTCTTCTCCTCTACAGAGGTCTCAGCCCCTATGGCCATGGAGCTGGGCAGTGCTCCAGCATCAGCCAACCTGGAAGAGGGCAGGAATGGGGTTTTCTCTGTTAGGATGGGTATGGGGTCACCAGTGCTCTAACACAGAGAGTGTCCTCCCTGTCAGGACTTACGCCAGGGGAAACCAGCAACTTGGCAGAGAATTGTTTGATGCATGAAGAAAAGAAACAACTCTGCCAGCACAGATTCACTCTTGGGACTACCTCACATCAAAGTATTGTCTCCATCCAACTCTGATCTTTGCTTGCTCCCCACCCTCTCCGCTGTTCCCTTTACCGTGAGAAAGTTCGGCACGGAACGTGCTGGACCACTCTGTTCTCATCTTGCCCTGTGAGCCAGCAATTCTTCAGGGACAGGGAGGGGGAAGGGTGGCATGCCTTTACTGCTCAAAGATAGGGCTTCATTACATCACCCTCCCCTTCTGACCACTCCCATATATGAAGCCTTGCTGCCACTCAGCTCCGTGTGACCTGTCTTGTTTTTGGAGTCCCTGCTTCTGGGAACGCTTGAGGAATAAGGGGCAAGAGAACCAGGCAGAAGCCCCTTCTTTTGGTGTCACTGGCTGAAGGTGGACTGCATCCAGGGAGAGCAGAGCTTTTAAAGTAGTGAGTAAAGAGCATGATTTTATCTTATCATCTCCGTATTTTGGTTGGATTGGCATGTGAAATAGTGGAGTTGTTTTTTTCTTTTTATTGCCTACCTTTCCAGCTCATGAATCCTGTTTTATTAAAGGGTAGCTTTGTTTCACAAGCCTTCAAGTTTGAAGAGCACGTGTTTCTCTCTTGCAAGAATTGACAGGACTTGATCTACCCTGTTGCCTTTGGATTGCCTCAGTCAGCAATGGCAGCAGGGTCTCTGTCCAGGCAGCCTGAACAGCTGCTGAGCCACCCTTTAGGGGAGCTGCTGTGGCTTGGCAGGGTCAGCAGCACATGGACTGGTGGCTTCAAGAAGGATTGGGGTTTCTGACAGGCTGAGATCAGGGAGCTGGAAGTCTAGTGAGCTGGGAGCTCAGTCCCATCACTGGGGAAGATATTTTAGCTCTGCATGGCTCATCCAACCCTCTGAAGGTACTGTCTACCACCCAAGCTGATGTTGGTCTCCACTCCTTTTTAGGTTGTAAAGGTCTATGCAAATGTTTGTCCAGAGGCATTGGCCTGAGTGTCAATTTGACCCTGGTTTTGCAGGTAGTGTAAGTGACAGGGATTGCTGATAAGAGAAGTGCTGTTTTGACAAGCTGACACATGAAAGGCTCCCAGAACAACCAGAGAGGTCAGAGCTACACAAACATGGGAAGGCAAATTTCATGGGGTCCTAAAGATGAGAAATTCTTACCTCAGTCAATGTCCCTCTGGCAGGTGGTGCTCTTCAGAGGAATCAAAGTCTAAGAAATAGGCTGAAATCCAAAGATCTTGGATACCTATTCTTCCCATGTCGTTCTGTGCTTCCAGTTGGTAACCTGAAAACAGTAAGCCCTGTTGGTGTGGGAGGTCAAGCACTGGCAGATTTCTATCCTGGTACCTAGGGGAAAGGCCAGGAGGCAGGTGCAGAACCAGAAAAGCTGCAGGACCAATGGGATGATGCTGAGGGTGTGATCCAGAAGCAGGGTGGAAGGGCAGTGCTGTGGGAGAGAACAGAGCTCCTGATGCACAGCACTCAGTAGAGCACAGGTCAGGGGATCATTCATGTATGTGGAAACTGGCCTGTGAAGGAGAAAGAAACATTCTGAAATAAATCAAGCAGTCCACATTTAATTATTTGTTAAAAAAAGAAATATTGCAAAGAACTGTCAAGGGCAACTGTATTTGTATGAAAATGAGCAGATTCCACTCAGGAAAATGAATATTTAGACACATGACAAACCAGAACAGCACCTGAGAGACTCTCTGCTCGTTACCAGAACTAAAAGAATGGTGCTCTCCTATGTGTGTTTAGAAAACAAAGACCTGCTCCTGCCTTGGCTGGATCCCCTCTAACATGTCAGCGATGGGCTCTCCAGGATCAGGGTTTTTCCTCTCAAGGTCCCAGTCCTGGGGTGCATTTCCTGATCCAGGGATGTCCACAGCAAACAGGACTGAGATCAGGAGAGGCAAAGCCATTCAAACCAGCCCTATGGCCATTAAGGTATTCACCTACCTGTAGAGTCTTGGTTTAGCAAAAGCAGGTGAATTTAAGCTGGTAGCTACAATTTTTTTTTTTTTTTTTCAGTTGGAAACAGCTCTTTTCCAACTTCAGTTGAAGTCTGTGAAACCTCTTCAGTGAATGCAGACTGAAGTTCATTTATTATAACTGGAATCCAGGGGTTTTGGTGGCCTCACCCACCCATCCAGATGCTCTACAGTCTATAAAATACACAGTTATCTGCTATGGTAGGTGTAACATTACATAAACCTTACATAAAAGTTACATAAACCCTTCTGCTGAACACTAAGGAAGTCCAGACTTCATCTGTGATCTGAGAGCTTCAATGTGCACGTGCAGGACAGGTCCAAGTGCAGCAGTCAGGAAAGACTGGAGAAAACCTCTAGCCTTGAGAGAAAGGGCATCATTCATTTTTTGCCGTTCAGTTTCCCCTTTTCCTGTTCTTTCATCTTTTCTGTCCTCCTATCTTCACTCATTTTATTTTGTCCCCCTTCATTCCCACTTTTTCTATTTTTCCCTTCACCAGTTTAGGTTTTCTTCTTTCCCTGTGTCGTTCCCTCTTCTTTCCTCTGTCTCCAGCAGCCCTGTCCCATTTTATTCAGGGATGGTGAGGTTGAGGGGAAGTTGTGTGGGACTGTGTTGCTGAGCTCTTTGCTGGCTGCTGGGGGAAAGGCAGCTCTGTCAGCTGCATGAACACAGCCCCTTTGGTGGCCTGGCAGAAAGGCTTTGCAAAGATTAAAGGGCTTTTAAAAGCTGGTAGATAAATGGTGCAGATTGATGTAGGTTTTGGAAACTTGCAGAGCTTGACATAAAGTTAATGAGTAAGATTGAGTTGAGATAGCAGAGAGATAAAATTGAGGAAAAATGACATAAGAAGGCAGAACTTGGACAGAGGACAGCCACCCTTTTGTGGAAGGGAGAAGCAGAAGATTTCTTCTGCAACAGCAACCAGCTACCTCCAAGCACTGAGGAGACCCAGCAGTTCACACAGCACTGTCCCAGCAACGCTGCTGCAGCTGCCTCTGGGGTTAGAAGGATATAACCAGGACTGGTTAACCAGTGTGGCTGGCAAAAAAAGATTAATAAACCTCTCTATTTACCAGTTATCTTCCACTTGCCTACTTTTGTCCCAGGGATAACTGTGCACCTGTGGGTGACTATGGGAAAACATCCATAAAATGAAAGCCTGTGGGTTTAGTGGGTGGCTCCATTTCAGCAGGTGACTTACAGTGAAAGCAGCCCTCACTGGAGGGGAAGGAGGTGCTTTGACTGTGGACAAACATCTGCTTGTTTATTTTCAGCTCTGTAAAGTAACTTTTGTGTCCCTGCTCTTAGTCAATTTGACCTCTTGCACACTAAGCATCTTAAAGTACCTTTTCTCTAAGAGTCCCCCCTAGTCACTTTTCCAGGGCTTTTTCAGCAGTGTTCTCTTTTTTGCATCAGTGTTTCTTAGGTCATGTTTAGCCTAAATTGGAATTGTCTGCTACCCACACAGCTGGTACCTAGCTTCCCCTGATTGACCTCATGGAAGAGTAGGGCAAGGGGTCCAAAAAGGAAATATGATTTAGTAGGAAGGATCCTCATGTGCTTATTAACAACTCTGTGTTAGTGGGCACTCAAGATGCTCTTTTTGTTGCTCATGTTCAGGTAGTAGTGGATTGCAACACTGCTCTGTTAGAGAAGAAAGCCTTCCTCATGGGAAAAATAGCTAACCTACAACAAGAGGTAAACATAAGCTACAACACCTTGCAACAGCATCTATTCCAATAATGCATTGGGATGTTAAAACATTGGGAAATGGAGGCCTTGGGTTGCTTGTTCTGCCATAAAAAGTAGGAGTCTAAACAGTAGATGTGCCCTGTGAGTCATTGCTGGGGTTGCTTCGTGAAATTCCTACGGAAAAAACCAACAAGGGTGAGGGGAAGAAATGAAAAGAAAAATTCCCCAGAAGTGCCTTGGGTTGCCTGATGCTTCTCAGTATCTGCAAGTTCCATGACGAGCTATGAAGGCATTGCTTCATATGTTGAAAGATGCACTCCTGTGTTGCTCAAGTTTCAATGTAAAAGTGCATGCTAATTTTTGGGGAATGTTAAAGGTGACCATGTCATGAATATCACAGATGGAAGGAGCTGGCAAATCCTTCAGGAGTTTTTGTGGGTTTTTTTTGTAATGGGCTGAGAAGAGCAAGTCTGTAATGCACCTGCATTAAACATGGCATTATTGCTTGAGGTGTGGCTTTTCAGCTTGAAACATGTAAGGCTGAGTTACAACAGGGCTCTCTATTATATTAGTGCCTAGACAGAGATACTTGATAGTTGCCAGACATTATGTGCAGCTGAAATAAGGTAACTGTGCACAGCACGACCTGTACACAGCAGAGTGTTCACTCTTTGGAACTGCAGGCACTGACTTCAGGTTTCATAACTTTCTCTGACCCTATCTTCAACTCTACTTCGTGCATAAGTGAAAGAGTAACTTGCTGAGGAGCATCCAGCTTGTTCCAGCTCTGTGCTGGTAGGAACCTGGCACTGCATTGTCCTTGAAGAAGGACAGAATTTGCTTAGTTTTGTTGGCTCACTGATCTAAACCCTGCCTTTCAGCAGCAGGGGTGAAATACCATAGTGGGATAAATATGATTCAGAACTGGGCTTTCTTACAGCCTTTCCATGTCACCTTGTGCCCTCTGAGACAAATGTGACAGGGAGACTCTCTTCTGACCTAGACCCACTTCAGGGATGCAGCAACTTTAGAACTATGAAATCATTAAGAATAAAACCTGGTACCCTCACACCTACCGGGTGAGTAAATTAAGAAAAGGATTCTGCTCAGTAGACTGCATCTTAAATTGCCTTGTTAGTATTAAAGGTGTGACAGACTGAAAGTGGAGGTTGATTTGTTTGGGGCAGAGACCCACACTGTCTGCTGCTTCAGAGGATAGTCATGTGCTCCTGTCACAATATTTTCTGTGGAGTATCATGAGTCTCACATCAATAAATTAGACACAGTGAACAGAATATTTTCTGTGCCAGCATCTATTTTCCAGAAAGCTTCCATTTCTTGCTCAAGACCTCTTGGACAATAGCAAAATAACTGAAGGGGCCTCTTCATACAATGTCTTGAAAGGGGTATTTGAAAGTCATCTTTGAAAGATGGGCACAGGCTATGTTCCTTCCAAATATCTCAGGGCTGAAATGCTCATGTTTTATAGTACTGATTTTTCCACATGTAAATGTTAAACAGAACTCCATTTTGTGGCTATTATAGAAAAGAAGATGTATTTTTAGACAGAGAAAATATCACCCTAAAGCTTTTAATCTTGGAACTAGGCCAAACTTTGTTAATGAGTCAGTGTAGCACAGCTACTGCCCTTCTGCAGCAAGTGGAGATGTGATGTATCAAAGGTTGGAGTGGGGCAGAGGGCCTGGGCTGGTTTGGAGTTGAGGCATTAACCTCTTGACTCATCCCAGAAGTCCAGAGAGAGCATCTAACGGTGCTGACCGGCATCCAGGCAGACTTTGCTTCATCCTGTGTTTGCAGAGTACCTTCTGGCTAAAAGTCAGGCTTGAGACATGTGGGCTTGGATCCCCACTGTGCCCAAGTTTCATGCAAGCTGTGATTTGTTTGTGTTACATTCTGGATGGGCATTCAGCATTTCTGGATGGGCATTGAGCTCATGTTCAAAGGAGGCTCTGGGATTTCTGGTGAGCCATGGACAGAAACAGTGGACTAAGTTTTAGTAGCTGAGTCCAACAGAGTCCAAGAACAGTTTGTACAGCTCCTTACCTTAGCCTGGGTTTAGCTGGGTTTTGTGCTACACTTCAGCAGCAGGTGAGCTGCAATCTTGGAGCTGTAACTGTGCTTCCAGATTTGGCACAAACAGGCGTGGAGGATTGTTGCTTAAAATCCTCAGTGAGGTTTAGTGATGGAGGGCAGGTTTCTTCATCCTTTCCTTCCTGCTCTACCATCCTGCCTGCCAGAGGGTGCTGCTGTGGGAGCAGGCCAGGGAGAACAGGCATCACACCTCATTGCAGCTGGAGTATTAATCTGATGTGGACCTGGTGCCAGTTTGAGGTGGTGTGGCTGTGATTGCTGAGGGGGAGGTGTGTGAGCTGATCAGTGCCCTGGCACTGCCAGCTGCTGCCCACACTTGGCTGACAGGTTATTCCCACCCAGTGTAATCACAGCTGAGTCTGGCAGTGCCTGGGTTTAAGCTGAAGGGACAGACACAGGATCTCTCTGTGAGCACAAGGGTTTAGGCAGGAGTGGTGTGAGGGTACCTGGCCATGTGGAGACACCTTGTATGTACAATCACAGAACTATTTAGGTTGGAAAAGACCTTTAAGATCATTGAGTCTAGCCATTAATCCAGCACTGCCAAATCACCACTAAACCATGTTCCCAGGTGCCATATCTACATGTTTTTAAAATCTCTCCAGAGGTGGTTACTCCACAACTTCCTGAGGCAGCCAGACCACCATTTCAGTGAAGAAATTTTTCCTAACATCCAATCTAAACCTTCCCTGGTGCAACTTGAGTCCATTGAATTTGCTCAGTTCCTTAATCAGAACTTCAGAGGTAGCAATGAGGTGAGGAAAAATATTTGTACCACGTGGTAATCAAATCCAGGAACACAGAATGATTCTGCTGTTGATAAACAATCTTTGGATCCTAAAATATGCATTTTAAGAGGTGTGGGTTCTTGACTCTTCACCTAGTCAATGATTATTTCTGCATTCCTCTGGTACTGTGAATTCAAACATAATGAGTTTCAATGGGTTCATCTCTGTGAGCAGAGCAGTACAAAAACCAAATAGGAGTTTTGGAGAGCTTTTAAGGGAAGATAAGTAGTTACTGCTACTGCTACAAGGATGTTTTGCCCATAGGAAAGGGTTCATTTCCCGGGAAAGGACATTCTGAGGAGGTCAGTACACACAGGTCAGTGCAAAAGGACAGGACCAACCTGCAAATACTCTTGAGAGGTAAGGGGGAGACAGGAATTACCTTCATTGAGCCATTTCCCTTAACATGAAAGTGCTGTGTGGGATTTCTTATTCAACAGAATGTGTGAAAATGTGGCTTTTTTAGTAAGCTGAGGAAAGCTTGCCAAAAGAAAATTATAGGACCTGACTAACCAGTCTGCATGAGTTCAGGTCTAATAAACAACTTCTAATTTAATGGCAAAAGAGCACCTGAAAACATCTTTTGTAACAGTTGGGAGAATGGAGCTATTTTGATGAAGCATTTTGACTTTAAATTGAGAGTGACCATAACAATAATGTTTCTAATGGGTTTATAAAACTTTAATAACTTGAGTTTTTGAGATTGAGTTTGCCAGTTGTGGATTTCTAGGAGATTTTCAACTAGGAAACACTGTGAAAACCATGTGAAATGGGGAATTCTGTATTTATTCCGCCTTTCTGCCTTTTTTTCCCCCCAGTTCATAGTTTATGCTGAAGCGTCTCAAAATAAAAAATGTTGGATTTGTTGCTAAAATTTCTGCAGGGAGACATGAAGGATTTTTGTGGAAAATGTTGCTTCGAGAGGAAATTGTTGTCTCTTTCTCAGTGAGTTTGATCTACATTGGGCAGAATACTTCATGGCATTAGGCTTCAGAAAAGCTTATGCCTGTGGAGGAGTCACAAACCGTGACCACAAGAGCTCTCTTTGAGTCACAAGAGCTCTCTTTGAGCACCTGAGACCCAGCTGAGCAGCCCCTTCATTCACAGACTTAGTGCTTGGTTCTTTTCAGTGTTGATTATCTTCAGTGTTGATTATCTCAGCATTGAGCAGGGAGCACTGATCCCCCACTGAGGCCTTTCTCCTCAAACTGATGTGTATCCACATGAGTCTGCAATGCTGGGATTATCCAAGAGGGGGGTGCTGGCTGCTGGACAGGAACCAGCACGGAGGCACCATCTGTGAGGAAGGCTTTGAACTGAGTTGAATGGAGTTGTTGTGTTTCTCCAGGGACTGCTTTGTCCTCCTGCTTCAGGTGGGAACAGTGCCTAGGTCTGAATTTGGAAGCCTCTTTGGGCTTCTTCTTGGCTTGGCTGAACCAATGCTTTAGTTCCCTTATCACTGGTGGAGCTAAAAGCTGTGTAAGACTTCAATTAACATATCTTGTGATGGAACTTCCTAGTTTGTCACAAGGGCATGGCCTGTGTCCTATGACAAGAGCCCAGATGCCAAACCATCCTTGCATTTCTTGTGCTGCCTGGGGAAAGTAAGGGTGGATATCTCAAAGTTAATGGCCCAGTAGTGGCTACTGGGCTGCACATGGGAGCACAGGGAACTGTCAGGAGCAGGTGCTGAGGTATGAAGCTGTTGCAAGATGGGTTTGAAGCAGAAACCTGTTGGGTTAAAGTTTTGGTTGTTGTCAGTGGATGCTTCATTTGCTATTTCATTTGGGAGCAAAGCAGTGCCTGGTCATGCCTGGAGTCCTTTGTCATCCTCTGGTATCCCACTGTTCTCTTCCCGCTGCTTTCTGGCCAGTACATCCCCTTCTCCTCTCCCAACTCTCCTGGCATTTTCCCTGAGCATGGCAGATTCCTCATCCCTACAGAATGCCCCAGCCCTCTTGGCAGAGATGTCAGACCCTGCATCTCCTGCCTGACACTAACTAGCAACCCCCTGTTGCACTGGGGTACTTTTAATTCAAACCCAGTGTCATGTTTAAATGAGGTTGTGCCTGTTGTGACACATCTGAGTACAGCTCAATGGGGCTGCTTGTACAAGCAAACTCTGCTACTTGCTGGTCCTCCCCCTCTCCTAATGTAAATGAGGGCAATCAGGCTACTTTTTAAATTCCATGGCTAAGACTGGCTGCTGGACCTTTGTAACAGTGAGAAATAATTGTATTGCTTTTAATTGCTTTATAGCCCTTCTCTCCTGGAGACCTTTTCCTGCTGCCAAAGCACTCTGTGACTGAAGCCAGGCTTCCAAGCAGCTGGATTTGGCAGAGATGTGGAGGTTAAAGCCAGCCTCAGTGGAGAGTAGCTGGGGAGCCTGCTCAGGTGGTGGCTTGCAGCTGCTGCTCAATAATAAATGGTTCCCAACAATAAATTATAATGGGCACTCAACTCAGAGCCAAGGTTCAAACCACTGGTCCAAAAACTCAACTGTTTATGCAGTGTGCCTGCCCAGGGCACAAGGAGTATGGAGAGATGGGTTAGCAGTGGATGTCTGCAGGCTCCTGGTCCTTCCCCTGATTTCTGTACATCAAACCAAATAAATGCACATTTGGCTCTGCTGTGCCACAGTTGGGAAGGCAGTGAGGGCTGTGCTCCCTTATGGGGTCAGGCCTGGTTTGGGATAAGAAGCTTATGGGAGCTGAGCTGGAGCAAAGGTGGAGAGGATTATCCTCAGCTGGGTCTGCTGTCTGCTCATTGATGGAGAAGAGAAAGCTGCAGGTCTGGAGCTCATACATCCTCTGCTTCCTGGGCAGGATCAGTCTGACAGATTGCACAGATAAACCTTCATTAAAAGCATTCACTTGAGTTGCAGAGGCACAGGGTGGTGCCTCAGGACAGCACAGGGTCACTATCTCTGCATGGCAGCGTGTGTGTGCTGCTGCCCAGTGGTGCATGTCTTATCCTCATGCCTGGCAGGCCAGGAGCTGTGCCTGAGTCATATGAAGTTGGCTGGGGGGCCCTTTCCAAGGTCTGTGCCCTCAGGTGGCAGCAGGACACATCATGGAGCTCTTCTGTCTGTGGGATGTGTGATCCCATTTCAGTGAGGAGGTGAGAGCAGAGGCAGCACCTGAATTCTCCCCTTCTCTCCTGCTGTCAGAGTACCTTGGCTGATGAGGCAGTGAACCTCTGCAGGGGCCCAGCAGTGAGACCACCAGCTGTGGAGAAGAGCTGCAGAGCCCCAGCCAGGAGCCCACGGGTTAACTCAGCACTGCAGGGCTTGAGTGAGCCCAGGCTTGAAGGACAGCCCAGCACAGAGCAGCCTTCAGACCAAACAAAGTACCTTCTGCCGAGCTGGGGCACAGATAAAAGATCCCAAGGCATTTCTTGTGAAGCCTGGAGGAGACTGCCAGTGCTGAAGCTGAAATCTCTCTGCCAACAAACAAAACTGTCTTTAAACTCTGAGGCTGTGTGTGAGCTATTGTCGGGGACATAATGGCTTCTCTGTTTCCCTGCACAGTCACTGCTCTGCAAACACACCACTGGTCTCTTCTAAAAGTAGTTGAGTGTAAATTAAGTTCTAGAACCTGGAAAGAGGTTTCATCCATTTACTTTTACTACCCTCAAGTGACATTTGTTTACAGAGCAGCACATACAGTAGATTTACAGCTGCTTTACCTGGATGGAGATAGGCATCTTTAGTGCTCAGACTGAGACTCACAGATACAGGGCTCAGACAGCAAATGTGTATCTCCTGGTTTATCAGGGGGTGAGGCTGGGGGGGCCCTGCCTGCTAATTATCCCCCTCTGAGAAAAGTTTTGGTTTGGCTAGCCTGGCCTGTTTCCTCTAGTTAGCTCAGTGCTGGCACACTCAGTGCTGCCTAATCCTGAGTGTGTGGCTGCTGCAGGGCACTGGATGCTGCTCTGGCTGTTGGGATTCACTCTGCCTTGGGCTGCTGGGCATCCACAGTGGGGTTGGTGCATCTCTTCTTCACCACAGTTCCATGGACTGGCATTTCTCTGAGGATGGCAGATGCTTTGGTAAGGTAAAGGATATCTTGGCTATTGTGCTGAAGTTGTGGTAAAAACCCAGAGCTGCAGTACAAAGGGGGAGGAAAGTGGTCTCTGAAGGTAATATTATTAATTTAGGTCTATTTTGCTGGAATGGTCTGGTAATGGAAAAGAAAATGGGTCAAAGAGTAGCTGTTCAAGCTGTATTTGCTGAACTGCCTGTCTCACCAAGTTGGCAGTGACTCTTTATCCACTCCATAGCTCTGCACTCCTCCCCATGTGTACCCAGAGGGCTCCTTGGCATTCTGAGCTCGCTCTCAGATGAGCTGTAGCCCTGTGCAGCCCGAGAGCAGCTGAGTGCAGGACTGGGACACATGGGGCATGAGCACTGGCCATGGCCCTCTGGAAGTGCCCAGCTCATGGGGAAGGTGCCCTGGCCAAGGACCCCAGGCAGGAATGGGTGCTGTGCTCACACTGGGCTGGTAGCTCTATCCAAGGTTGCTTCCTAATGACCTAGATGTGTTTTGCACTGGTCCTTGGCAACCTTCCAGACAGAGACTCCTCCACAGACATGACATTTAAAAGCAGATTCTGCAAAGCTAAATTTTTATAAATTTTTATAAATTTTTAAAATTTTTTGTTGTGAAGATGATGTCAGCCATGACTAACAGCAATTGTGCTTTGCTCCTTGGATCTCCCTTCTCACCTACACACCTGGAGTTTTGCAGTGTGTGATGTTTCCTGCCTGCTGCAAGACAGGTCCTTACCCGGGTGGTAGTTGGAGGTTTGAGGATGTGACAGGAGGTGGCAGCAGGGGTGACAATCCCGTCTCTTTCCACAGGACGATGAAGACACGCTGTGTGGTGGTGACAGTGGTGGCCGTGGTGCTGCTGGGGCTGGTGCTGTTCCTGGGGCTGTTCTTCGGGCTGCGCTCAGGGGACACACACACCTACAGGAGGGCGGCCGTGGCCACCGACGCGGGGCCCTGCTCCATCGTGGGAAGGTACCACTCACTGTGCCCTGCCTGCCTCTCCTTAGCTCTGACAGCTCTTGCATCACACAGAACTGTTGCTTCCCCGAAGTTCAGGTGCAATCCTTGCAGTTGCCCAGCATGGATAATCAATGCCTAATCTCCCTATAGAAAGAGGAGATCCTAATAAATCCCAGGCTTTTACCATGCTTGATCAGCTTTACTGCAGCTGCTCACAGACAACACAGGCAAAGATTCCTTGAATCCACAAGCAATGAGAACTAGAGTTTTCTTTCTAGCTCTTTAAAAAAAAATTATTGAGATATCCTCCAGTTTTAGTCTCAAGTGCTGCAGATTTAAGGCTCCTCAGGAAACTGTCATTTCTTATGACAGTGCAATGAATGTGTGTGGAATGTCTGTCCCCAGATGCACTCTGTCACATCTCACTGTTTTCAAGCTGGTTTGGATGTGTAGGTTGATCTGGTCTGCACACTGACCATTAAGGGTCTGTTCTCTCTGGTGACAGAAGCTCAGAACTTCTTGTTCTTGGGGAACACATAGATGTGGGCAAATGTGCCTCAGAGAATCTGTCATAGCTGCTCTGCCATGATGCATGCACTGCTCAGAGGGAGATGAGACACTGTCACATGTCACCTTCCCTTCTGCTCACAGGGACATCCTCAAGCAGGGAGGATCAGCGGTGGATGCTGCGATTGCAGCCCTGCTGTGTGTAGGACTCATGAATGCTCACAGCATGGGCATTGGAGGGGGCCTCTTCTTCACCATCTACAGCAGCACAGGTAAGGGGCAGGGCCACACACAGCTGGGATGGTTGGAGAGCTTTTATCTAAGGCAGGTGATTTATCCTACCTGAGAGAAGGTAAACGACTGATGCTCACAGCCTCTGGGGAAATGTCCTCAAAATGATTGCCAAGAAACTGGCTCACGTTGATCAGAGTCCTTCAGCAGAGACCAGACTAAACTGTGTGCTGAGTCCAGAGCTAAACATCATCTTCCTTGCTCTGTCATTAAAGGAAAAGTGGAAATCATTAATGCAAGAGAGGTGGCTCCAAAAAACGCATCGGAGGACATGTTTGGGAACAACACACAGCTCTCTCTGAAAGGTATGGCAAAGGCTGCTTCACTGCTTTGGGGGGACCACACAGCTCCAGCATTCGCTGCTACCAACACCTCTACATTAGGAACATTTTTTCTTCTTGCCTACCTACAGGATTTCTCACCTGGAAATATCTTGGAAATATCCTCTTACACAATTTTCAGACTCTGGTCTGACAAAGAAACTAAAAACAGTGCCCTTTAAACTAGTCAGGGACCCCATCACTTTCTGCTTTTCACTTCATGAAAAAGCAGGTGAATGCAAAGCACTGAGTATGACCTGTCCTACATGTGCCATCCTTCCTTTCCACCTCTTTGAATAAATCCTTGTGTGGGTCACCTTGGGTTTTGTCAGTTGAGGTATCCTCCCTAAATTACTTGTTGTACTAGCTAATGGCTTGGGGCCTCCAGAGAAGTTTCCTTTCAGGAAAGTATTTTCTAATAAGAAATAGAAAGAAATACTAACTAGTTCTCTTCATGGTCACTCTTCTAAGCAAGAAGGAACAGCACCTCAGAGGGGGTTTGGGCCCTGTGTTGAGCTTCTGAGAGATGCAAATAAAAACGGGATTGAAGCAAACTGCTGCATCACTGTGCCCTGTGGAATCAAACTTTCAGTTGTAGTTACAATGCTGCAACAAAGTCTTTAGCTTAAGTATGTCAGGGTCTGTGTCCTCTCACCGTGATAGCTTCTGTGTTCTGAGCAGCTTTGCTCTGGTACAGAGCCTACTGAGGGGAAATGACCCTAAAAGTGGATTTACCAGCAAGAGGAGAGAGAGGTTTCAGCAGTTCAGAATATGAAGGGACAAATGTTGGGCCAAATAATTCTGTTAATTCTCACAAGCTGAGCTGGTCACAGTACACACAAGTCCTGCCTAAAACCAGGACTGGCAGAGATGCCTGCCCCATCTCCTGCTCCTCAACCTCTTTCTTTCCTTGCTGTGGAAGACTTAACACATTCTTTTTCTGCTGCAGGAGGACTGTCGATTGCTGTTCCAGGAGAAATCCGTGGCTACGAGCTGGCTCACAAACGTCATGGCAAACTGCCATGGAAAGACCTGTTTCTGCCCAGTATCAAGCTGGCAAGAGAAGGATTCCCTGTTGGGAAAGGCCTTGCTGCAGCCATCAAAACAAAAGAGGAGGCAATAGAAAGCAATCCCTTGCTGTGGTAGGTAGAGCAGTTGTTGTTCTACGCAGAGAATTTGGGGGTGGCTGCATCCAATCTGCAAAGTCCCAGTGTTTGTGTACTGCAGTGTCTGTGAGGAGTGTGCATCCCCAGCAGTAACCACACTCACTGTGTGGTGTCACTGCAGATGCCTAAAGGTGCTAAATCATGAGGAATGTTCAGTCCTGACCTTTAAAGGGAGAGAAATTCTACTCCTGAAGTCATTTGTCTGAGCAAAGGTGGAATTAGAATATGTGCTGGGATCAGTCTGTCCAATGGCAATGTATTTTCTGAATCCCCAGCTTTTCCTCCTGCTGTGAGTGCAGCAAGCTCATCTCACCTGCATTTGGAGCAATTGCAGAGCCTTTCTGAACATCTCATCTGCTGTCAGGCAGTGGGAATTTGGATCATCTCTTACTCTGCAATCAGCCTTCCTTAAGCAATGCCTGTGACCATCCACTTCTGGCAAAGACTTTGAGCATGAAGGCTTTTAAATACTCCTCCACTTCTTACAGTCAAACTCTTAGTGCTTATGTCCAGCCTTGCTGGAGATCATGCTTAATCTCTCTCTTCCCTAAAATCTTTGCCAGCTGCAGGTTTTTTTTCTATCTGATTGGTAATGTACACCTGGCCCATCTCCTGTCCTCTCATCTGGCAGGTCCACAGCAGCACAATCATGATCCATCATGTGGGAGCTAGAGAGGAAACAATCTACCTTACAGTGATCTAACAAACAGGGACTGAAACACTTCTGGATTTACTGGAAGTTTTGAACCTCATAGCTTAATAGACTGTTCTGAGCTGAACTACTGAGTTCAAGGACTGTGGCCCCTCCTGTGCATCTTGAGGCACTTGTTGGCCTCTCTGGTGCGAAGGGTGGTGCCTTGCTGAAAATCCCTGCTGCAGGCTCCATTGAGCAAACTGAGCATGTGGAATTGCAGTTCAGAAAACACTGTTCAATTTTATGTCCCAGTGCCAAGATATAAGGACCCCTGAGCCATGGCTCAGGCAGTTTCTCTTCTCTCCAAGAAGCATCTAGCATGAGCACTCCTGCTGGTTCAGCTGCCACAGATGCACACAGTTTTGAAGTCGTGTCTCAGACCTGATCTTCTCAATCTCCTTTCTCTGTTAGTGAAGTGTTCTGCAAAGGAGGGAAAATTCTGCAAGAGGGTGAAACCATCAAGATGCCCAAACTGGCCAACACCTACCAGACCATAGCCACAGAAGGAGCAGATGCCTTTTACACAGGAAGCCTGGCAAAGCAGATCATTGCTGACATCCGAAGTGCAGGTGAGAACCAGGACATCTGTCCCAAGCAGCAGGAGTGACCACACTGCTCAGAGCCCAGGGAGGAGCCAGTGACCTGCAGAATCCTTGGGAGAGGTCAGCCCTGAAATGCTGCCGCTGACATCTGTGGCAACAGGACACCCAAAAGAAGCAGTTTACCAGATGTGTTTGAAACTCAGAAATAGAGTATTTACTGTGCATTTCTGTGCCACAGAGCCTCCCAAGTCTGTGCAGCTCTGGCTGTAGCTGAGTAGATACAGGCTGTTCACAGAGCCTGAACCCAACGAGTTTGTACCTAAAGCGTTACATACGTGGTGGTCCTGTGAACTCTGAGCTGTTTGATCTCTCGGTACCACTAGATGGTGGCAGTAAGTATCCTATCCTCACCAGCCAGCACTGGCCAGCTTGGTGAACTTCCTGCGAGTAATTTACTGGCTTTATTTGTGGTGGATAATTACTTACTGTCTTCCCTCTTCAGATAAGAAAGGTGACGGAACACTCAAATTATTCTGCCTGTGGGGTGCCACAAAGCATCTTCACCCTAAAAAGCATCTTCCTCCTGTAAACAGAATTCTTAAGGATATTCTGTAGCTTTACACTGCTGGTGTCCTTTGTAAAAAAAAGGTGGAGCACCAGAGTTTTGGTGTCTGTAAATCAGCCCAACTTCATGCTTAGACTATCTGAGCCTCGGATAGATCTATCAAGGAGTAAATCTCATGGGCACACATCTTTGCTTTCTTCACCTTGTTACTTTTTGGATTCTTTCATGTTGCCTCCAATCCTTGCTGTGATATGAAGTGGTGGAGTGGTGACCTTCTCTTCCCACCAGAGCTCACATAAACCCACATCTCTAGTTTCCTTCTCTTTCCAGGGGGAATTGTCACGTTGGAAGACCTGCGGGACTACAATGCCACAGTGATCGAGGACCCCATACAGATCAAACTTGGGGAGTTCACCCTCTACACACCCAGTGCCCCCCTAAGTGGCCCAGTTCTGGCCCTCATTTTCAACATATTGAAAGGTGAGAGTGCCACAGAGTAATGCCCCACACGCAGCAGGAGCTGGGAGAGTTCCAAAGACATCACCTTTTCTGGGGGAGCGAGGTCTCCCTGATAGCCCTCCAGCAGGTGAGAAGTCTGAAAGCCCAGGAGAGATCCGAGATGCAGAAACACTTCTCTTCTGCTGTAAACTCAGGGATGTTGCCTTCTTACCTGAAATACAAGTGCAAGAGGAAAAATATTTTCCTGATAGGGGAGTTTCCCTGATATTTGTACGGGTGGAACCTAACATGTACTTGAGGCTTCTTTGGAAAGCACCTCTGCAAGTACAAATTCTGCTGGTGACTCCCAGTGCTCAAAACTACCAGAGCTCCTGAGCTCTCCATATGGAGATTAGGATACTCCAGTGACTGTAACTCTGTAGAGACTGGGCTTCAATGTTATACAGTTGACACAGGTGCATTAGCAATCCACTGACCCCATGCTTTGTGTTCACAGTTGTTTGTCCTCTGTTGCCAGGGTATAATTTCTCTGCTGCCAGCATCAAAAATGTGGAGGAGAAAGGTCTGACCTACCACCGCATCGTGGAGGCCTTTCGCTTCGCCTACGCCAAGAGGACTTTGCTGGGAGACCCAAAATTTGTCAACATTACAGAGGTACCTGGAAAAAGCCTTTTCTTTCTGCAACACCAAAGTTGACTGGAACATGGCTTAAAGTTTTTGGGTGACTCCCCTTTGTCAGGGATGCTCTGTGCCACTTGTTGACAGGCACTGAAACAGCTCTGAGTCAAAAAGTGATGTCCTGTGTGGCTCATGGCTGAGCTGTGAGGGCTATAAATGGAGGCAACCTTCCTGCTGTAAGAAAAAAACTCCATTCACCAGGAGAGCTGGAGTACATTTAGTTCTAACCCTGCCTGTTTTTATAGTGTTTGAAGCCTTATTCATTATATTCCCATCATCCTTGTGGCTCTCTAACCAGAGTTCTGACTGTAGTAAAATGGACCAACAGATGGGAAGGGGTGAGAATGCATGCCCCAGCTTTGCACTTTGTGCTTTACTTCTGTGCCTGCAAAAGCAGCAGACTCTGAGCCTAGCCCAGCTGGATGAACACAAATTTTTAACTTACAGAGCTCTGGTCAGACCTTGTCCTTGTCCTCTCAATTCAGTCCCATTCCTCTTGTCCCTGAAAGAAGTGTAGCCATGCTTGCCTCACAGCAGTGTGGAGGCAGCTTTCCATAGCACTGCAATAATGGATGCTGATCAACTTCTGCACCAAGGGGTGACTGTAACAGCTGCACCTGTGACAGCATAAAAGGATCCTTTGGTACAATGTCCATCTTTCAAGAAGGAAGGCCCCTGGAAGAAAACTGTAGCCTCACTGCTGGGATATGCCCCTGTTCTGTGGTCTGAAGTATTGGATATCAGCCTCATAACTACATGTCTCTTAAACCTGCTGAGTAACTGCACTGGGTTTCTCTGACAGGCAATCAGAAACATGACATCCGAGTTCTTTGCGGATGGTCTGCGGAGGAAAATCACAGACAACACCTCCCACCCCGTTGACTACTACGAGCCCGTGTATTACACTGGAGACAATGCCGGTACATCCCACGTCTCCATTGTGGCTGACGATGGCAGTGCTGTGTCCGCCACCAGCACCATCAACCAATAGTATGAGCTCAGACATTCCTTCCCTGTAGGCCTTTGCCACCTTCCTAGTGCTGGTTCTGGGGTTGGTATCAAACACCACTGAGCTGTCACCTCTGGGGCGGGCTGGGGGTCAGCAGTGCTGGTGATGGGCACTCCTGCTGAGCTTGCAGGTCAATGCTCAACACTGAGGCCTCATGCTCGTGTCAGAGGACAAGATGTATCTGTCTTCTCTCATGTTGAATTCCTCCACAACATTCACTGCATCTGGATCTTCTCATAAGCAGAGCTGTTGCTGCTGGTTCTGATTTCCCAGGCTTTTGGAAGGAATTTGAGCTAACACAGCTGGCCTGGAAGAGCAGTGTTTGGTTGTGAGTGCTGTCAGAAAGAGCTGTCTTTGCACATATGGCCTGGAGCCAGGGCATGAAGCTCGTTTTTATCCATAGCAAATGTCTCCAGCTTGACACATCTAAGCAAACCCCCAGTCACTCCCAAATGTGCCAACCTTTGAGCTGTGTTGCCTCTGCATGGTGTGCAGTACTGCCCACCTGGAAGGGGCAGGAGTTATACTGAGGTGCTGTGCTGGTTTTCCTCATGGAAAATGCTGGTGCATGCTGGTTTTCCTCTCAGGGGAGCTGTAGGAAGGGCTCTGGGCTGCCTTTCCTCTGTGTGTAGCTGTGTACTCACAGTATTAACTGCTTCCTTCCCCCTAGGGGTGATAGAAAGTCCTTTACAATGGGAGGGAGTGGAGCATTACTCCATTCAAATCCCAGGTTTCACATTGTGGTAAATTCAGCTGAAGCTCTGCCTAGGTTTGCTGTGGTTCTGACCTGACTTTGACAACTTGTTTTCCCCAGTTTTGGCTCTGATGTACGATCCAACGTGAGTGGAATCATATTTAATGATGAAATGGATGACTTCAGTTCACCTTACATAATCAATGGATTTGGGATCCCTCCTTCTCCAGCAAACTTCATAGCTCCAGGTAGCTGTAAACTTCCTTCCTGACTCAGTCTTTTGGCTGCCTTGTGCATGCTGACACTGCAGCATCTGTGCCATGGAACACAGGTCTGGGACCTACAGAAGACAGGGGCAGGAGATGAGGGCAGGGGATGGTGAGATCCCTAAGAACTGAACAGGACACATGAGCTGAGTCAGGTGGATACTGGAGCTCTGGGTTTAGTTAGACATGGAGCAAGAGCTGGAAGTTTGTGAGCTACAGGTAGAAAACTGAACCTCTGTGTTTCATCTGTGTCCCCAATAGGTAAACAGCCAATGTCCTCTATGTGCCCCTCCATTTTGGTGGATAAAATGAAAAAGGTGAAGATGGTGGTTGGTGCTTCTGGAGGAACAAAAATAACTACAGCAACAGCACTGGTACGTGATGGCGTGGGCAAATGGGGGACAACACGAGGCAAAATGGGAGAGGCAGCACTTGGGGGGACTCCCATCTGCAGCTGTGACAGGATCGTGGCTGTGGCTCCCTGCTGGGGGCCAGAGGGTTGGAAAGGAGGTTCCTGCCTGGCATTCTGAAGGTCAGACCTCCAACACCAACTCCTGCTAGGGCTACAAAAGATCTGCTATTAAATTGTCTCCTTTGGTGACTCCAGTCCCTCGTTTAGTGACATTTTCTCTGGCAAGTCGTTCTTACCTCTTGCAGAAGATTAATTTTGAATTCTGTTCTCTGGATCTCCTATTTACCTATTTAGAGTTGTTCCCATCCAACATTCCTAACTTTGGATGAAAATCACAGAGAAGCTAAATAAAAGCTCAGCTCAGGCAGTGTCAGGCCTGACAGGCAGGGCTTCTGTGAGCTGCTGTGGCAGCCACTCAAACCACCCAAGAATTATTGCAGCAATGACTGTCCCCTGTGCCAGCAGCACCAGGCTGGATCTGGCTTTTTGGCTGAGGTAGAGAAGTCTGTACAAACCACTACAAGCAGCTTCCTAAGCCCTGAGGACTCTGAGAGTGTTTTCACTTCCCAGCTGCTCCAGCCTGCAGTTCAACCCTGCAGAGATGAGCCAGGCCTAAGGGAAATGGTTGTACAATAGCAAGAAGCTGCAGGTGGGTTTGTTGAGGTGCCTGTTGTGTGCTTAGCATAAATCCCGCCACCATATCTTAGGGATCTGATCCTTTTGCTGTGTTAATTTTAGTCACTCATGGTTTCTTGGTGTGGGGATCCTCCTGGGCATATACAAGATGCAATGTGCCTGTGTTTTGCTTAGCCAAGAGAAGAACCACTGTAAACCAGAAATGGTGCCTTTTGTGTGCTCTGGTGAGCATCCTTGAAGCACCTCTGCCTGTGTGGCTCCAAGGGTCAGACTTCTTTGAAGAGAAGTAATTAACGTTAGGGCTTTTTTCTTCTCACAGACCATCATGAATTCCATCTGGTTTGGTTATGATGTGAAGAAAGCAGTGGAGGAGCCCAGAATTCACGATCAGCTGTTTCCCAATATCACGGAGCTTGAGCAGCAAATAGAGGAGGTTGGTCTCACTAGAGCCATACATGAACTTGTGTGGGCTGGGTTCCTAGGGCTGGGAAGGCAAGAACTGTGGAAAATCATCAGGTTTGGCCAACTGTTCCTAAGTGAGGAGTAGTAAAGCTGGTACAGGCCTAGTGCTGGGTCACAATAAGCTGTTCAAAGTGTACCTTCAGTCTCAGTCACACAGGTGTGAAGGCAGTACACTGAAGAGTGACTTGTATCTCATACTGAGCATCTGCTTCCAGGGATGTTTGGCACAAAGGACTTACAAAACAGAAAACCACATCAGGGCCCAGACCATCCAGCAGTCTAAATCCAGTCAGTCTCAGGGAACTCTTGTCCTGTTGTGTGACCTCATGATGAATCTGGAAGGCCTGGCCCAGAGCTAGCAAGGGGAGTGCCCAGAGGGACCTGGGAACAGGCTTGAAAATACATTCACAGTAGAGATGTCAGCACAGTATTGTCAGTCAGAGAGCTGATGGCAAGGTCTTCCTCGCTGTCCAGACCACTCACCTGAGCTGGCAGCTTCATTCACACTGAGAAACTGCATGTCCCAGAGGCCTGAGACAGGCACAGGCTTTGTACATACCTCATGGCCCTGTGTCTGCCTCTTTGTACATCTCTCATATCTCTGTGCCTCTGTATTTGGGAAAACAATCCTACACAACACAGTTTTCTTATCAAACGCTGTAGAATTTCATCTGTTAATAAGCTTCTTATGAAGGTAACAGCTGAGATATCTGCCAGCACTGGGGAGGATACCCTGCTCTCTACAAGTCCTGGGTTTTCCACCACTGCCAAACAGGATCCATTAGTCTTGGCTGTTAGTGTGTGAATATCTGTGACCAAGAATAGTATTGGTAACCCACATTGAGCACTACAAATATCAAATCTTCTGAATTCCACTTCTTCAAAAGCAGAGCATGCCAGAAAGCAAAGGGAAGAGGAGGAACAACATGTAGATTAACCCTATCTGACCCTGAACACCTGGGTGGTTATGGGGGATGTAGGTGGCAGGATGCAGCAGGTGCAGTTTCCCTCTGTGCTGTGTCACAGTTTTGGAGGCAGGCACATGACTGAACACCCTGAGATCATGTGACAACAGCCAGCATTCATTGATGAACACCCCCTTTTATAGGGGTTCAAAATTCCCCTGCTTGAACACCTGACTGGTCGGGGTCTCAGCACTGCCCAGCTCTCTGGCAGTGAAGTGTCTGCATTCAGGATTGACTGGGCTCCCTGTTTGAGTTCAAATCCAACCCATCATCCTTTTAACCCGGCGACTTGTTTACTTCTACTCCTTAACGAGCTAGGCTAGTCGAGCTGGGTTCAGTTATGGCCAGATTTATCTGTGCAGCTCCAGAGCAGCTGCAGCTGTCAGGGTTGTGCATTGCAGGGCATAGAGCAGCAGCTGAAGAAGAGGAGGCACGACACGGCGCGGGTGAGCGGCGGCGCGGTGGTGCAGGCCATCCTCAGGACAGAGCGCGGATGGGCGGCGGCCTCCGACTCACGGAAAGGGGGCTTCCCTGCGGGCTACTGACCTGCCTCAGCTCCTTCTTTCAGTGACACAAAGGTGTGTTTGGGGGGAAGATCCTTTAGATCTGCAACTCAGGGACTTCTCACAGGAATGAGAACACGTTTACTTGTGATTCCTGTTGATGGAACTGGGACAGTTCTCTACAGCCATGACCGAAGTGCCTCATGCCACAGCCGTCTGCTAAGACAGGCATGTCCACCAGGACGTGCAGTACTTACTTGAAGAGTCTGTTCTGCCTTGAAGAGTTTGTTCCCCGCCTCCTCTCCATCCCATGAAGACAGATTGGGTGCCCAGTCTTTGCAGAAGGTCCAGCTCACTCAGGCTGCAGGAAGCGTTTCCCCTGCACGGTGTCAGCTACCAGGAATGTCCCTGTCACTGCTAGAGAAGATACTTGCTTCCTGTTGAGTAGGTGGGAGCTACAGGACTCTGGGACTGGGTTTTGTAAGTTACAAACTAATAGGTCTGTGCCACAGAAGGAAGCCCAGCTCTAGACTGGGATAAGCCAAACTCACCACTCTGTTAACAAAAGATGTTTCTGCATTTCACCCAGTTGATTTTTGGAGCTGAGTGGGGAAATGGCTTCAAACTTTTTTATATTTCTGTTGAGAAGGTCTAAAGGGAAGATGCTACCTGTAAAACTCTGAGCACAACTCAAATAAATAAATATGGAGTCACACATTTTCGTTGCCTGTACAGTTGCTGCAAAAAGGGATGGTGAGAGTCTGTGTGAAAAAAGCTTTTCTGAGATTGTCTTTTCTTCACTGCTTTGATGAAGTCATGAGTAAACAATAATAGTTACATATCCAAAACAAGCTTGTTTTTCTCCACTTTGCTTTTTTTCACGTCGTACTGCAGGCATGAAATATCAGAATTTGGGGGAATGAAACTTATACAAAAGGGTACCCTGCAGTTACTCTTGTTTAAAGGTAAGTTACTATTAACCAGACTGTTGAGGACCTCTCAGAAATCCCTGTCTGATATGGAGCAGCTGAGAGTGTTTGTACCTGCATGAGGGGGTTTGGTGTTCACCTGCCAGGATGGATCACTTAGCCCATCTTATCACTTACCACTTAGCCCAAGATCAAAACCAAATGATCCAGGATGTTGTCACGCTCTAGTGGTGTTTTTGAAATCCTTGATACACAAGTGGCAGTGAGTTAACTCATCTATTTGGCTTGTTGAAACTTCCTGTCAGTTTGTAAGAACCTTAAAATACAGAAGAGAAAATGAAAGGCTGAAGTTTTAGGCATCATGCAACCTCTTTCCTGGAAGTGTCTGGAACTGAGGAGAGCCCAGTTTCACAGAATAAAGTGATAGCTAGATGATGCCTAAATCAGTCACGACTTTGACATACATATTTGCTTGTATCATTTGACCCAAATGAGTGGCTTTTACCAAATGTGCCCTGGCTGTGCTCTGTCTCCTTTTCCTGAGATCTTACTGGTAGTGCTGCATTAGGTACAGCAAAGGCAGTGATTGTAAATGACCTCTAGTCACTGTGTTCCCTCTTGTTCCTCAAGAGACTACTTTGGGGCCAAGCCTGTGTTATCCTATTGCTGAACTGAGACTTCTACATTTCCACTTCTTGTAATTCCACTACTGGTGTTCCTCAATGACAGGCTGCCTTTGGAATTCAGACTAGATGAGTTCTTTCTTGGCTAGGTGTGACCTGGGAAATAAAGAAAATTACTGCACAGCAAAATAAGCTTATTGGAATCTTACAGTCACTACATTTAGAGCAAACTTGGAAGGGAACTGATTTCTGGGAAAGGCCTGTTGGACAATCCTGATTTCTGATGCAGGTCTTAGTGGCTGCTGCTGGGCTGCCTCTAACAGTTCATGGTACAGCCTTTGTTTTTATGTTCCTGAATTTCTACTTGCTAGTCAGAAAATTCCCCTATTATTTATAACCTACGTTAAAAAGCTTCCCCTGCGGAAAGCTTAAAACACTCCTAAGTTACAACTGTTCTCATATAAATGCATTTGAATTCTTGACTCTGCAAAAGCTTATTTGTTTGGTTGTTTTTTAGTGGTATCACTGCAGAGGAATGATTTGTTAAATTGGGCTACAGCTTGCACTTACATCCTACATTTTTTAAAAAAGCTATGGATACTTCTGCAAGCTGTAATTATCTGCATCTCATTTGGACATATCTGTACACAGAGCAGGCACTTCTGCCACCTGCTTGGACACCACATCCCCCTACTCACCCAATGCTGGGGCTGTCTGTGCATCAACAGCCAGATGTCAGTCAGTAGTTCCTGTTGTAAAATCTCCAACTGTACCCTCCAGGCTGCTCAGCTCATGGGATGTTTCAGCTGCAGGGAAAAGTCTTCTGGATAGGACAAGAGCGAATGGCTTTAAACTGAAAGAGGGTACATTTAGGTTACATATTAAGATGATATTCTTACCTGTGACAGCAGTGAGGCCCTGGCAGGGGTTACCCAGAGGAACTGTGGCTGCCCCATGCCTGGAAATGTCCAAGGACAGGTTGGATGGCACTGGGTGTAGTGAGTGACATCCCTGCCCATGACAGGGAGACCAGAACAAGATGGTCCCTGAGGTGCCTCATCATTCCTTGTCCCACCTTTTGAATGCAAGCACCTGGCTCTGCTCCTGAATGCACACAGTGTGTTGGTGTGGGCTGCCCGCCCCAGTGCAGGGCATGGAGAACAGGACACATTCCATGACTGATTCCAGCTGATGTGAAAGGAAGCTGTACCATTAAAACGCAATTCAGATCATGAGCTGGAGGGTTCATCTCTTGCCCCTGTTCTTCAGTCTAACATTACCACAATTTTCTTTTGGCAACCATCCAGCCTCTGCAAGGGAACAAAACTCAGCTGTGAGACAAGTGGCACGAGCTGCACCATTCCTCAGCTTCTCCAGCAGCATATGAGGCTCCAGAATGAACAACTGTTACTGCTGCAAACACCTGCATGGAGTCCTCTGTGCTTGTGTGATGGGATAGGCAACAGGTTTAGAGGAGAAATTCCCAGTCAGGTTTAAAAACACTTTATTAAAAGTATAACTTAAAGACTTCATTAGAAAATAGAGCAGCCTCTGTACAATGATGCTTTAAAAGTCCATGTAAGTTGATTTCAGTACAAAAATAATGCTCTTTTGTTGTGAGAAGCAGGAATGTGGAGAGACCAAACTGAGAGGCTCTTGACGCAAGCAGATTTCAGCAGCAGTGAGGAGGTGGCAGGACAAGAGCAGAGATGCCAAAGCAGTTACAGTCTCAGCTTCACCAGGTATTCTGCTGGAAGGACTGCAGGACTGGAAGTCTGCTGCACTGAGAGATCGGCACTCCCATTCCCCTCTGTCTTGCAAATTAAATCTGTGATGGGTTTTTAAACTGCTTCACTGGCTGACTTGCAAAGTTAATAGCAAAGCAGTTAAACTGCAGTGAGTAATGGACTAAGGAATATTATCTTATGTCTTTGTGGTGGGAAGTAGCTGTGATACTACTGCACTGGAAAGGTGATAGGCTGGAGTACTGCAGGGTGCTTCACCCTAAGCTGAGTCAGAAGCAAAGGTAATGAAAGACTTAAGTTACTTGGTGACTTGGGTTTTCTGTAGTGAAACATGATGGGGAGGGACCAGAGCACTGCTGAATGTGGCCCTGAAGCCTAGCCAGAAATGCTCTCCCTATGTCCAGCCAGTGCCACTCTCAGTTGCTGATTGTAAACTCTCAGCTCAGTGGAGCTAGCTGGAAATAATTACAACTCTTGCCAGAGCCAGCATCCAGTCTGGTCTGTGTGTCTGGTGCTGCAGTGGGAGCTGCAGATGGTGTCTGGTGCCTGTCAGTGCTTCCCCTGCACAGCTCTGTTGGGTGGTGTTTCTGACACCAGAGCTGATGCACCCAGGAACTGCTAGCTGGGGCAAGGGAGTTAATCAAGGTAGAAAACTTCAGCAAATTAGATAGATTTGGTGTCTTTGGTAGTCAGAGTCAATGTAACCCCTTCCACTAGAACATAAAAACTGCCCCTTGTCAGCTTTTGGGGCTGTTTCCTTTCCCATTTACCAGCTCTGTGATGCTGCCTCACAGGGTGCTGGGCCACTTCCACGGTGTGAGTGAGCAGCTCTGATGGAGAAACCAGCAGTTCTTCCTGAATTGAGGGATTTAAGATGAATTCCACATGGACAAGGAGGGAGCAGGGCAGTGCATGGAGCTGGCTCCATCCATGAGTAACTTGATTTCCAGCTGCATGATGAAGTGCTGGCACTTAGGATCTGGTAATTCAGCAATCATTCACTGATATGGCAGGGGCCATGCTACAGTCCTTGGTGTACAACTTCTGAAGGAAAACACATGTCTGGCTCTGGTCAGCTTCACTTGGACCATCACTAAAATGCAATTTCAGTAAACTGATGGCTTTATTGGACAGGCTTTTGGATAAAAACATTTGGCATAAAATCTAGCTGGCCTTGTTTTAATTTGTGTTTTTGAATAGTGTGCTTTTGTTTTAATGTTTACAGAGGGATTGTATTTGTTGAAGAACTAGGAGTCCCATGGGCTCTGTGTGTGAGGAGGAGGGCTCTGCTAGTGCCTGGCTCTGGTTTCTCTCTCTTTCAGACACACACACAGCACTGTGCCCATAGGGCAATCAGGCAGTCAGGCTCAGAAGCTTTCAGAAAATGGAATTTTGGAGGATTCTGGGAATTTGACCCGGCATATTTGAAGAGCTTTGGGGATTTTGTGGGTTTTAGATTTTACTTTCATAAATGTTTGATTCTCTTGGCCATTTTGAGGCGGGCAAGATTATGGATTAACTGCAAAAAGCCTTTGCATCCAGGTGCAAATCCAGGACCTTTTGCATTGAGGTCTCTTCTCCAAAAGTTTTCTCTTTCTGTGATAGTTCTTAGAGTGCTACAATGTCCTCCTTGTGGTCTGAAGGGAACACTAGACTAGCTGTGGTAAACAGGGATTTGGAGCATGTAGGATATGGAAGAATTCTGCTCATGCCTGATAGTGCTGCATCACTTCTCAGCAGTTCCTGGTGTTTGCCTGGCTAGGCTGAGCTCAGGACTACAAATGACATCTCCTGATCACATACACTTTGCAATTTGAAGGAAGTTCTAAAGTTCCCAAAAAACAACATTTCCACGGCCTTCCTGACCTGTCTTCCCTAAGACTGATGTACCAGTGTTGAGGAGGGAGAACTGGCACAGACTGGGACCCATCTCACCACAGGGAGAGGCACCTCCAGGGAGCTCAGCTGAAGCCTGTTCTTCCCAGGAGCAGGGAAATCACATGCCCCCATGGGAGGCTTTTCTCAGAGTCACAGTGTGCAGGGCTGGAGGAAGTGTTGGTGCAGTTACCCTGAACCTGTGGGGTTCTTTGCACCCCTGAGACAGAGAGCAGTAGGCAGGGCAGTACTTGTGCCATGGTGTGGTTTCATCTGCCACCTTGGGGAAAAGCTGAGCTTCTTTGGATGGGAAAACAGAGGGAGAGGGTAGAATTTTGATCTCTCCCCTTTCCAACCCACATTCTAAGCCTGAATGCTTCAGATTTTAAAATCCTGGCCCTACAGACGCTTCTTGTTCATAGCTAAGATAGTTATGTATTTCACATTGCTGTGCCCCAGCAATATTGTGCAAGAGCCTGAAAGAAACTGTGTCTCCATCAGGAATGGAAGGTACAGCTGGGCCATTTCACAGTGTTCTCAGTGGGGTTTGGATCAATTTTCCTTTCACACTTTGTATTCTCTCATTCTGAGTAACTGATGTGCTCAAGAAATATGTTCTCTGTGTATCACATAAATAATGAAAGGTGTAGCTCTAAACAAGGTTGTCTCCACTCCTTGTATTGCCTGAGTGTGATCTGCAGTCTGCTGGAATTAGATGTGATCACAGACTGTGCCCACGCTCCAGGAGACATCCTGATGGGAACAGGAAAGTTTGGGCATGTCCAAGCAAAGCATGTTCTGAATCTCCTGTGGCTTTGTGAATTGTGATGGCATTTCATGCTAATATCCAGCTGACTTCCCCAGCTTCCTTTTATCAGAGTAAGCAGAGATGCATTTTCCTTCCTTGGAAATTCCCTGTACAACATTCATTACATAATTGTCTTTCCCTTTTTTATGTCCTCTTTCCAGCAGGCCAGTCCTAACCTCCTGTGGGGGGAAAGAAGAGAAAATGGAGTGAATGGGGCAGAGACCTGAGATCTTAACATTGCCAGGTGTGGACCTGTAGGATGTGTGTGTGAAGTCTGGTTGAGAAAGTGAGGTTTAATCAAGAAGAAAGTGAGCCAGAGGCAAAATAAACATTACCCAGGAGAGCTGCAGAAGCAATCTGCTTCCCACCAAGGCCACTCACCTCGCTGAAAGTCTCCTCAAATAGGACACTCTCATTCTGGGTGTGCATGACAGGAGCTGAAATGGCGTGTTCCAAGTCATAGCCAAACCACAGCTTGTTTATAATCGCCTGCAATAAAACAAATCCCACACTGCCCAACTGGACATAAAACCTTGCCTGTCCAACCCAGGCTGCACTGAGCCAGACCCACAGTCCTACCAGCCCTGCTTTCATGGTGACCAATACTAGATGCCTGGGGCAAGTAAAAGAATAGCATGAGCACATAACACTTCCCAGAATGCTTTCCCTGGCCTACAGTCTGCAGCCTTTAGTGACTTCTAAATTGCAAATTAAAAAAAGCACCAAGGAGTCAAGATCTGAGGAGAGCTGAGTAGGGACTGAACATGGCTACAAATTTAGGAGGGCTGAAAAAACTGATAACTTGCTGTGAGGTTCACTTACCATGGTGGTAGCACTGATAATCCAGCCCCCTCCAGCTCCTCCAATCACCAGCATGTCTCCTGACTTGGAGATGAGGATGGAAGGCACCATTGCTGAGGGAGGCTTCTCTCCTAGAGCAGAAACAGAGATATTATTCTTCCCATGTGGCTCTAAACAGGGTAGGAGGGACACAGGTTCATCTACCTTGCCTTACTTTTGATTCCCACAGGAAATCAAGCTGCTGCTCCTTCCTCAAGATGCTCAAGACTTCCTGAAAAATTTCCTTGTACTGAAAGCCTGTCTCCCAGGAAACTGGGACCTTTATGGCATAAGCTAAACAAGCTTCTCTTGATACAGGACAAGGCATCCTACAAGTATTCAGGACATGCTGCAGTTCATAGATGAGCCTAAACTATCAGCAGGCTTGTCTAAGCGGTAGTTTCTTCACTTCTTCCCTCCCCTTCCCATCAGTCAGTGATAAGCTTCAGAATTTTTTTAACCCCTGATTTCTCTGGTTAGAAACCAAAACTCCCATGTTTCCATACAAGGAGATATGTGAGTAGACACAGATACACTACAGGGCTTTATCCTCTTTTAGTCTGAAATAAACTTATTCTCATCCAGATCTAGGAAAGAGTACCTGTAAGTTTACAGGTTGTCCCTGCCCACTTGTACAAAGCCTGTGTGTCCCTCCCCTGGCCCTGTGCTTTTATTCTGAGGATGAGGATGCTCACCTGGTTGAATGGTTCTGGATGCTATGCAGAAATCAGCAAGTTCATTATTTAAAATGATCCCAGTTCGATTAGAATACACAAAGGAGCCAAATCTGCAGGGAGGAAAGGTGAAGACTTTGAGTGCTCAGGGTTCCCCTGTTGTGGATGGCATTAACTGCACATGGCACCCTGTAACTTCTGTCTCCTCCCAGCCTGCCAGTGTCCCACTGAGGGTATCCAAAGGGAATTTATGCTGCTGCTGGTGACAGAGATAAGTTCCCTATTACTGGTGCCTGTGGGAATTTGCTCAACCCACAGAAATTCAGCAAGAGCCTCAGCAAGTTCTTGCACCCTCCTAAATAATGACAGCCCTTGGAGTTGCTGCTCACAGATCTTTGTTGTCACATGAAAAAGGCACTCACAATCTGCCTAAGTGAAACCCTAGGGGTTTGCATTTCTGGTATCCAGCCCTTGCAGCTGCCCTGTGACCCTGTGTCACTGTTGCCCAGCCCTGGGCCACTCACGGGTAGTTGATGGTGCTGGTGGCAGACACGGCGCTGCCGTCGGCAGCCAGCACAGAGATGTGGCTCGTGCCCATACTTTGGTACTTGTCATTGTAAAGGGACTGCAGCAGGTTGTAGTGGCTGCCTGGGTGGTCACCACGAGCATCCATACGCTGCCTCACACGCTCAGCAAACTGCTCAGACAGCAGGGTCTCCAAAGGCACCTGCAAGCACAGCAAGGACACTGAGCTGGTCACCAAAGAACAGGCATGTCTTTGGGCACAGGCAGACCTCAGGAACTGAGCCCCAAGAATCAGAGCTTGGGGCCCTGGAGTGGCAGCATTCAGCCCCGGGCCACTCTCATCCCAGAAAACAGACAAAACTCAACACTGAGGCACCTCAGCATGGAGCATGTGCACATCCTTTTAAGGCGAGTGCCAGCCTACAGCTGAAGCTGCAGAGTAAACAGCCTGATCCTGCCTCTGCCTTGGCCAACTCAGCTGCATTGCTCTTCAGTAGCAGCTCTATTTTCTTTCCTTCCAGGCAGCAAAGGAGGAGCATGTCAGAGCATTGCTTGGTGCTGTAACACTGTACCCACACACCATGGAGCTCACCTGAACTTCAGAGAAGGCTGGGTCACTCATCTCGGGTCTTAGCATGTTGCCAAACTTCAGGGCCTCTGCAATGTAGTGGTAGGTTTCTACCTTCTCCTCAGGTGTTGCCAGTGATGCTTTATGGAATTTAAACTCTATGGAGCAGGATGAAGTAATTTTGTTAATAGACCCAAGGTAATGTTTTTTTGAGAAGTGTAAAAAAAAAAAGTTAAAAGGAGCCTCCTCTTCCCACCCCAGTTCTTACCAGTTTTCCCCTATGCTTTGGCAGGATGTAGATGCAGAAACAACCAAGTACTATTTTCCACAGTGACTTCAATTTCTTTTGAAGCATTGGGAAAGTCATGCATCCTTTGGCCTTTGCAGCAGCTGTGGTGATGCTGACACACTGTACAAGTGACCCAGTTCATCCTCCTGCTGCATAGCATGGTCACACTGCTGCTTTGGGCCCCATTCTGGCTCAAAAATTCCATTTCTGCCCATTGCATTTTATCACTCTGGAGCAACCCTTTCTGAAAACCTTTTGCTGACCCTTTTCCATTGGGAATTTACCTTCCAATACCTTGAGGATGAACATGAGCACTGCACCTCCCATGGGTGGTCCTGGAGCAAACACCTTGGTGTGGTTGTTCAGGGTGATGTTCAGAGCTGAGGACACCTCTGCTTTGTATGCCCGAAGGTCTTCCAGTGTGAGAGTGGAGCCTTCAACAGAGACCCAGGAGCTGCCATCAGCACAGCAACTTGTACTGGTGCTGTGGGCTGCCTACATCAGAGCCTTGGTAAAGCTTGTGAAGAGCCACCCCTGTACAGCCCAAATTCCTTCCGCCCAACACAGCACAGCGGTCACACATCCTCATGTGCTGCCAAGCCCCAGGATGTCACAAAGCCTAAAGGAGTCAGAGGGGCCAGTGCATGAGCACTGTGGGCAAAGGCCAGAGCAGTGGGGGGTCTCAGCCCTGCTTCTGGACCTGAGTTATAGGAACTGGGGAAAGGTGGCCTCTCCCCATGTCAGGTATCACCCCAAGTGACAAGCAAATGGCACGTGCTGGCTTTCCCTGGAACAGGCTCACTGTGAGCCAGTGGCTGGGAGAAAGGCCTGTGTGTCAGGACTACCTGTAGCTGTTACCTACCAATCCTCCTGGCGTCCTCCACCAGGGCCTTTCCTATCTCCCCCTCATAAAAAGCTGCAGCTCCGTGTTCTGCTACAGCCTGCAGTGTTTGCTGCAGCGCTCGCCACTGGAAGGTCTCGCCACCCTTCAGAAATCTTTGACCATCACACAGCAGTGGGCTGTTAAAGAACAACATTCATCAGTTTTACAGCATGAGCTTGTTATTCCCCGGGGCCAACGACCTCTTTTTCCTACCAAGAGCTGGTCTGGATTGTGTATGTTATGTACTTTCCAAGGCAGTGCTACACTGCAGCCTCTTTTAAAAACCCACTGCTGTGATTCTCTCCCACTGCATAGCAAGTATTCCCTGAACACAGACCACAGCAGCAGCCTGTGCTCCACGTCAGCACGTCAGAGAAAGGGTCTGAAGCTGAGTGGCCCTTCCACTGCAGTTTCATTCATGGGTCTTACCACAGGTTTTTCCCTGGATTAGAGAGTAATGGGTGATGGAGAATTTTTTCCAGAACTGGGGAAATGACAAGTGGCTCTGAGAGAAGCTTGATGGTTGGTTCAAACAGGGCTTTCCACGGTAAGCGGCCGTGTCGCCTGTGGGCTTCCTCATACCCACGGAGTTCTCCAGGCACACCAATCCAGCGGGAACCTGAGGGGCAGAGGAGCACTGTCACACCCAGGCAGTCACTGCCTTGGGGGTTCCACCTCTCTGAAAGCTCTCCAATTGAAATCTGAGTTGGTAGAGGCAATTGAGGCTTCTAAAAGCAGGCTTGGTTTGTTTATTACCTTTTCCTGTTCATGCATTTCCCTGTTACTGAACAGAGGCTGGAGTCAGGCCTGAGGTGTGCTGAAAGCTTAACAGGCAACAGGCACACGTGCAGCAAGGGAGGTGCCAGCTGGACACTGGAGAAATGGCACTGATGATTCTCCATCCCTGGAGAAACTCAAAAATGTGACTGGACAAGACCCTGAATAACACCTAACATCATCCTGCTTTGAGCAGACCTCCAGCTGTCCCTTCCAACCAGAGCTGCTTCTGATTCCTTTTCAGGCTCTTCCAAGGACAAGAACATCTCCAGAATCTAGGACACACCCCAAAAAATAACCTTCTAGGGAAGGAGAATGAATACAGCAAGAAATGTGGAAAAATCCAAGATGTGCTGCTAAAACAGGAGTGCCTGAGCCCAGCAACTCAACCCCTGAGGTACTTCCCCAATCTATGCACGTGGGCAAGCACACGAGACTGATTTCTTTAGTTTCCAGAAAGCTATTGATCTTATTTTCCTCTGTAAGAAATTCTGGGGAATGAGAGCTTTGGGAAATCCAGTTTTGAACTGCAGACTTCCTATGGAGAGAAGTTAAACTGTGAATTCTCCTCATGCTGGCTCCCCATTCAGCTTGTCAGTGTTATTATCAAACAGAAATTTTTATGGACCTAGTATTTTTAGTTACTTTTGCAAAAGGCAATCCAGGTAGGGTGTGTTAAACTAAATAGAACTCCAGATCAAGTCAGTGAGGTGCTCAGCTCCCCACCCCGAGCTCTGTGCTCACCAGGAGGGCACAGAGCTGTGGCCCAGGCTGTGTCCTTACCAATGGGGAAACCAGCATTACATTGAGACAGTAAGTTGTGAGACAATGTTTGTGGGGCCGTCTCACGGGCGTTGATCACCTCCACTGTTCCTAGAAGGAAGAAGAGAGAAATGCACAATGTTGTTTTCCTGAAGCAGGTGAACACCACACTTGAGTCAGCTGTAGAATTGCATGTGCTGCTGGCTCAGAGCTGAGCTGCTCTGGAGCCTTTTGTCAGATGTGCCAAGTGCACCTGCAGGTTCAGGTGTCAGCACAACTAGTCCTTGACTCCTGTGCTTTTATTTAGAGCAAACCAAGCAGTGCCTACCTAAAGGTACTGAAAATACAGGGAGAAGGCCAGGGCTTGTCTCCAGCCAGCAAAGGTTCCCCCCAGGGTTTATGGGCTGGGACATACTGCTGGGACATGCTGCCTCACACCTGCAGGTTCCTGCACTTCTACAGATGGGACATGTCAGAGACACAATGTGAGCCTCATTGGGAGGGCCATTTACTAAACGATGATGAGGCAAGTCCATCATATTTAAAGCCCTCTGTGTGTCAGCCAGCTTGAAAGGACAAAAACAAACCCAAACCCCCACTTGCCTCCTTCTCTGCCTTGTGTTTTATCTGTCCCTATCACAGTCCTGTGCTGCAGGAGCCCACGGTGCTCCCTGGGGTACCAAGTGCCTGAGCTGTGCATGGCCACGGGCAGCTCTGTGCTGCAGCATAACTCAGGTAGCAGAGGTGGTTTGCTGTCAGGAAACAAAGTTCCATGGCTGTGCCAGAAGGGAAAACAAGAAAAATAAAGGTGCTCTGCCAAATTAGGCTCTTGCATAAGATACACCCAAACATTTCCAGATTTGTGACTCTGAGAAACTACTTGGCAGAAGTTTTAACACTATGATATTGTTAGAGTGTTTATTGTTGATATTACTAATAGATATATAAGCTCTGGGGATTTTTGGAAGCCAAGACTTAAAAACTCCCACATTAAAGACATAAAAACAAGACAACAACACTAGAGTTTAACACAGAAAGGCTCCCCAGCAGACACTAAACATTGCTAGGTTTAGGTTTCTGGAGTGGAGGTGCATCTCCTGGGACAAGAAGTGCCAATGCTGCTTTGGGCAGTCACTTCAGCACTGGGGACAGCAGTGAGAGGCACAGCCCCAGGGTCAGCAGGCACTGCCAGAGCTGCTGGGCAGCACAAGCCCCTCAAGTGCCATCCAGAGGGCTCAGCTGAGGCACTGCCAGCACACCCCTCCTGCCTGCTTCACTCAGCCACTCACACCTGGCTGCAGTCAGCTGAGTGGCTTTGGAATCTACTTTCAGGTTACTTTGGAGGGGGAAGAAGAGGCAAACTCAGTTCATTTTATATCAAAGCTCTTCCCTCCTCACCCACGTTCTTGCTGTGAAATGACAGTCACAGCTTCCTGTGGTGGATGCTTTGGATTAAGAGCACAAGTGTGGTTTGTGATGTAGCTTTTATATTCAAAATATTGCTCTGAGAGAACAGGAAGGGTTCTGATTTCTCCACAGCAGTTGTGTGTCTGCAGAGGGACAAGGCACCATGGAGATGCCAGGGCAGACCCATACCTGTGCTGGCATTATAGATAGTAAATACGACACCCCCACCCAGGCCTGAACTCTGGGGGTTCATCACTGAAGTGCAGATCAAGCCAGCAATGGCAGCATCCACAGCTGAGCCTCCACTTTTCAGGATGTTCCTGTGGTGGGAAGGGAAGAAAAAAGACACTGTTAAAATCCAGGAATGTCAGAATGAAGGAACCATGTGAAAATTCCTCCTTGGGGCCCCTGCAACTTGAGGAGAGCAGCTGGAGAAATGTCGTGGCAGCAGTGTGGGGTGTGAGGGCAGGGAGGGGCACCTTCCTCTGCTGCAGTCAGAGGGAACAATTAGAGGGAAAGAAAGGAGAGTCCACAGGAGGAAAGAGCAACCAGGGCCAGACCTGTGTGAGGCTGGACTGCCTCTGGGCAAAGAGTTATGAGACAGAGAGAACTGCAGCTGCTCACAATGCTGTGGACTAAAAGGGATAGCAAGGAGCCCCAAGACATGGAGAAGGATGCTCTGAGCACAGGAGAGGGCTTTCCACATAATAGGAACCAAACAACTGACCTCCAGCTTCCCAAATGCCATTCCTAAAAAAGGCATATGCTGGTCAGCTGGACAGGAGCACTGAAGTGGGAACACTGGGTCCATGTGAAGCAAACTCCCAGGAAAATGTGTCAATTAGGACAACAGTCACTTCATTGTTCCTACAATATGACTTCCTAGGCTTATTAGCACAAAAAAATTCCCACCCTACTCCCTGTATTCCCAAAGACAAAACCAACAAAGAAACAAAAAACCAATCAGGAAACAAACCCTACAACTGCTACTACCAAGGCACAGCTACGTGAAAGAACACACAGGCATTAAGGCAGCCTTTTGCTGCTGACAGCAATGAGGTTCTGTTAAAGAAACGTGTCTCAACAAATGCTTCCCTCAACAACATCTGAAAAACATCTTTACCTTGCAGTGGAAATGGGGTGGCATTTTCTGCACAGCCTGCCAGTAGCCAGCACTGGTGTTTGCTAGTTCCTAACTGTTTTATTGGGCTATTGTTCAGACACGGCAAAGCCAGAGGGGAAACTGGAATAGTTCATAAATTGCAATGCAGCTGCTCCCAGAGTTTGCATGGGAACACAAAGCACACACAGAGACTGGTGTTTATTTTACACCCACTGATATGGCTGGGACCTGCTGGGTCCAGGAACAGGATGCTGCAGGCACACTGCTTGTGGCTTTCCTGTTTCCATAAGTGCATTGGAATCACTGCATGTAAGGAAATGACTTGTGGACAAGTGAGAAGAAAAGAAGTAGTAGGGAACATCAGGCTTTCTGTTTGGGGTCTGCATGGCTTTTGGCCTCCTGGAGCTCCCTGGCTGTAGCTCTGGACATGGAGACTGAGGCTCAGGCTCATCCATGCAGCCCCTTGGAGCAGGGGATGGACTCACCACACCAATGTTCCTGGGAGGTGATTTTCTGAAATGGACCACAGAAAACAAGGACACGAGGGCATCCTAAAAAACTGGGTCACCTCTGCAGAAGACCCAAACAGCATATTAGAAAGTTGGAAAAAGAGGGAAGAAGGATTTCTACACTGACCCATCACAGCACTCCCCCGAGCCCCTGGAATATGGGCTGTGAGGCAACAAGTGTACAAAGCCTGGTGACAGGGACACGAATGGTTCTGGCGGTGAAAAACAGCTTTAAAAAGAAGCTTGAAGATAGTATAGCGTGCATTTCAATGCAATGCATTTAGACTTAACATGGAACACCAGGCACATTTCCCAAAGCCTGAAAAGGGCCAGATTCTCACCCAAATTCACAGCACATTCACACTGGCCTCCAGCTTTCCCTCCAGCCCCTCCAGAGACTGAAACTCAACAGAAAATACTCTGAGCTGGCTCTTGGTGTGTCACATTTTGCTCCCTGTGCGTGGCTCACTCACTTCCAGTCAGAAGCCTGTCACTTCCCTGGAAGTGATGCCTGGGGAATTTAGGGCCATTATATATAGCAAAAGCACATCTGGATTTATGACCCATTACCTGGCTTCCTTTAGATGGATCTCTGCTGCAATGAGCTTGATTATAATGCAAAATCTTTAATCAAAGTGTGGGACTTTACCAGGTCTCTCTAGACATGCCAGTGCTGCAGCTGACAAGATCTGATAACAATGTTTTGTCCCATATCCTTCCTGCCACTTAGTTTCAGAGTTAGGGCTTAGTCATTAACGGAGTTTCCTTACAACAAGGAGCAGAAGAGAGTGTTACCAAGTCCCGTTCCAGCAGCAGCAAACAGGGATTGACCCTCCCTGGAAGGGTGAATGATGGCACTTTGCTCACAGCAAAGATGGGCTGCGCTGGACTGCAGACCAAGCCCTTTCTGCCCTAGGCTAGAGGGAGTCCTGAAGCCTCTTTAAACACATTGGAAATGCTAATGTATTAAATTTTATTGCCTTTTTTTTCTGCTAAAGAAGGCTGGGGACTGGGAGACCACCCATTACACAGCAGTTGCCTCCTTAGGAGTTATGAAGAGCAAAAGCAACAACCACTTCTGTGAAAAAGGGCCAGTTACCAAATTTAAAACGCACAAGAAGGGAAACCAAACCCTTTGGGATGTAAACACACTTCAGAAATCTGCTGGGCCATCACTGAAAAGGATTTTGCATCAGATTCCCTGACTAGAACTGAGCTTCCCAGGGCTGCAGAGGTTTTCTGACTGTAAAAGTCTCACTATTCTCACCCTCCCCACCGCCCTGTCCCCCCGGGGGGTGTTGATTTCAAAGAAGATCAGTTCCCAGGGCTCATGCTAGGCTACACTGGAGAAGTGGGATCAGAGATGGCTGCTGGGCCAGGCCAGGTCAGCTCGCCTTCCTGCAGTGAATCCCACCACTGGGAATGAACATTTTTCCTAAATCTGTCACAGACTTTATGCTGGCTCTTGCTTCTGCCATTTGGGAAACAAAGGAATGCAGAGCAGTGGGTGACAGAGCTCAAACAGCACACTGGTAGGGAGTAGAGCTTTTTGCATGCTTGCTGAAAAAGAACATCTTCCAGGAGGGAACAAGTGGCTCAGAGTTGGAGGTGAAGTTTGAATATGTGTCACTGTCACAGTGCAATCATCTCCTGTCTCCTCAGGGTTCTTGACATGAGGACAAATTAGTGAGTTGGACAGTGGCACCCAACCCACATCCTTGGGTAAAAACTGTCCTGATTCTCCTTTTAGCCTCCCATCCCTCTTCATCAGTGTTTCGCTTCTCTCAGGGACAAGTTTTCTCCCAGGGCAGGGTCTTAGTCTGGACCAGACAGCTGTACAAAGCTGCTTTCAGCCCTCAGTTGCCACCAGAAAAAACACAGCAAAGGACCCAACCTTGCTGAGCACTGAGAGCTGGACACTGATGGCTAGGGGGAAGTTTAGCCCAGGACCTGCCAACATGGATGGTGACAGGCTGAAGGCTCACTGAGAGTGCTCACTTTCTGCAGGGACCCAAAGAGTTGCATAAAGATTTCAAAAATTCAGAGTACACAAACACAGTCTCCAGAGCTGGAAAATATGTCAGCCCTGAGGTGTTTTCCCCAACCCACTATCCCACTCATTAAAATAGAAGATTCCTCCTCAAGCAAGAGGTTTAGTTCAGTTATTCTCAGTAAGTTCAATTGATAATTCTATTAGGAGCACACAAAGGTTCCCAAATGGAAGAATCTGAAATGAACAAAGTATCATGTAGTGCCTCAGGAATTTCATTCCTGACAACTCACAGTGCATGTGGTTTGAGTTTGTCTTTAAAATAAACAAGATTTTTTAATTAAAGAATAAAATCTGTAAGTAAGTCAGAGATTAGGTGCTGCTTTTAGATTCCAAGGCTTCAGGCCAGACCAGTTTTCTCAGCATCCCCCACACGGATTCCTGTGAGCTCAGGGAGGGGGATTTGCAGGATGAAAGGCTGTGGGGAACAGCCCGGGGTCACCCCAGGAAAGAGGGTCTGCAAGGTCAGTGAGGAAGAGCAGGGACAAACCAGCCCTGTGGTGTGTCTTTAGGGACTGGAATCCAGGGCTGCTTGCCTTTGCCCTGCTCTCACCTTGTTGCTAAATAAAGTGCCACATGAGCTGCCACTTCACAGGTGGGGACAGCAGGGCCTAATGGCCAAGACTGATTTCAGAAATGGGATTTTATTGCTACTGCTGTGACAAAATTCCTATGGATGATAAAATCTTATACAGCAAAGATGAGGCAGGAAGCAGCTGTATGCTCATCATCTCATGGTGCTCCCATCAGGGACTCTGAGTCAGCCTTGAGGAAGCCCTTGCCCTGCAGAGTCCCCCAGGAGGTGACAGAGCAGAGCAGAGGGCTCTGAAAGCCTGAGCCCCTGCTCAGAGCCCCTCTGTTGTGCCATCCTCCCAGTGCCACTGCCATGTGAGGCTTCCTCACCAGTGAAAAAAACCATCATTTTCTCTCCTCTCAGTTTGCTCTGAGAACTAATTCAGTGGTGACCATCATGGGCTAAGAGCTGAGAGCTTAAAAAGTGACATACAGCACAGAAATGTCTGGGAGAAAATTAACAAGATCACCTGCAATACAAAGCATGCAATAAGCTTCCTAGAGAGAAAAATGAAGCCACCACTGTGGGCCAGTGGGATGGAGAAAGAAATATGACAACAACAAGGAAAAGGGCAAATATTATACAAAGCTTCTGATCCCAAGCTCTCTTGCAGAGGAACACTTTTATAAACAATTTTACTTTTATTATAATCTTTTACAAGAGCATGCACAGAAGAAGCTGGGAGAACAACACAGGAGTTTGTCTCACTCCAAGTCTAAGGACGCCATGAAACGAGCACAAAGATTTCCAAGAATGGCTGGAGGCAAGGGTTACTGAGAAAAGCAGCAGCAATCATGCAGCAGCAGGGGACTAGAGCTGACCACCAGGCAGAGGGTGAGCAGTGTAGAGCCCAGGCAAAGGAGGAGAATGGCCATGGCTGAGGAGGTCCCAGAGGCTTGGCAGGGCTAGAGGAGAGATCTAATGTGCAGACGCCCCAGGATGGCCAAAAGGGGGGAAAAATATGACGGGAAGGTGGAGCAAGGGCAGGATTTTGGGGGATCATTGGCAGACTATTTGTAGGGAATTTAAGTAGATCCATGGACTGGAGGGCCAGCACAGAGCTGTCAGCAAATTTGCTGGAGGTGCAGCTGCAGCAATGGTGGAGGCTGGAGAAGCCTGTGGAGCTTCTTGCTGAGAGAAGGAAATAAGTGAGACCTCAGCAGCAGTAGCCAACTAGATAAAGCTGCTCAGTTGTCCACTGGCCACAGATTTCTGTGGCTCTCACTTCGATGTCTTCCAGCTGATCATACATCAAGTTAAAACTTACAATAGCTGCAAAAACAAATGCAGTGGTTTTCCCCAGCAGATTCTTTGGGCCATCCAATTAGGTATTTCCCTATTTTTCCATTATTAGTGATGTTTAAAATACTTCTGCTTTCTGCAGAACTAACCTCTGGCTTCACATGAAAAACCCCATCTCACTGCTTGACATATAGGCAGCCACAGTATATTTTGTCCAGCTACTCACAAATGCTGTGCCAGCACCTCATTGCCAGAATCAGAGGTGAGACATGACAAAGTGTGATATTATGGTACCACATCTCATTTCACTCCCCCAGCCACAAGGCAGAGCACACAGCTCCAGCATCCATCGTTGGAGCATCCAGCATCACATGTAAACTTCCATCCTTCTGCTTTCATGGATACAGACATTTAATAATTGAAGGAACAGCAAAATAATAACATGGGAGTCAAAATGTTCAAGAGACAAGTTTTACACAAACTGAAGGTGTACCTGGGCATCTAGAAAATTTTTTAACCTACATCTTTCTTTCCAAATGATATAAATACGTCTTTTGTACTTCTACTGTCTTGACTGAATTTCAATCAAAATCTGCTCTTTTTTGCCTTCTTTTCTTCAGAGCAGACACACTTGCTGCAGGCTTCAGTCCAGAAACACACCCCAAAAGTCAGGGATGTCAGCCCCCCTTTTCCTGCCTTCCCTTCCTTGTCTCTGTTGAAGTCTGCAAGCTCCTCTAACTTCTCAATTTATTCTAAATCACTTATCCGACAGACCCACCACGCCACAAAAAGTAAATTTCTTCCTTCCCCACTTGAAACCAGCATCCTACTTGTCTACTACAAATATTTATACTTTCCAAAAGTAAGGTATTTGCATAGTTGCAAATTTACGGGACACTATAATGAAAGTAAGCATCGGAGGCGGAGGCTCCGTCTGCTCTCCCGGCTGGAGTCACGCCGGGAGCGCAGCCCCGGAGCGGGGACGGGGCAGAAGGGCAGCTCACACCCGTGCTCGGTGCTTATCCCCTTTGTTACCCCGAGCCACGACACACACAGCAGGGGAGCCGGGGGAGCCGGGGGAGCCGGGGGAGCCGGGGGAGCCGGGGGAGCCAGGAGAGCCAGGAGATCCGTGCACGTACCGGCCGATGAGGGAGCAGCTCTCGGTGTCAGCAGCCACGGCACCGTGCAGGTACTGCTGGGCGCCGCACCTGGGCTGGGTCAGCATCACCGCCAGTGTCACCGCCACCGCCAGCACTCCCAGGGTCAGCAGCGCCAGGCAGCAGATCTTCCCCCTGCTCATGGCTATTCCTGTGCCGCCGGAGCAGCTGGAAGGAGCTCGGTCCTTTCGTGGAGGCGCCTGCCTTGCCCGGGGGAAGTGGAGTTATCCCGGCAGTTTTGGGAGGGAGGTCCCACCGCAGTGGGCTCTGCCCCCAGCGATTATTACTTGACTTCTAACATTAAGAGCTGCTAAAAAGCGAACGCTGTGCTCTTTCTTTCCTGCTCTCTGACATGTGAGGGGCTTTTCACTCTCTTTTATAAACTTTTCTTGCAGATCCACCATCCGCCCTTTTTTTTTGTGTCTCTGATGAAAACATTTAACACATTCACTCCAGGAATGTTCAAAGAGAAATCTCCACATTGCTCCTCGGCTTCTCACATTACCTAACAAAGGTGGCCTATGTGAATCACTGGAAAAATTACCTCAGTCCTACACTACAAACTTGGAGTGTTTTGTTCCTGTAAAACTCCTCAAAGAAGTAAAAGCTGAACACACCGTACAAAGCTAGAACCTTCATAATTACTCTTAGTTTACTTTATAGTTTATTATAATCTTATTTATTTTTTTCATATGTACATCTTGCCAGTGTCCACAGCATACATCTTCTGTAAATGAGCAGAAGAGAACAACTGGAATAAAGCAGCACTTTGCAAATATTGGTGCCCAGAGCACCAAGAGCTTTGGGGTCCAGCCTGTGCACGGCTGCTCACTGGGACAGACCTGATCCCTCACACAGCAGTGATGAGTAGCAGGAATTTCTACTCAACACAGCTGACCCCAGCTGGATCTTTAATGTTATAAATATATATTATAATATTGGCCTTTCACAAATATTAAAATGGATGTTATATGTACAATGTCAAAATAACTTTGCTATAAAGATATCGTTTTATTTCTGCTATTAACTAAATTTAGACATAGTAGTAAAAATAGCTGATATAGTTATCCTTGTAATTGAACTGCCTGCTTGGTTGGGATAACATCCAATATATGAGGAAGACCCCTGCTACTCATATGCCAACTATCAGCACCTACTGTCTGTAGGAAGTATGGACCAAAACCCAAGCTGGAGATGATAAAAAGAGCAGACTCAAACCACAGCCAAGAAATGTGCATGCTCTAAAAAGGCAGACCCAAGGAGGAGCCATGCTAAACAGTTCTTGGAAGTTGTAAACTAGTTTGGGCAAAAGTTTGAATGTGCATAATTATTTATGAATAAGCGACTGGCTGATGTAACAGAAGAGGTATATAAAGGGTCTCTCAGAAATAGCAGGTGTGCTCTTGGCTGAATGCCGAGCACTCAGCCATTAAAAACTTTGCTTTATTGTCTTTGTCTCCTATTGTCCATTATTTAATTTTAAATTTTACCAGGAGAGTGAACCTTGCTTTTCACTTTTAAAAGCCTCTTAATGACACAGTTCTCCTCACACTCAAGAAGTTAAAGATAGGGCTCCACATCTGCCTGCTGTCTTTCTAAAAGATGTTACCTGTGATCCTTTCCCTGCAAGATCTGGGAGAAGGGGAATTCACCTGTGCAGATTTACCCATGTGTTTCAGAGCAGATTTTGAACTTGTCCCACTAAACTTTATCTTACAACTAAGCAATGCTATTTCACATGTCATATCTCAAGAAATGGATTTGATAGGTTAAAATGTCTTTGTTGTGGTTGTATCTTCTCATAAGGTTACCTTGGGGAATAGAAAATAGTTCAAGAAAAATGCATGGTTTTGCCCAAGAAAGAACCATGGTCCATAAGTAATATATTCTTTGTCTCCACACCTCAGTCTCACCTGGCAAATATACTTGGCATGTGTAAACAAGCCTCCTCAGCTCTCATGTGACTCTTCACTCCATTGCAAAATATTGCTGATTTTGTAGAATGTCTCAATCCCTACATGACTTTGATGTTTTGTTTTTGACAAATTACAGTACAACACTTTAAGAATTATCATCCTGCTATTTCTGGGGAAGCTCTTGCCTTTAAACTCATAGCAGGGCTGACCACTCAGTACCAATAAGACAAGGATTTTGCCTATTCATTTGCATCAAATGCTGTGGAGAATTCAACTGTAGTCTCTCAAATTTCTCGAGTTTCCAGATTTGGGGTTTAACTCAGCACATCAGACCTCTGCATCTGGAAAATTATCATTGTGCAGTCAAAGAGGAGACCTGGAAGAGGCAAGAAAGGTAAAGGAGAATGTCACCTCTCAGAGCATGGGAGAGGCCAAGGATGTCCAAAGTATGGTTATGACTATCCCAACTAACAGCTGCCTCTCACAGGAAAACACATTTGTCTTTTCCATATGGAAATGAAACTGAGCCTCTTTGTCTCTTTCACTGTGTAACCTTTACAGTCTTGGTGCAACATTCAACTTTGACCATATGATACTACAAATTCTGCACTGACCCTCCCATGACAGAAGCTGCTTAGCAGTTCACACACTGGGATTCAGGACTTGGACCTCTGTTTTTCTGTTTGTTTGTTTGCTTGTCAAAACTTTCACATTTGCCATCATTGTCTGGGAGCACAGTTTGCCTTGGCAGAAATCTCCATACATAGCCCTTCACTCTCTGGTCTTCGGCTGCCAGCATGAAGGGCTTTGTATGCTGCTTGAAAGGGGACTCAGGTATTTAAAGACTCTTACAGGCCAAGATAAACTCAGGGAAAATTTATCTAGAATTTTCATTTTTAACAGGATCATTATTCATTAACTTATAAAAAGGCAGAGCATCTTTAAATTGTCCTTTACATTGTTGGGGTCCTGCTACATCTTTGTCCAAATCTTCAATCAAGAGATCAAATTTGAACATTGTGTTATATCTGAAGCACAGGCATTGTTAAGGTTGCTGTGAAGACCACAGCTGCCCTTTGGAGGGTAAGAAATTATCAAAGGCTGTAAAACCTCAGATTTCTTTCTCAATTTCCCTCTCAGATTATTGCAGTGCTGTTGAAGAGCCTCAGCCATTGGTGGGGAGAGTACAGGGAGTCATCTCCTGACCAAAGGGACCAGGGCAGGCTTTGGAGGCAGCAGGAGCTTCTCCTTCAGCCTTGCTGGAGAAACTGTGCACCTCTGTTCAGTGTACTGCACTGAGCCAATGCAATTTTACCTCAAGCTCCAACATGTCTTGACACACAGAGCTGCCATCTGCAGCTGCTGCTGCTCTGATAGTAAAGGTGGTTTTGGATGATGGGTGCATCAGCCACATTTGAGGGGAAGAAAGCTGGCTGCTGGTGGGAAGGCATCCCTCATAACCAGCCTTGGGAGCCTGGAGGTGAGGAGACAGTCCCAAAGAGCCTCAGCATTTACACAAGGTGTAAGCTTGCCTTTCATTTGGCAGGATAAACCTGGAGATGCAAATCAAGGAGCCAACTTTGGAGAAGATGGGGACCTCTGTGTTGAAGCAGGATTCATGACAGTCCAGGGCCAGACTGAGAAAAACAAGGTTGCAGCTTTGTGTGCAGCAAAAGAGTAGGTTTGTGGCATGAATGACATTTCAAGCATTGTATTTTTCCTCCTTTTCTTTAGTGTTGCTTTCCACTGATTCAGGGGAAGAACAGACAGAAAGTCAGATATTTGTACTCGACAAAGAAAAGCTAAGCTATTGACACTCAGTTTATCACTCTTCATCTCATCTTTTAAAAATATAAATTAGAAGAACCTTAAATACACACCAAGCTCATAAGCCATTCTCACACTAGTGTTCTAAATAACCTCATTTGCCTTAGTCTCTACACTGTCCAAATTATTTTGCAACATACTCAGGCGGATGCCTCTTTCTGCTGGTGTTTGTTTGCAGAGCACTGTCTACAGTCACCAAGCTCTTACTGTAATAAGTAAGAAGTGCATTTTACAATTCCCAGCTCTAACTTAGGTTTTAACCCTTGGACAAGTGTTTAGGAAAGCTTCCAAGATCATGGAACCGAAAGCCAAATTGGATGTATTTCATATGCTGTTTGTCTCCTCCTTTACTCATGTTTATTTATAATCCAGGAATATCAATTAACTCTATATGATAATCAAATAACCCAATAATAGGCAGCATTCAGGGAATTTACTGTCCAGATTTTCTAAGGGACATGGCTGTGAGTTCCACAGTTGGTGCTCATGATCTGTTTGTCTCAGTACAGTTCTTCACAAACTGCTGCACACTAAACTTTGCACATTGTTTTCCTTTGCACACAAACAAACTTACTTTATTGAGGGTCATGGGTCTGCTCCCACAAAAACCAAGTGTTCAGGTATCTGGAAAAACAGATACTTGGAATCAGGAAATTCTGGTACTCAAGAATTTCTCATTCATATTTCTTTTTCCTCTGTTATTCCTCAGAATTCAGGACCATTAAACCCATAAACGGCCCTGATTCAGGAAAACCAAATTATTCTTCTTTTATTACTGAAATCAGAAAAGGGAAATATGTTCCAAGTTTACTCATAGGTCTGTGCTCTCCTGAGATTAGCATTTAAGTACCTTCTGAATTTTTGGTTTTCCTTTTAATTAGAAAGCGTGCAAAGGAATAACTCTCACACTTTTAGCTGAGAAACTTGGCAGTACTTCACCTCAAATCTTGAAAACACACTTCTGGCTCCAACTGTAACAGATTTGTCCAACAAAGCTGTGAAGGGTTGGAGGGTGATCACAAGCATTCCATCTTTTGGAAGCACAGCAGCAGGGCAGTAACAGATGACTGGAGAGGGCAAACCTACATCCTGAGGTCGGCAAGTATCAACAGTCCAATACTACTCTGGCACTATTTTGCTCAACCACACTGTCCTTCAGTTTCCCACTTAAAGAATCTCTCTTTGTGGGCTGTAAGCATGAACAAAGGGAAAGCACTTGAACGGGACAGTCACAGGACACACACCATCTCTCACACCACTGAAAGCCTCAAGGGACCCACAGAATCTCAGGAACTTCTCTAACTTGAATTTTTCAAGGTTAAAGGCCAAACTGCTGCCTCCTTTCTCCTTTCCTGCTGGTTATGAAATAATGCCTGTTGGAAATGCTCTGTGGAACCCAAACCAAAAGAACCCTTATTTCACAGTGACATTGACCCAACGAAAGTCAACTTTTGCACAGCTCTGCTCAGTGGGACACATGGCACAAACCACTGCCCAAGGGAAACTCTTCTTTATTTACTTTATTCAATGAGGATATTCAGGCACAGTTTACTGCAAACATCAGCACTTCATTCTTTCTGCAACACTGCAGTTATTCTCAATATTAGATTAAGAGTGAAACTTTCTGATTCAGTCCTTAACTCTTGAGTGTCCCTCTGGACCAAATCCAGCAGTTTTCCTAATGACTAAACCTCATTACTACAATTACTATAACAGCTGAAACTATTGTCAGGAGTAAACAAAAGGGAGCTTTGTGTGCATCCAAAGACACTGACTGACAGCAAACTCTGCCTGAACTCTGTATTGTCTAAAACAGGCCAGAGTATCACAATAGTGACCCCAAGGATAGCTGTGGAGGATTTTAACCCACATGGAAGTACTAAACTCAGTGAAAGTACCAAATATAATATATTTATAGTGAAGTGTGTGTGTTTCTATATGTAACTACCTATACAGCTGCCATAATTTGCTTTATATGACCTCAGTGAGCTCCAGCCAGTGAGTACTGGTTCAAGAGCTGCCTGGATCAGTTTGCTCCCTGAGTCCTGGCAGGCTGGAGGTCCCCTGGTCTCCCCAGAGCCCAGCACAGGGCAACACAAGCCACTCTGAACACATGAGGGAAGCACATCAGCTGAGGAAGCTGAGGGTGATTTTGCCAGGGGTCTTCACAGAGAGAAGTAACATGCTCAAATCCTGAACTCTTTAATGCCAAAAGCTCTAGAAAGATGTTCAGAAAAAGGGGTGCTGTTGAAATACAGTTTGGAAGTCAAAAGGGGGATCAATGAGGATGAAAATGCAACACCAGCAAATCTCTGGCTTGGACTAAGTTAAGGGGAATGGTTGACAAGCAGCAGAGCATCATCCACAGGGACCTTGCTTCACTTGAACAGAAACCTCATAAAGTTTGGTACAGAGCAGGGCAGAGGTCTGCATGCAGGCACAGTAATGTGCTCAGCACAGGGTCTTGTGGGCTGCTCTCCATGCTGGAGAGGGATCCAGGTAAATGACTATTTAAATGTTGGCAAAACCCACAAGCTTGACTGTGGATTCTCTTCCAAGCCCTCTACATGCCTCTCCAGCCTCTAACACCATGGTTCCAACTCCACAAAGCAGGGACTATCCCCCACCAAACATTCCCTCATCTCCCTCCCCCTGCCATCCCCACACTCTGGGTCTCTGCTGCATGTTCTGGCCCCACACAGTCAGTCAATGCAAGCTCACACCACGCAGGAGATGAAGGCAAAGACTCCATGGGTTGCACATGCTGAGCCCCAGGCAATGGGGATGTGATATCTGCATTAGGCTGTTTGTGCAGCTGCTACAACTTTTTCTTTTCACTTTTAACTTTTTTTTTTTTTTAAGTTCCTGGTGTTAAGGGTATATAAAAACAATAGGGAGTTTTGTCTTAGGAGATCATCTGAAAATAACCTCATCCTCTCAGAAAAAGGAGCAAGGATGGGAATTCCCCCGAATTCCCCTAAATGAGAACTAGAACTGAGGCTTTTCTGGGTTTCCCAGGTAAAGGACAGAGCTACACTGCTGTGCACAGTGAGGCTTTCCAAAGTGCTTAATCACACTGCAATGTCTGAGTCAGGAATCAAGACCAGGACTAGTGTCTGGATTTAATCTCCTCTGCAAAATGAGCAGGACTGCTGAAATGCAGCCAAACAGATTGTACTTTCCTGTGAAGTCAGCATGCCCCACCTCTGCTCATCCTTGCAGCTCTTTCTTGAGAAATGAAAGCATCCACACAGCATTCCCACTGGAGTTCTGCATCTTCTCACCATCTCACTGGAATCCAGTGGCATCCACCAGCATCAGAGTGCTGAAAGGGAGAGAAAGGGAGGACAATGTGCAGCTGGTGCAGGAAGGATAGGAAGGGACCAGGATGTGCCTCTGGGAAGCCACAAGCTGCTGAAGAGACTCCCTCACACTTGCCTCAGACCCTCCCCTCATAAATCCCAGCTTAAACACAACCTGCACCACTGCCCTGTCCCTGCTTCACTTCCAGCTCTTTGGGAGGAGGAATTCCTGGGAAAACAAGCCAGATGTGTGAGTGCTGCAAGTCAATATAGATCTCAGAGCGCCAGCACATGTGGAAAACCACAGCAAGCTCAGTTTCTCTGCAAGGGAATGAGGGAAGAGCAGGTTCTTAACTGCCCTTATGATCCTCATGCACTTCACAAGCAGAGCAATGGAGAGGCTGACAGAAGGATAAAAGAGCTAGGAGCCTACATCTGTAGTTGCCCAATACAAATAACCTTCATTTTTTTGGCAAGGACATGGGACATTAGGACATTAGGACACGGCAAGGGCTGTTTGTGGAGCTGGCTGTCTTGGTTCCAGGGATAACAGATATTTGCTTCACAATAACTTCCTTATGAATGGCCCTGGGAGCATGTGTGAGGTAACCCTTTCCTTGTGCAAGAGTACAAGAAACTGTTTGCTTTCTTCCCTAGAAAGTGCAAGAGCAGCATGTAGGAAAAGAGAAATCAGTCTTGTAGACTTTGTTTTCTGCTCTTTTCACTGCCGTTTTACTTTGGAAATTCCCTGGTACTCAATTATGGTGTTTCCAGGCTGTTGCACAATTCCCTTTGGAGCTGTTGTATTACTTATCATTAGCCACTTTCCCACACTCTGATCATAGTAAATGTCCCCCTCCTCCTTCCAAAATTTTACACCCTTTCCTCTAGGGACATGCTGATATTATAGTCCCAACATTTACTCAGCTGGAACATGGGGTAGAAAATGCAAGAAGTCAACTGCTGGTCATTCATGAGCATGAAAAATGGGAATGGAAAAAAGCCCTGCTTTCCCACATTCAGATTTTGAATATCAGCAGTGTTAAATATGTAGTGTACAAGTACCTGAGCTGAGATGCCAGAGCACTACATATTTTTATTTCGATAGAAAATGAGCTGTTTTCAGAATTTCGTGTATAACCTCCCCTTCTTTTCTACCTTGTATATTTAATTTTAAGACCTTTCTTTGTACAACAGCTGGTTAAGTTTCTTACCATATTGAAGTAAGGCATTTTCAGCTTATCAGATTGGAAAATGTGAGTAAGCTATTGTCAACAATGCATTCTAGTTCTCAACAATCATGTGGTCCCTTTCCAAATTATGTGGCAGTAGTTGTACCGCCACAGTACATTTCACAAACCTCTTCTTGATTCAAACCCTAAGCCCCTACAGTAATGTCTGGACTTCCACAGAAATCATCAAGAGAAAGGCAGTTGCACGAGGAAAAAGGTTGACTCAAGAAAATCTTGAGGGTTTGTGGGGGATTTTTTGGGGGGGTGGTGCTGGGTGTTTGTTGGGGTTTTGGTTTGGTTCAGTTTTATTTGAGGTTTTGTTTGTTTGTTGTTTGGTTTGCTTTGGGGGTGTTTTGGTTTGTTTTGGGTTTTTTTTGGTTTTGTGTTTTTTCCATAAAAAGCAGAACTGCTGGTCTCCATACCAAAGGCTAGATGGAAGCAGCAGCATTTAACAAAAAGAAACAGTTTCTACATGGTGCACCAGGGTCAATGGAGAAAGGACAAAATAAATAATGCACACAGAAACATCTGGGGTTTGTTTGCAACAGATTAAAGGATTTCCAGCAGTGACTGGACTAGGGTGTCCTGGTTTAATAAAAATTAAATCAATTTGAAAGCTTTTGGAACACAGAAACTGGATCACAGTGTGCATCTCCAGAGCTCCATGCTAGCGGGCAGAATGGAAAATGGACATGGTCCTTCAGCCTCACACATCATCCTCTCTGAAATTCAGGAAATTAAAACCCAGCTCCAGGTGCCACAGCCACAAGGCTGATGCCATCTTGGCTTCCCTTCTGGCCCTCTTCTTTCTGTGTGCAGCAGCAATTCTCACTGTGCTTCCACTTTCACTGCCTAGTTCAGGCAGAGTCTTTTGGATGCATGAGCAGTGACCAAACTTCTTGTCACTTCAGGCCCCTGGATGAGTTACAGAAATCCACAGCTCCACCAGGTGACTGCAGTATTTCCATCACATTATCCCCTCAGCATCTATTCTGCCTGCTGCTTTCTTTTCTGAGGTCTGCTTCCTGTGCACACAATTTTCCCAGCTGCCAATTCCTGGTGCAGCCTCTTGAGTGCTGCACACCCCTAAAGCATTCCACCCCCAAAGCATGTGGAATTCATAATCAGTTACAGAAATCCTCTGGGCTGCCTAAGAGCATGGACAGTGCCTTATTACTAAAACTTCAAATCTCTCCTTTCTGGGACAGTTGGTGCCTGGGGCTGCTCCCTCCTGACATGGCAGACCCTCTGCCACAGGGACAATTCTTTTCTTTCAGCAGCTCTGCCCAGCATCTTTCACCTCCTGGAATGGGAAAAAGTCCTTCAAATTGGGCAGCCACCACCAAGGCCCAAAGAAACAATTCTTCCAGACTCAACCCTCAGCAGGCCCTTTGCTCCTGCCAAAAGGGAACCAGCACCTTTTCCTTCCTTTGCCTATTCCCATTTCCCACTGCCCGGGACAAGCAAAACCCAGCTCCTGGATGTCAGTCTCTATTTCATGTCATGTGCTAAAATGGTGCCACATCTCAGTCTTGGAGCCAGCTTGGACTTTCCCTTTCTGCTTTCTCTCCAAGGCCTGACACTTGCTGAGGGATCAAGGGCAGATTTGTGCAGGATTCCAGACAGCTGTCAAGTCTGGACTCTCAGCAGACTGCACAAGTTTTATCTTTCCTTGCCTGACATGAAATTCAGACAGTCTGAACAGACTTGGACACACACATAAACACATCACATACACATTAATGGCCAAGATTGCCCAACACCATATTTTGGAGGCTTGTTTATTCAAGATCAACCAAATAGCTGTTTTGAAAACATAAACACAGGAAAAAGAAGTATTTATATTAAGAAAACTTTTCTATTCTCCATGTATTGTTTAGAAAGAGAAAAAAAATTAAACCCCCTGAATCAGTTCAATGTTCAAATGTAAAGACATACAGCACAGTCCTGTCCTGGTTTCATGGTCACAGATACTGTTTCATCTAAAGAAAATTTGTCTCTTATATATAAGAATAATTTGCTTACATTTCCATTTTTCTAAACAACAGGCTTAGATGTTGACTATATTTATATTAGAACAAAAAACCAGGCAGGTAGGTCAAACTGAGAGCCCCACAGCTCCTATCTCTGACAGCAGTTGGCACTGGATGCACAGGGAAGACCACAGCAGAAAGAGGACAACAATAAATGTGTAGTGATTCTTCCCTAAATTCTCTCTCAGCCTCCAAATATTTGAAATTCAGGAACTTCCTGAGCCACAAATGCCTCTCTGTATCTGGTACCCCTTGATAATTTGGTTTAATAGATTTTTTTCCAATGTCATCCAGCTTCTGATTTACAGGATAACAGAAGTTTTCAGATCAAAACACATCTTCACTGTGCTGCTTCCCTTCAGAGTCATCCCTCTTGATCCCCCCGACTGCTGTTGCTCCAGCGATGGAGTAACAGTGGTGAGTCTCTGCTTCAGAAAAACAGGACTTGCCAAAGTAGCTCTGTCTGAGCCAAGGAAACAGTGTCACCTCAATTCTGCCAGGCCTGTCACCTACTGCTGCCCCTCCAGTGAGCCCAGAGCAGTGAGGTGACCTGGAAAGAGCCACTGTCAAAGCAGCAGTTTCTGAAACCCACTGCAAATCATGTCCCCTTTGACACCCTCCTGACTGCAGCACCTTGAGCCCTGAAGTTGCAGGGAGCAGCCCATGCTGCAACCCAGAATAAAGGCTTTTGGAACATTACCCTAAATGAACAATCAGAGTGAAAGAAACCCACTGAGACTGAGAGAGCTGCCTGTCCTCTGACCCTTTCAGCAACTGGGTCAACTTCTCAGAACTTTTCTGGAAAACAGGCTGAAATACAGTCACAGCTCAGCAGGAGTCCTAGAATGTGAACTATAAAGGGATTTGTAATAAGAAATAAAAGGGAAGATTTAAGTAACTTCTTATTCTTTTAATAAACCACAGGCTTTATCAATTCAACCACAACCCTGCACCTACAGCCAATGTTTAGCTCATGCCTCATGGATGTGTTGGACAGTTAAATAGGATCTCCTGATGAATGCAGATATGTTTTGACAGAGGAGTTCAAGATAAACACAAAACCATCTCACACCATAGCTTACAAATTATAAACTTCATTTCCCATGACCCACTAGAAACCCAAAAACAAGTTCCTATCCTGGTTGTATTTATGCTGACACATGAAATGACCTGAGATTCAAGGTTTAACTGTCAAAGCAACAATCACAACAGAGGCAGTAGCAAACCACTGAGAACATGTGATAGACTGGAAATCATTTCCAACAGAGAACATGACAGAGAGTAATCTCACATCAGACTACAGTTAAGAGCTCTTCTCCATAACAGCCAGTTTCCACATGAAATGAAAGATGGAACTTGCTTTTGAGCCCAAGCAGTTCCATTGGTGGTTCTCCAGTGACTCAGCAAAGTGAGGATTAATGGTGACCACTTGCTGCAGAGGACAGGTGCCCACATTTCTGAAACCTAGAGTACCCCACTGTCACTGTCAATAACAAGGCCAGATGTTGGAAGTAGCCCTCAGGCACCTCCTTCCTCCAAGCTGATGCCTGCTCCTTTGTGACAGCACAGCATGAATTCTCATCCTGCAAATAAAGCTCATGTAAGAGAACCAAAGTTTTGTTCTTCTTGAGGCTGTGGGTTGGCATTTCTGATCAGCCATATCATGCCAGTAACAGTAAAATGATGTAAACGTTGATGTTTAGTCACTTCCTTTTACTAAAGTAACAGGAATGTCAAATCCAAACAGAGAACAGTATGAAATGGACAGCAGTAGGCAAGGAATTGCACAGCTACAGCTCCATGATGGTGGGGAAGCAATGTGAATGTCTAGAGGTTAAACTATCATGGACAGGAAGTAAAGAAGTATGGAGATGGAATCTCTCAGCCTGCTAGAAATATGAGATATGAATTCTAAGGGTCGAAAAGCAGAACACATTTCTGGGAAATAGAGAAGAGTTAAAAAAAAATATACAGGCTTGGAAACAAAGTTCAGTAGTGAAACTGGGAGCTCTGGCCTCTCCCTGGAACTCTGTGCAATTCTAAACACAGTTTGATAGTAGGACCTTCAGAAGGATGCAACGAACTTGATCTTTATTTACACAGGAGAGTAGCTCTGTCCCAAGAAAAATAAGTGGGTGCTGAGGGTGATCATGCTAACCCTGTCTGTGCTAAGGAAAAATTCATGGTATGGTTGTTTTTCTCTCTGTCAGTGACAACCCCAGTGCTTTCAGCATGAGTGGATCCCCTGCTGAGGGCTGCTGTGCAGGCTCCACACCTCTGGTTCTGCTACTCCTGGTGAACTGCGGTGCCTGGATGGAGCTGGTGTGGGCACCACTGCACTGAGCCCAGCAAATACGGCTCAGAAGGAGACAGAGGGGAACAAGGCTCTGGCTGAGAAGACAGTGCTGGACTTGATCATCTTAAAAGCCTTTTCCAACCTGCATGACTCTATGACCTCATTGTGTCTGCCTAAGAGCCATTAGACTGTCAGAGCATCTGTGGATGGCAAGGAGAGGGAACTCTGCAAACCTGAGACACTTTGGAGAGAACACGTGGGTTTATTGCAAGGGTGGTGGGTAAAAAGGG
>JBBMKD010000044.1:2458052-2482017 GCA_037834095.1 Argya squamiceps | reverse complement strand
TAGGTTTCATATTTTCAGAATCTTTTGCTAAGCAATCATATTTATAAGGTTTCCCTGATTCATCTTCCCCAACACTAGACCCCACCCCTCACCCACCCCCTAAGATGTCCCTTAGCCATGGGGCACTGCAGTCCCAGCCAAAGGATTGCTGAGGAGGGAGCACAAGTAAAAGCCCTCATTTCATTGTGGTGTCACCTCTGAGCTCCACTCCTGCCATATGGTTGAATTTCTCATTGTCAGAGCCATAATCTTGACTCTGAACCTTGACTGGGTCCTAAGCCAGGACAACAGCCACACTCGCAGGTCATTTGGTGTTGAGTAGACCCTACCAACTGTCTTCCCACTGTTTTGACAACCCCTCTCAACTGCCCCTCTCTCACTGTACCCCTGGATTTCCCTTTCTTTGGTTCATAACTCTAACTCCATGTCTGTAGTGAGACTTACACAGTGGGATTCACTGCAAATCTTGGGAAGGTTTAGGGATTAGACCCAGCTGTCCCCAATGGCAGAACTACTGCTGTTCTCCAATGATGCTTTGATGAGTATTCTGTCCTATCAGAGTATGGGCTGTATTTTGAGAAACATCTGTGCAGAATCCATCAGTGCCTCAGGGCATTTAGAAATGAATACACAGTTTAAGAATAGATTGGGAGATGAGAACACCTACAGGAAAAAGGATCTTCCCCAGGCTGCTCCTGGAGCATTGCTTCAGTAACATTCTTGACATGGCATCATGTTTTGTGCCACACAAAACAGCTGATAGGTCTGGAGAAGATGACTGACAGGGCTGAAGGTTCAGCAGTAACTCTTCTGGCATTGATGGTGGTAATTTTTTAACCCCTGGAGCTGACCAACACTGAGGAATTTCTGAGTTTTTCTGCTTATGCATTTCAATAACTTTCAGTTAACATCACCTAAGGTTGCCAATGTCTTTTTCTCCTCTAGTGTGGCTTGTTCAGCAACTCCTAAACTTCTGAACTTAAAGGATATAAGAACAGGATAGGGAGGAATAAGGTATTGCCACACAATCTGAATTACATCCCAGTCCAGGCACGATTCCTACTTTCAGTCAGTCCCTGAGCTCCCTAGAACCAGAGCTGTTGAGAATTAAGTCATATATTTACACAGCACAACAGAAATAACCCCAGACCCGGCACTTGTCTGAATCCCTTTGTCTTTATGCAATAAACTGTATTTCATTTTAACCAACAGCAATCCTACAAATCACATTCATTTCCCACCACAGCAAGAATAAAAATTTATATTTCCCCTCAGGCAAATGTTTTACTTATTCTCCAAACCTGAATGATTTACAGGCACCCATTGTGACATTTGCTATTCAATATTTCATATTTAGATGCAAGATTATAAAGTTTTAGTATTTTGGAGAACAGAACAATGTGATGTTCTTGTTTTTATAGTATTCCTATAAGCCCTTAAGTACTGTCCTGTACCAGATATGATGCCACTGACCTCCCTACATGTATTACAGGCTGACACACAGTGAACAACTGTAGAGTTTATTTTAAATCCAGTCTCATGATACAAAATAAACTTCAACCCTGGCAATTGAGAATTTTGCATGCAAAGGATGAATTGTTGGTTGGTAATCTATCTGTGTCCTGCTGTCACACACAGCAGGCATGAGCCTGGAGCCTTTGCACACAGTTTGCTTTAGGTTGGCTCTAATATCCCAGGGAGCAAAGCAATAGAACAGGGCCTGTCGTATTGGGTCTCAAATTTTAGTTCTGGGGCCCATTTCTCAGTTCTGTTCAGTATTGCTGGAAATGCACCAAGAAATCTGGTTCAGGATAAGAACAGCCTGTTCCAAGACAGTTTCTCTTATTTCAGCATTTCAAATGCTCTTGAATGCTTGGCTTGGCATCCAAAGCAGAAACTCTTAATTCCATCCTTGATTCTGTCTCCTGTATGACTGGGAGATTTTATCGTGACAATTTTGGTTACAGAATTGGGCACTTGAAATGAGAAACAAAATTAAAGAAGCAAATAATGGTTTGTGGTAAATCTATTACATTTTAAATGGTGTTACTTTAGAAAAGCAACTTCAACTCTTGTACTGCAAGGAAACAAACCCATCTTCCATCTTCAAGCAACAAGTGTCAGCTTCTGAGATGTTAAATATCATACAAATCCAAACTATATTTAAAAGTGTATTTGACTAAATACAAATGTCAATACCATGTCTGTAAGCAAAGCAAATCCCTCTTCCATCTTCAAGGAACAAGAAAGTGTCGGCTTCTGAGAAGTTAAATATACAAATCCAAACTATATTTAAAAGTGTATTTGACGAAATACAAATGTCAGTACAATGTCTGTAAGCATCTTCATGAAAGCCTGTGGTCTCCCACATTGTTAAACCAAATTAAAAAAAAAGAAGGTGGACAATAAATGTGAGTAAAAGATTTGAAAGGTGAATCTACACCAGAAGTTGTTCAGTATTCACAGAAGTTTCTTCCATGAGTCTCTACTTTCTGCCTCAGGGGATCTTATGTATTTGTTCTTTCTTATAGTTTTTTCTGAGGTCCTATGGCTGATCCTCCTTCATGGCCCCATGCAGTTCCCCATTCAGGCACCCTCCATCATGCTTATCAGGCTGAAGCAGCCAACACTCAAGGCTTTCAAGGTTCACCTCCTGGTCACTCACCCCAGCAATCTACATTGATTTCTCTCTTCTGGACTGCCAGGAGCTAAAAACAGCATGCTCTGAGAGCAAATTATTCACATGGGTGAAAGAACTGCAGAATCAGAAAGGATAAAGATGAAAGCCAGTTGGCAGACAGCCATTAGTGGGAGAGACATTCTGCTTCTAAAATATGGCTTTCAAAAGGAAAGCGGCGATTATTAAAGGTATCATTAAATAGATTCCCTGCTCTTTAAGAATGGCTTTTAACTGGAAAGATAAAAATAACATGAAATAAACATGAAATACTGTATCAGTTACAAAACCAACTAGCTACAGCTTATTCCATTCATATTATAGCTCTGAACTGCCTCCCTTCCTAAGGCTATTATTTCTTCTTTATTATATTTCGTTTTATCAAGTGGCTTAGAGCTGGATTTACTTGGGTTTTTTGAGTACTGGGGTTATAAAAGGATCTGGATGCTGAACTAATCCAAGGACATCTTGCTATGGTGATAGCTTGGCAGGTTCCTTGGGAACACTCACCTAACACAAATCTTGTAGATAGAGATTTGTGCCTTCTGTGCCTTTCAGGGACACAGAAGGAGTGATCACATTCACAGGTACCCAGCACTGTGCAGCAAGGAGTGTCACTGTCCCTCTGCAGAAGGACAGATGCTTCTCCACCACACTGGTGAATATCCTGCAGTTGGGAAGACACTTGGAAATGTGTTGGAACACAAAGAGATCTCTGTTCTAAATGAGAACAGTAATTACCTGACAAAAAAAGATTCTCTCTGGAAGGCCCAGAGTGCACAGCTGGAAATGCACAGAATTTAGAGGCTGATTTGGGGCTCTGTAACAAATTCCACAGACAGAGAAGGGTTCAACCAGGAGCCCACTCCTCCCCTCAGGGCTGTGTGGAGCACTGTGCACACCCAGGGGCAGCCAAAGGCCACCCCCTCCCTCACAGTGCCCCTGTTCCACAGCCCCACGGGCAGAACTGCAGCTCATCAGGAGAAGGTGACTTTGCCATCAGTGGCACTTTGAGGAACCTGGTGAACTGAGAAATAGGAACATCAATTTGGCAAAGTATAAATAGCAAGCAGAGCTCCTACTGCACGCTTCAAGTGTTAGTTAAACTGAGCAATTAATCCTTATCTTACTGCAACAAGACCTCGTTTTAGATCAGGGAAATTTCTGGAAATGAAAGCAGGGAAATTTCTGGAAATGAAAGCATAGTCATTAGCTTGAAGTACTATTTCCTTCAAAATCAACAGGAAAGGCTTCTCAGAAATGGCACAAAGTGTTTTCTTGCCCAGGCTAACATTACTTAAAATCAGAATATGGACCACCAGCAACTAGAATGGAAAATAGTACCATTAAGTGTGGCTTTACTTTTCAAACCCCAATCCCAGACTTCAACCACTAAAATAAAAAAGCAAAACTCAGTAATGGTCACCATATGCAGCTTCCTCAGACTCTTGATCCAAGAGTTGCTTTAGCCCCTGCATAATTCATTATGTTCACACACTCTGCCACCAGTTCTCATATTTTATCCCGAGTGTCGAAATGCTGAGATTACTTATGCCTCAAGCTCCTGGATTCATGTGATTATGCAAGAAATCCAACTGTAATTAAACCCAAAGTTCTAGCTTTTCATATGGAGAAGAAAATCTTCAAAATGAGGCTGCTAAAGTTGCAACTCCAAGTACCTATAAACAGGGACAAAATACACTGCTTATTAAATCAGACTACTCTTAAGGTACTCCCAAGACTGGGAGGCAAGCTGGAGCTGGAACTCCTGATACCATGCTGTCATGCAATACCTTAAGCAATCTCTGCCTGCAGAAACCAGGCAAAAATACAACAAATTTGTAGAAATCATTAGGAAATGTGACAATGGATGCCCCAGGAGCTGCACACTCCAAGTGGGTGGAGATGAGGATGCCTCATCCTGCAATGGTTCAATGCTGCTGGCATTGCCTTCACAGGAGAAGCCATCACATGCACTGCGTGAGTTCATGTTTTCTCAGACTACACATGAAGTCTCATCTCCAGCCATGTGGAACTCTGACTGACAGCCTCAGCAGGCCTGTGCATGTCAGGAACAGTATGAAGTGGATGTCTGCATGAACTGAACAGCTTTGGAGACAGCAGTTACTTTGGTTGGGTAGAAACATAGTGACAGTACTGAAAATTCCCCTTTTCTCCTCACTTATATGAATCCAGGTCCTGTTCCACATGGTTTCTCATTAACTGGTAGTCTGGTTTTGTTCCCATCACAGCTGAACAGTCTGGATATTTTCTAATTGTTTCGCCCATCCCTGACATATCAACACACAAACAATTCTCCAGCCAAAAGAAAACATTTGACAGATCTCCCCTGTTAGAACACTCTAACCTGTACTTACAGGAAGAGATTAAATTAATCCTGCAAAAGCAACAAGGTCTGGCTATGTTATCAGATGTCTATGCTATTTGTCTAAATTAAATTATTTCTAATTTGTCTTTTCCTTTCATTAATCAGCATAATTAAGTTACAGTCATGTTTTCCTAGCTTGGACTTGTTTGCTGCATCTGAGTCAGACTTCAAGAGAAGCTGGAGTATCCCAAAGCTTCTGTTTCTCCCTCTGATATCCATCAGGTCTATAAGAGATGGCATCTCTCACTACAAACACCATTTTAAAGGGGAAAAGCCTTACTAAAGCCTTGCTTTAACACTCCTGAACCCAAACATCCCATCGATGCCTGTGAATGATGCAGTGGGTGCCCCATATGAATTGATTCAAAGGTTTTTAATAGTGCTTTTAGAACAAAAGGCTGTGTGAGCTCCAGAGCCAGCATTGTGAGCACCAGAACCACAGTCTGGCTCTTTACTTGTCCCAAATGTTTAACCTGAGCATCAGTAACAGTGCAAGCTGGCATTGGAGGATTTAGAAACTCTTTTTAACTTGTGGATTTTCTGGTAACTGGGTGTTGTATTAACTCAATTGTCTATGCATAAATTGAGTTATTCATCTTTATGACAATTACATTAACTTAATTGCCTCTGTAGAGTTTGATTGATTCTCTAGTGACTACACCAAGGTGACAAAACATGAGGCTACCTAGGAGAGCTCTTGGTATGGCTTGTTAGTCACTTCTTTGCCTGTCAGAAACCTCTGACAATGAATGATGAAAACATAAAACAAGCCCCAAAACATGGAATCCACACTTGCAGGAAACAGCTCAGCCTCCAACTCCCTCAGGAATACTTCTCTCAGGAAAAACATACCAACAACAGAAAAAAAGCTTTTCTTGTTGCTGTGGCTTAAAGGCAGCTAAAATTTGGGAGGAAGGGAAAAAGGAAACCAGGGTAAGTGGCATATCAGAGGAAACCAAGGTAAGGTGACTTTTCTGGACTTCAGTCTTTGCATCTGCAAAATGGGGAAAAAATACACATACAATCTTGATATAAACATGTGAAAATGCTCTGTGTAAGAGGGATAATGAACCTACACCGTCGATTTCTGTAGGCTCCAGAATACACCCAACTGTCATTCCACAGTTCTCCTCAGCAGTTCTCACAATAATTTGATACATTTCTCGCACGCAGCTCTCTGTTTGAACAGGCATCACTGAGCCATGCCCAGCGAGCACCTCCAGTGTTGTATTTCCACAAATTCACCCAGTCCTTTACTTCTTCTTGCATTCTTTCTCCGATCCTATCACCCACTGAAAATACACCAAGGTCTACCGTTTCCTTAATTCCTTATACACACATATGACTTTTACACCAAATAAACACATGGCAGAATCTTTGCCATCAAAAGATGGAGCTTTTTGTGGAGTTAAAGCAGCTCGTTATCCCCACCTGGAGGACGGACCGACCCTCAAAGACCCGCGTTCACCCACAGTCAGTCTCTGTCCACAAAGGGGCGTGTAAAACACGGCAGGAATCCAGGACACGCACACGTGTGTGCCTCACATCCAGCACAGGACACACACATAAATGTGCGATATAATTTGGACAAAACTGTCATTTTTGAGCACCAGGGAGGTGTGTGTTATCAGTGAGGCCTGCCTTTGCTCTTGAGAAAAACGAAAATTCACTCTTAGACTGATTTTAAAAGTTTGATAAGGGAATTAAAAAGGACAATGTCCAGCGCTGGGCTGTTCCCGACTATCGGCCAACGAACACGGCAGTACATTAAGGCAGCGTTATCTATCTATTGTTACATTACTAAGGTACATACATATTCACAAGTTTCATGCATTATTCAAACGTTCTTGGGAGCTTTTGATGTAGTACTTTTTTTTTGTTCTAGTTTTTCACTCTGACTTATCTGCGTGACATACTGTAAATCACGTCAATATATTTTATTCCTTCTTGTGGCTTCATCCTGTTGTTTCACACTTCCCTGATAACGAGGAGTTAACAAGTTCTTCTCTGATTCTCCTCGGGTGCTCTGCTTTGTGTCACTTACATTATCTCTTGGAGAAGTCAGCCAGCAGATGTGGGAAACAACATAATTGCTTTATACTGTTCTTCCAGAAATACATAGAAGTATTTTAACATTTTATGCTTTGCTAAGGCCTACACTACAATATATTCATCACACCATTATTTCTACAAGCTACAAGGTGTATACATAGATATAACATATTCATCACACTACTATTTCTTTGGGTATACAGTGCATACTTTGAATAAGAATTATGTTATATTAGCAAGCAGCTAAAAGGGGTTACAAATTGTGCTATATTTGAATCCTTGCAATCAATAACATGTAAAAGCTAACACATAAATGCGAAAGCCAACATTATAGGGTCATTTTTAACAGCCTGACCGCTGTTAATTTGCTCACACGATGCTCATCCCACGCCAGGATTAGCAAACAATGGGCTCGGCTGCCCCACCGAGCCGGGCGTGGCTGTGAGCGGCTGCCCCGGGGCACCCCGAGCGTTTAACAGGTCTCTGGGTACGAAAAGAAAGAAATAAACCCCTGGAGCCCCAAACACGGGTTATGGGAAACTTCCTCGAGGGCAGAGAGGCGTAAATCAAAGGGCTGGGCAATCACCAGCCGTATGGAATTTAACAAGAGTGAGGGATTCTGCACCTGGGACAGGGCAGTCCTGGCTGTGTGTACGGATTGGGGAATGAGAGGCTGGAGAGCGGCTGTGGGAAGGGCCCTGCGGGTCCTGGAAAGTTGGATGTGAGTCACCACTGCCCTGGCAGCCAGGAGGGACAAGGTGTGCTGGGGGACATCAGGCTCAGCATCGCCAGCGAGCGAGGGAGGGGAGTGTCCCACTGTGCTCTATACTGCAGCCTCACCTTGAATATTGTGTGCCGTTTCGGGTACCACAGTATTAAAAAGACATTACGCTATTACAAGGGACACGAGGATGAGGGAGGGTCTGGAGGGGAAGCTTTATGAGGAGCAGCTGAGCGCCCTTTGCTCACCTTGGAGAAGACTGAGGGGAGACCTCACTGTGGTCTTCAACATCCTCAGGAGGGGCAGTGCAGGGGAGGCACTGATCTCCTCTCTGGTGACCAGGGACAGAACTGGAGGAAATGGCACAGAGCTGAGTCAGGGAAGTTTTAGGCTGGATATCGGGAAAAGGTTCTTCCCCGAGAGGGTGACTGAGCGCTAGAAGAGGCTCCCCAGGGCAGTGCTCATAGGTCCCGAGCTGACGCAGTTCAAGGAGTGTTTGGATAACGCTCAGGGTGGACTGGCTGGGGTGACCTGTGCACCGCCAGGAGCTGGACTCGATGCTCCCTGTGGGTCACTTCCAGCCCAGGTTATTCCAGGGCTCTGCGAAGGCGCCGAGTCCCGCCCTCAGCACCGCCCTCAGCGCCGCCCTCCCTCAGCGGGGACGGTATCCCTGGCAACGCCGCCGTGGCGTCATCCGCGCGGGCCGTGACGCGCAAGGGGCGCGCGGGCGGGCGCAGGGAGCGCTGAGGGCTCTGACGGCCGGGACGGGACCGGAGCGGAGCGGCGGCATGGCCGGGCCGCACCTGCAGCAGCCCAGCTTCCTCCTGGTGCGTATGAGGGCAGTGCTGCCTCCTCCTGCAGCGGCACAGCCTCCTCCTGCAGCGCGGGGAGCCCGCGGGAACGGAACGGGCCGGGGCGGGCGGGCAGCGGAGCGGTGTGTCGGTACATGGGTGCTGTGCCTGTGAAGGCACTCCCAGATCGGGCCGTGCAGCCTCGGGTGTCGGCAGGAATGCTGCGCCGGAGCAGCGGCTCTAGGGGGGATTTTCGCTCGTCATGGCCGCGGTAAGTGCTGGCCTGCCCGGCAGCTGTGATCGGGTTTCACTTTTGGTTTGTCCCAGGCCACGCTGAAGGCGGATTGTGTCAACAAACCGTTTGCGCAGAGGTGCCACGATCTGGAGACCGTCATCGAGGAGCTGCCTGCCAAGGTGAGCGGTCTCTGCTTGTTCAGAACCTCGCTGCTTGGCGAGTTTCAGGGGAATTGAGTTTTTATATTAATGTTTCTTTATTCCTCCTTGTCTTATCAAGATAAACTGTCTGGAACGGGCTGCCCAGGGAGGTGGTGGAGCCACGTGGAAGTGTTCAGGGAAGGGCTGGATGTGGCACTCAGTGCCATGATCCGATTGACACGATGGTGTTTGGTCACAGGATAGACTCGATGATCTCAGCTCTTTTCCGACCTAACTGATTCTGTGATTCTGAGTTTTGGGGGCCTCCAGTGAAACAGTGGGAATCCAGTGTTGCCAAGAATTAAGGACCTTTTCTAGTCATTAAAGGGTTGTGTCATTTCACCGCCCTTCATTAATACCTTTCAGCCTCAGTTTAAAAAGAAAACTTGTTTTCAAAGTATGGCAAAGTGATGCTGATGAGCATTGCTGCAACTTCAGTAGGATCAGAAATCAGGATAGATCTCCCATAATTGCCATGTTATAATACAATATTTTGAATGGACAGTTTGCCCAGTGATAATCCAGAAACAGCCATAAATAAATGGCAGACATATCTTTGTGTGTTTGCAGTAGAAATTGTCCAAGTGAGGAGTTGTGCACATTAATTCTTTGTGGCTGTTTTCCCTGAAGGAGCTACATGGCATCTTCCAGTGGCTGGTGGAGAGCATTTTTGGCAGCTTGGATGGCATCATCGTGGGCTGGAATCTTCGCTGCTTGCAAGGAAGAACAAATCCTAATGAATATTCTGTGGCTTTGGATTTCCTGGATCCCAGGTAAACTCATTCATTTCAGCACAGATTAAGAAATGAGCTGGTGAGCAAATGACCAGTGTTTGACCTTTTTCCATTGTGCAAACCTGAGTTCACAGAAATGAGGCAGCAGAGGGTATTTACCATGGGATTCACTTTCTGGTGCTTGTTTGCAGTGGCCCAATGATGAAGCTGGTTTACAAGCTCCAAGCAGAAGAGTACAGATATGATTTCCCAGTCTCATATCTTCCAGTGAGTAACTGAATAGTTTGTAAGAAGGGAATGTAGTTGTTGGAACTTTGCATGCACTTTATACCTACATTTCAGTATAGGCCAAGGTGTAGCCTCAGTGCTCCAGGTTTAGAGCAGACCCAATTCTTGAAATGGCTCCTGGAGGAGGAGAGTTCCCAGCCATGAAATCTCTGGGAGATTGTGGTTCTCAGCAGCTGGATATTTGTCTTCAGCCAAGAAGACTGCACTGTGATTCTTACTCTGTCCCCAGAGAGAGCTGTGTGGTTATTAGTAGTTGCAGGATTGAAAGCAGTTTTCTAAACTTACCACAGGGCTGTGCCTTCCCTGCCTGTGCTGTGTGCCCGTGGGTTTGACTGCTATCCTGGACATGAAGTGTCACATTTCCAGCAAAATTGTTCATCTGCAGAGTTGTTTCACTGTGTTTCCTCCATTGCTACCACCTACATGCTATCTAGAAATTGGCTCAGGTAGCCCTACAGTCTTTAACAAAAGGAAACCTCATTTAAATATATTGTAATTGCTGGTAAATGTATGCTAAAAAGCTCAATTACCTGGGCAAAACCAGCACCCAGACACCAATACCCTGCTGCTCCCACTCCAACTGGAGAAGTCACAGTGAAGGCTTTTTAAAAAAATACTGAATTTAAATGAAAAAAGTACTGAACACTCGTTTTCAGAGAGAAAGTTACGAGTTCTCTAAAGACCCTGCATTTGGAACTACTGCAATGCAATAAAATCCCACTGAGCTGAATGTAGAGATCATCCCAGAATGCTTTAATGCAGAATCTCAGTATCTGAAAACATTGCAATATGCTGAGTAACCAGATGAATGCTTTGTTTCTCTGTCTTTCAGGGCCCTGTGAAGGCTTCAATACAAGAGCAAGTCCTACCAGAATGCTCTTTATACCACAACAAAGTCCAGTTTCCCTCAGCTGGTGGTTTAGGTTTGAATTTGGCTCTTAGTATCCTTTTCATCGTTGGGTATCTAATTGTTTAAATATACCTAAAACAGAGATCATGAGTGTTTCTGTGCTACATTTATTATGTATGTGGGGTAAATCGTGGTCATGCTGGAGAGTTTGGGCTGATTAGAAACATTTAGATTACAATTTAAAACAAACTTGTCCTCTTATAAACCCTCGTTGGAGGAATTTCTGGCCTTAATCAAGTCAACAACAAAATTCCCAGTGTTTCTCAGTAGAGCCTGTATTTCACAATTTTTGTTTTTGTAACTACTTGTAATTTATGCAATATGGTAGTGAAAGGGCATGTTCACTTTGCAGCTGGAGAACTTTTGGAAGCAGTGTAGCTGTGGCTGGTTTCAGTTTGAAATAGTCCTTAGATGTGCCAAGAGCAGCACAGACACTTTGTCACACAGGGAGCAACCTCAATTACCAGTTTCAGTCGTCTGGAAAGCAAGAAGCCGAGGCTGAATTTGCTCAAAAGTTTTAGCAAGGTGCTTTAGACAAAGTAAAAGTGTAGTGTCTGCTGAGCATCTCCCAATATCTACCAGCTGTACCTGGTTTTTATTATGTGATCCTTAACTCTGTTCTTCCAGATCCATTTGAATATTACATGTTTTACTTTGCAATTAGTTTGATCACACAAAAGGTAAGTACTTTTCACATTTTTTCACTTAAAATACTACTGGCCTTTCTCCATAATGCTCTAAGAGCCTGCTGGGGTGCTGTGTAGCTAAATTAACAGCAGTTTCATCTGTTCCCTTGGAATTTGTTACTGCTTTGCTTCACTTGATGATCCAAGACTGAATTATAAACAAAATACCCACCTTGGATACACCAGTGAGCAGTCTCATGCCAACAAGGAGCAGGCAATGGATTCCAAATAGTTTCTCTCCCCCTGTATGCCACAAGGGCTTCTCTACAGTCAGAACCACAGCTTGGTGCTGTGGGGTGTGTTGTTTTGGTTCCTCTGCCTGTTGTTACCTCTCTTGTGTTTGGTTACAATCATTGCTACAGCAGCCCTTCTCTTACAGCTCATTTCCCTTTGCTCCAAGGGGTCTTTTCTGCCAGTTCACCCTTTCTAACCACTGGGGATCTGCTTTTTTTTTGCTGAGGGAGTCTGCCATCACCCCCAGCAGTGGCTTAAAGCAGCAATGTTTAACCCCAGGTGTATCCTGTGTGTCTGTTTCAGAACTCACCTGCCACCCACCATGTCAGCCCTTCCAACAGTGCTTATTTCATCCTGGTGGACACCTACCTCAAGTGTTTCCTGCCCACAGAAGGAAGTGTCCTTCCCCCACCTTCTTCCAATCCTGGGGGAGCTATCCCTTCCCCTACTCCCAGGTAATGGTTGCAGTGTCAGGGGGAGACTGTGGGAACAGTGCAGACAAAATATGGTTTGTTGGAATAAAATCAAACAAGTAGAAAACACCTCCACACTTCCATCTGTATGTACTTATTACATAGAATAGTGATGCAATGTTTAGTTATAGTTGAAGTGATTAGTAATTACAGGCAGTTGCAGATGTTTGAAATGTCATCAGCTAAAATTTTGAAAAGAAGTTTGAAATGTGTAATCAGTTGTGCAGTTTGAAAGACTGTTTTGAAGTGTATAAAATACCAATTTTATAAAATACCGATTAAAAGCAGCGATCCATCCCCACATCCCCCTGTGCTGCCCCAAACCTTCCTGACTTCTTTATTTCCCTGCATTTGTCCTCCAAGGTCCCCAGCAGTGCCTTTCTCCTCCTATGGCATGCACCACACCAGCCTGCTGAAAAGGCACATTGCTCACCAGCCCTCTGTGAACGCTGACCCAGCCTCCCAGGAGATCTGGAGGTCAGAAACACTGCTTCAGGTATGTTGCATTTAGGGAAGAAAATGCCCTGCAATGGTTTTTTCTGCTGACTGAGGGATCTCTTCTTTTCAAAGCAGAGGCAGGTCAGTTTGCTTTAGCTTGGTTTTGGAATTGAGCAGTGCAGCTGCTGCTTCCTGTTAATGCAACAAAGAATCTCTGTGAAGCTGTTAAGTTGTAGCTTAGGAAGGCACTTAATATCTTTTCTTAGACTAAAGGTCTAACAACTGATCTCAGGCATCTGAGTATTTTTTTTCTGGAATAGTTTCTACACCTGGTTTTCTTTTTAAAATCTTACATCAATTCTATGCAAAGGCAAAGATTGAACACAGCCAGATTGGTTTTGTTCATTGTCAAGGGAAGGAGAAGAAAACCTAGATTTAGCAGTTATTCTGAAACAAGTTCCTACATTGTTGCTGAGCTGACTAATTGATGCCTGGCAGGTGCTAAGAGTTTGTCATCTCAGCCACTGGCCTGATAACCTGAAATATCTTGAATAAGTGCTATTTACAAGCACAGCTTAGTTTTCAAGTTATATACTGTGGTCTTCCTTGTACTTACCTTCTGACTGACAGTGTGGGATTATTTCTCTTTCCCTAGCTGAGAAAATATTTGTTTTGCAGATCTTTGTTGAAATGTGGCTTCATCATTATTCTCTGGAAATGTATCAGAAAATGCAGTCCCCTCATGTCAAGGTAATAGTTTGTTCTGTACTTGTGAACATCACCTGGTGGTTGAGCTCTTACCTTGGGGTAAATCTATTCTGTGCAGAATTTTATTTTGTGTATTGGTCCAAAGGAAAGAAAGACCTTACCAGAGTATCTACATAAGTGTGCCAGAGTTGATAATCCAGTTGCAAAGAATGTTGTGAATAAGTGTGTCATCCAGATTTGCCTTCATTGCAGAAGTTGTGTTAGTTTTGTTCTGGTTTTTGTTTCTTTTGTTGTTTTTTGGTCAAGATGAGTTTGTGGGATGGTCACAACAACCTGAACATCAATATCAAAGTACTAACGATTGAGAAGATGCCACTATAAAACCATTGTGTTAAATCCCACTGGGGCAGCATGACTGCTAAAAATAGCTAAAATTGATTTCCAGGAGAGATAGCAACTGTTACTGAAATACCAATTAGTAATTTCTAACATCCATAACCATTTTTTAGCCTAAATCCAAATTAAAAAAAAAAATCTTGTTAAACTGCCGTTTTTATTATTTCATGTTTCAAAATAATGCTTTTCACCATAATGGTGTCAGAAGCAGTTCTGTAGCTACAGAATTTGGATTATCTGACAAGCTCTTGCTCGGATAATGCACTGTTGTGAGCAGTTTGTGGTGGCCTGTTCAGTAACAAACTACTGCATGTAAGGAGTAAGTAAGTGTTGGGGAGGCTAAGATTGAAGGCATTATAAATGTAAAGGGAATTTGAAGGAGAAAATGTTGATCCTCTGAATTCCCTCTGGGTCACAGTGGGACTTTCATAGAAGGGGAGAGAAATAATAAAAGCTACTCAGGATTTATTCCTGTGTGGAAGTGCAATATGAGAGTTGATTCTAAAAATCCTAATCCTTCGCTCCACAGGATATGAAATAAAACACATTTATATTTTGCTAGGGAAAAACATTGGAGAGCTGAAATGTGATGGGTTTTGTCTTTCATTCTCAAAGTTGAGGTCCAAATGCAAACTCACTAACGTTGCAAAGTCTCCACTTGGGACTCCCAGCAGCATGGCTGTGCACCTGTGATGGAAAGGCTTTGCTTGAAGTACCTTTGGTCTGTCTGTCTGTCCAGTCTCTGTGCATCAAGCGCTGTGCTTAGGCCAGAAATGATGATTGCTTTAAACTTCTCTCCTCTGTTCACCCTCTGTATTTCAGATGCTCTTCTAGCACTAGGGAGCAGCAGTTGCAGACAATGACTCTCCACGTTATGGTGGAGTAGGGCCTAGGTAGAGCTTACAGTTCTCTGAAATCAGCACTTCAGCATCCTCCACAAGGTGTGTTGAGCCACAGCCTGAGGCCAGAACTCCCTGATGGTATTTTAGTTTCATCTTTGATGGGAAGTAATTATGAGCATGTAAAATAGGGAGTCTTCCTCTTTGGGTGTGGTGGAAGAGTGGAATGGGGCACTGGAATTGCCCATGAGATACATAAATGGATGAAGGATCTCTCCTACAGGACTGAGGAGAGGCTCCAGATCAGTTGGGGGCAGGACTGTGCATTAGCCTGTGGTGCCTAAACTGAACTTTGTAGCCTGGATGGGCTGAAGGGGAACAGTCTGCCTTGTAGTTCCTCAGGTGAGGAAGTAGAACATCCAGAAGTGTGAGCTCTGTTTTAACACAAGCATTAAAGACCTTGACTGGAAACCCAGGATGGCCTATACCTTATTAAAATTATTGATAATTATGCAGGTGCACTTGATTGCATTTAGCCTTCTGTGTGTTTGTGAGGAAGGGTAATTAGTGACCATTCAGGCCTGGATCTCGAGCTGTTTGCCCATCAGTGGTTTGGAGCAGCTGCATTATCTGTACTGGAAGGTAGGATGAGGTTCTGCAGAACTTGCTCACTCTTTGTCCAGCAGCCAGATTAGTTTGCTTTCCTGGGCCAAGACAGATCTCAGATAAGTAACTTCCTTGAGAAGGAGAGTTATAGATTTTTCCTGAAACCTTGGTAATGTCATCACAGACTTCCCTTTAAAAGTAGGAGGAAGTGGAATGGGAATGAATAGTAAATAATTTCTTTTGAGAAGATACACATTACAACTTTGAATTCTTTTTGAGTCTGCTGTGAACCTGAGGTTGATGCTATTTGCTATGCTGTCACTGTTTTCCCTTTTAATTCAACTATTTTCCAATTCTTTTGTCTGTTTTTTCTCTCTCTGATGATCTAGAGTCCAAGTGTGCAGCATCTTTTTTCCTATTCCCTCCTGCTGTTACCACAAGAAACGCTTAAAAAGAAGTAGTTTGATAAAACTTTGTCATGCTTCCTGACCTTCCAATGCCAGGTGTTCAGCCCCCAGCACTGCATGTGGAACACCCATTAAAATCCAGGGGGTTGCAGATTCCTGTGGCAGGGCAGTCAGTTTGGGAGCAGACAATCTGCCCGAGCTCCTGGGGAGCCTGCAGTAACAATCCTGCCACTCTGAGGGTGTGAAACCAAAAGCTGCCAAACTGACAGCAGAGGAGATGGGCTAGAGGCTGTTTAAAGACAGCAGAGGTGTGATCTGGAGAGTTAGTTTAGATGCCTGACAACAGTCATTGGGGTCTGTGTAGTGTACATTTTTTGTTTTATGTTTTTTCATTAATTTCATACATGTGTGTCACTGTTGCCACAGTATCCTCTTCACTGTCATAGTCACAAAATGCTGATCAGGTTGTTCCTTCAAGGAGGGATCTGGCTGAGGCTTGCAGAGACTTCAGTGTCATGGCAAGATGCCTTTTGCTTCAGCATCCAGCACTGTGCTAGGTGTGTCTGTGCTCTGTAGATGTGTAATGTTTCCCTAACAACAAAAGTAATTTCCTCTTTTGAGGAAATTCACAAGACCTGCAGCTTTCCCAAATGGCCTTTAAGTAGAGAGAAGACACAGGATTTCTCTGGACAGGAAATTTGAGCTTCTTCTTCATACAAACTGTGCTTCTCCAGCAGAACAGAAAGACATGGCAAATTTTTCAAAAATTTTTACAAAAATGTAAAAAAGCTTGCAGAATATTGCTCTCTTACTCCATTTTTAAAAAAACACTGTAACAGTGTGTAAATCCTTGTTGCTGCAGTTCAGTTCCCTTCTGAAATGGGGAATTTATTTGACAAAAGCTCCACAGCCCCCACCAGTCCTTGCTCTGAGCACAGCAAAGAGAGCAGCCACTTTTTTAACACCTGCTCCCAGTTGCATTTCCAAATTGATAAATGTAAGAAGTACTGTGGAATCAGTCTACTGAACACAAGAAAAAAAAGAGGATACTGTGGCTGCAGTTGTTATTGTGATATGTTGTCCCTGACTGTATTTGTGATGTTCATTTTTCCCCCCCACCCTTCTTCCTTGGGCTCATTCTCACTTTTTTTTTCTCTTGCTCTCTTCTCTCCTTTTTTCCCTCCCCCCTTCCTTTTTGTTTCTGTTGTCTCAGCTGGAGGTTCTCCACTACCGACTCAGTATCTCCAGTAAACACCACGGTAGTCCTGCCCAATCCAGCTACCAGGCCCTCCACGCATACCAAGTATTACCATCTTTTCATTTTGTTTCCTTTTTAAAGATCTTGTTCCATCATATAATCTGCCAAGTGTATTTTGGTGCTGGCTGTACAGCAGCTTCTTCTGCCAAGGTGTGGTTTTGTAATTTGGGAGCACTGCAATGAAATTCACCAGATTGTTCAATGAAACAGATACTGAGAGATGTCAGCAAAGGTCACGGAGAAAGGAGTTAAACTCTTGCATGTTATGGTCATGGAGAAAAGAGTTAAACTCTAGCATGTTATGAGGACTAATTGGAAACTCTATTCCTAGAAATGCATTCTTGCAATGTAAGACTTACCAGCTATGCTGTTTTTTGGCACCAAAGCTGTCTTCACCAGTGGCAGATTTCTGCCTCTCACACAGTAGTCATTTAAGCAAACCTTGCGTGGAAGAAAAGATCAGAATTTGCATGGCTGTCACCCAGATTAAGGTAGGTAACATCTGGGGGTTTTTAGCCAAGGAAATGTCATTGGAAAATACTAAATTTGTGGTGGCAATGTCAACTTGACTGTCCACTTCTGCAAAAGCACAAGTGGTACATTTGCAGATTGTTCAGGAAATGTGCATGCGAAAACATTCCTGTTGGAACAGATTGCTGATTCCTCTTTCCTTACTTCAGCCCTTTATTCATTGGGTCTTCATTTTGGGCATGGGAGGGTTAAGCTTATTTACTAAAAAGCTCTTTAGCACTACATGGCATTTCCCTGCTCTTTAATCCTTTTGTTTTGTTTCGTTTTAATTAAGTGCTATAATATCTCAGGGTGCTGTTTAGAAAGGAACATAGAAAGTACTAGTTTAAATATTTTTTACTGTTACATTTATTTAATTACTGTATTAAGAATTGAGAATGGCACACATCCATCCTGTACAAAAAGGTTTGACAACAGAAACACTTGTGGGGAAAAGTAGTTTTTAAACCAGTGATGTTCATAATGGTGGTGATCCAGGCTAAGAGGAAATTGTAAGAACTGCTATGTGGAAAAACTACTAACATCACCCAAAATTATGTGTTGAAATAGGGTGGTTTTGTGAATTCCAAAGGTACCTTCAAGGGGAGCTTGGGATTTTTAAAATTACTCCCTTTCAAGGCCTGTAGCAGGGTACTCAACCTCTCTCTAATTGCTGTGGAGATCCTGGTCCAAACTCCAAGGACTCTTGGTGTTCTACCTTCTTGCATAAACTCATCAGGACTGTAGAAAACATGCTGATATGAGTTGAAGCTGTCAGAAACAAGCCCAGCCTTCATTAGAATTGGTCAAGGTTTATCCCTGTCTGGCTGCACTGCAGGACTGTCATCGAGCCTGGAGTGAATGTCACAGTGTATTCAAAATCCTAAGGAGTGTAAAATGACATCTGTTTTGCCTCAGGCATTGCTGGGAAAGGACATAAAGACAGACACAGACACACACTCCCTCCCTGCCTCAAGCACTGGAAACTTCCTGCAGCTCATCCACTACACCTTTCCAGCACTTCCCATTATATTTGCAGCTGTAACTTACATTTCATGTACGTTACTCTTCTCAACTTCGGTGAAACAGAACACAAATCTCAAAATCTGCCTTCAGTGGTGGGTTGAGATCAGTTCACTAGTCAAGCAGGTGACAGTAGCAGAGGAGTGAATGCTTTGGCTGCACATTCTGCAGCAGACCCACCCAGGAGAACCAGCAGAGCATTGCCTCCTTCACCTCCCTGCTGCATCAAACACTCCCTTGCTCATTAGTAACATCACTCACCATCACTCCTTGTGCTGCTCCCACCCAGACTGCTTCTCCCCCTGAGGATTTTAGAACCAACAGGATCTCCCAGGACTGGAAACAGTTCTTATTCTGACTGTAACTGTCTAGGATTATTCTCTCCTGTAAGGCTGCTGTGTACCAGCATAGCAAGGAGAACTCAGCAGAGCCAGCCATGAGCATAAACAAAGGACCTGCTGTGCTTCTGCAGCAATGAACTTACAGCCATAATGAAAGGCTGAGTGTTCTTTTTTCAGAAAGGGGTAAGTCAAAATCTACAAGTTATTCTGTTCTTTAAAGCTAGCCCAGAATTCAGTGCATTAGAGTACTGTAGATAACTTCTTACAATCCAAATATGCTGCTGTTCCTTATTGAACTGGTGGCAGAAGGTTGATGGCAGCTTGTCCTGGGGAGCAAACCTGTCCAAAATCAGGTGACACCAAACTATGGTGAAGAACCTAGAAGGAAGAGAGCATTTCCTGTATTTCAGTCTAAGAACATAATTTTCCTGAATTCCCTGAACGTTTAGCAAATTACACTCATTAGTTGCCTCTCTTTTGCTTTGAATCCAGGAGTCCTTCAAGCCCACTGAAGAGCACGTGCTAGTGGTGAGACTGCTTGTGAAACATCTGCATGCTTTCAGCAACAGCCTGAAACCAGAGCCTCTCTCCCCTTCAGCCCACTCCCACACAGCCAGCCCACTGGAGGAGTTTAAAAGGTTGGTGCATGAGCATGTCTCTGAAATGTACAGAACTGAAAAGCTGAGCTTTCTCCATGAAAATCTCAGCTTTCTCTGAGAGGCTGAATTATGCTGTTGTGATGCTAAATACAGAAGGACATTATTAAAAGTACAGGAGAGTCTCTGAGGGGGGGCAGCTTCAGCAGCAGCTATTGCACTAGTCTATAGAGAAAAGAAAATGCTACCACAGGATTCTGGCCAAGGTTAGGTTACTCTCTGGTATTTAATAATTTGAGTTGAAATTCAATGGTTTGAAGTAGTTTCAATTAAATAAAAGAACAAATTTTGCTCAATTCTTTCTCTATTTGCATTTATGAAAGTGTGTTGAGTTGTTGGTTGGTAGGTTGGGTGTTTTGTTTCTAAAATTTGCTGCCAGTTTGTACATGTGAATGTCTTTGAAACTTTTTGCAGGGTGGTGATTCCTCGGTTTGTCCAGGAGAAGCTTTATATCTTTCTGCAACACTGTTTTGGCCACTGGCCTCTGGATGCCTCTTTCAGAGCTGTATGTACCTGCTTCTCCACCTAAGTCTGTACTCAACAGAACTAGTTATTAGTTATTAAACTAGTTATTAGTTATTAAACTAGTTATTAGTTATTGCTGTTTTAGCAGCTGTTTCTCCGTCTTTACAGCTCTCCTTTCTAGACCAGTGGAATTCTTTATATCACAAATTAAAAAACTAACAAAAACCCCTTCCTGCCTTGCTTTCCAAAACAAGTCTTGGCACTGATGTGGGTTTGTGTGTGGTCTTGCTCAGGTCCTGGAGATGTGGCTGAGTTACCTGCAGCCCTGGAGGTACGCGCCCGAGAAGCCGTCGCAGAGCACTGAGCCTTTGCCCCGCAGCGTCCCCGAGAAATGGTGAGGAGGGCAGCACTGGGACTCACCTGAGCCAAACCCCAGGGAGATCCTGGCTAAAACAGCAGCACTTCAGGAGCACCAACCTGAATTCAATTCCTATATAAGACTAGAGAATAAGACTGTCCTGATTTTTCAGGACACCAATTTTTGTTTTGAGAGTATTCTTTGGTCTCAATGGAAATTGACCATCTTTCCAGAGACAGTATAAAACATTCCCTTAGTGGCTTATTTGGTAGAAGACAAAATAACAGTTCTTTAAATAGCTGTACTCACAAAATCCTGTACTCACTTTGACAGGGCTTCCTTCATTCAAGAAAACCTGCTCATGTATACCAAGCTGTTTGTGGGATTTCTGAACAGAGCTCTTCGGACAGACTTGGTCAGTCCAAAAAATGCCCTCATGGTGTTCCGAGTAGCCAAGGTCTTTGCTCAGCCCAATCTAGCTGAAATGATCCTGAAAGGTAATTCATAGTTTGGATTATTTTGACATCTTGTGTTGTCCTGCCTCAATCTTTCTTCACAACAGTAATATCTCAGAAGCACTGAGGTGAATGGACTTCTCTCTTATTTTCCATGCTGTTTTGCCATTTAAAAGTCTGTCTTCACTAATGTTTGTCCATTGGTTTAGTAAGTCTGTAGTTCTCTTCTAATCACCATAGATTGCATTCCACAATTTTTCTTTAAAGAATAAAGAACCCAATTACAACTGTCAGTTTTTCTTACACTTGTATTACTTCATTATATATTTCAGGATTTAAACTTCATATACCTCTGAAACTCTCTATACTTAATAAAAGAGTCATGCATGCATTTCAGGATAATCAGGATATAGTGGATTTGGGAGTGATGAGATTTGACAAAAATCAATGTCTGGAGTATGTTTCTCCACTGCCTTTTGTTGAAAAATGTTATGAAGTTAAAATGCTGCTGTGTGTGGTCTGCATTAAATGCACACTGACATTTTCTCCTCTGGGCAGAGAGAAGTAAATAATGACCAGTGATTAAGGCCTCCTTCCCCTTAGAACTCTCTCTCTAAATAAAGTTATCCAGCAGCCTTAAGGCAACTGCACCTTCCCCAGCAAGAGCAGTATTATGTAACCATCTTCACTGCTGTTTTCACATTCTAGGGGAACAGTTATTCCTGGAGCCAGACCTTGTTATTCCCCACCGTCAACACCGGCTTTTCATGAGCCCCACTCTGGGTGGGAGTTTTTTGTCATCACGGTCTCCAGCTGTTACAGATGCCTCATTTAAGGTGAAGAGTCATGTTTACAGCCTGGAAGGACAGGACTTCCAATATAAACAGATGTTTGGTGCAGAAGTCAGGAATTTGGTAAGCAGCAAGCTCCTTGTCACCTGCCTTTCTGCTGTGACAGATGTTTTCTCAGTGCTGAGCATCCATAGCAGGAGAAGTTAAGAGTGGAAAACTTCACACCCTGCTTTACTGAATGATTTAGTTTGCTGACATAACTTCTGGACCCTGAGGAGTCTCAGTCCAGCAGAGCTGTAAAAACCTGCTTATTTTTTCATAAAAAGTTAATGTAACAGCTTGCTGCCTTGGAGCAGTATATAAGTATATATATATATAATATATATATATTATATATATATAAGTGTTTCCTCTCAAACATGCTTACTGTGATCTTCTGATCCATCAGTACCTACCAGCAAGTCACACAAAAGCAGCAAGAAGAAAAAAAAGCAGCTGAAGAACTTAAGCAGCACTGAGGTTCCTTAAATGCATCAACAGAACTGCCTCTGCTCTGCTGGAAATCCAGCTAACAGTCAGCACAAATCCATGTGCACAAATCCAATCCATATGGGAGTGTTTGCTGGGATTGCTCTCACTTTCAGCTATCAAGGCACGGTTTTAGATGCTTAGTAGTCCTTTATCTTTGTCCCACACAATTTTTGTTTTGTTTTGGTTTTAGGTGTTAAAACTGGCCCAGTTAATTTGTCAGGCACAGCAGACAGCAAAGTCCATCTCAGACCATTCTGCAGAGACAATGGCCAGCCAGTCCTTCTTCTCGTGGTTCAGATTCACACCATCTGAGGTGAATGGTTCCTACACAGGCAATGACCTTGATGAAATTGGGCAGGACAGCATCAAAAAAACAGATGAATATTTAGAGAAGGCACTGGAATATTTGTGCCAGATCTTTAAGGTAAGTAGCATCTTTCTAAGAACTTGTGCAGTGAGAACAAGAGTCAGGATTTGTCAAATGTATGTCTGTGTCTCTTGGACTTTGTGGGGTCATAAAGCTGGCCAGAGACCTTGCTAATAAATTCTAACATCTCCACTTTACCTGCTTCAAAACTGTTTTCAATGTAGATGGAATTAGGTGTTCTGAAGTTCTAAGTATCAAAACTACTTTGTTTAAGTGACAACTCTTTGGGACTGTGTAATTTATACCAAGCCTGTCCTCATGTTTCCAAATGGGCAATTAAAAAAACTCTCCAGTGTCTTCTAGATGCAGAGCTGTAAAAATACAACTGCAGCTATGGATGTACTGTTAAACTTAAAAATAACAGATTAATCTCTCTGCAGCCACATTCCCTTGTACAGAATTACCCTAGTAGCCAGCTCTTTGATACTCCTTGGGAGCTAAGGGAGATATAAACCAGAGCACTTCTCTAGAATTTGATAAGCATAGACAAATCTGGAGAGGTTTATTACATTTTAATGTCTAACTGAGGTGCTATTAAGCAGTTCTTGGTATCTGAGCTGGCTGTCAAAGATTTCCAATACTAATGAGCTTAAGTGAGAAATAAATTAACCAGGGGTGGATCAAACACCAGCTTTAGAACTGTGTTATTCTTGTGTAGCTGAGTGAAGCCCAGCTGACCCAGATGATGATGAAGTGTGGGACAGCTCAAGATGAGAATGGAAAAAAACAGCTTCCAGACTGCATTGCAAGTGAGAATGGGCTCATCCTTACACCCCTTGGCAGGTACCAGGTGAGAGAAAAACCATTCCATGTCACTCCCCAGGTTGCTCTTCAAAAAACAAGTTCTCCTCCTGTGATGAAGAGAAATGCAACTTACCTGGGCCTAAGAGAGGTGCCAGTAAAAAGGTGTTTCAGATGGGAGCAGCAAGATGAGGTGTTTGTTTTCCCACTTCCAGATCATCAATGGCCTACGGAGGTTTGAGCTGCAGTACCAGGGGGACACGGAGCTGCAGCCCATCCGCAGCTACGAGAACGCGGCGCTGGTGCGGCTGCTGTTCCGCCTGGCCTCGCTGCTCAACGACAGGGTGAGCACTGCCCTGCCCTGCCTGCCAGGGCTTCCCACTGCCCCTTTCTGTTCTCTGCTCCACCTGTGCTCTTATCACACTTCAGCTCTTTCTCACAGAATCACAGAATGTGCAGGTTGGAAGAGACCTTCAAGATCATTGAGTCCAACCCAGCCCTAACCCTCAACTAAACCGTGGCACCAAGTGCCACATCCAGTCACTTTTTAAACACATCCAGGGATGGTGACTCCACCACCTCCCCGGGCAAACCATTCCAGTGTTTAATCACCCTTTCAGTGAAA
>JBBMKD010000044.1:2427908-2457952 GCA_037834095.1 Argya squamiceps | reverse complement strand
AGTCTCCTTTTCTCCAGGCTAAACAACCCCAGCTCCCTCAGTCGTCCCTCATATGGTTTGTTTTCCAAGCCCTTCACCAGCTTGGTTGCCTCCTCTGGACACATTCAAGCATCTCAACGTCCTTCCTAAACTGAGGGGCCCAGAACTGGACACAGCACTCGAGGTGTGGCCTCACCAGTGCTGACTGCAGGAGCAGAATGACCTCCCTGCTCCTGCTGGCCACACCATTCCTGATCCAGGCCAGGGGCCATTGGCCCTCTTGGCCACACTGCTGGCTCATGTTCAGCTGGTGCTGACCAGGACCCCCAGGTCCCTTTGTGCCTGGGCACTGTCCAGCCCCACCATCCCCAGCTTATAACCCTGCAGGGGGTTATTGTGGCCGAAGTGATTCTCCATCTCCATTGTGCTCTAGATGGGTATTTCCTTGTAGTGTGAGGCCTGTGTCTCTACCTGTAATTCTGCTTTTCCTACACAAAACGTTGCAAATGTGGTTTATTAAGGGACTCATGGTTGATGAACAGTGAGTGGAGTAACATTCAGAATGAATGATTCTAAACAGGAAAAGCAAATTCTTTTCTTACTGCAGGCTTGCCTTGTGTCTTCATACCTAAGACTGTTTAAACAGTTCTGCTGTTTAAAAGTGCACTTTGATCCCATTTCCTATAATCCTCATTCTCTGAATGAAGACAGTCATTAAATAAGTTACTTTATGACAAGAATTTGCAGGAGGACACTAACTTTTAATTGCATCTTCCCTCAGTTTGCTGATCAGATGGAAGTGCTTTGCTCCAGGGATGACTTTGTTGGCAGACTGTGTCGCTATCACCTGACCAACCCCCAGCTCATACAGAGAATCAGGTACAGCCCCGTGGTGAGGGACAGAACGAGCCACAACTGGGGACCCAGGATCAGTCTGAGGTTTCTGGCCAGCTACAGGACTCTGATTTCTCTGCTGCTGATCTACTTCCTTGCATCCTGGTTTTATGTTGGGCCAGTTGGCTGCACATTCATTATCCTAACTGGATATTTTCTGTATGCTGTAATAATGACTTTCTTCTTTGAAGGATGGAAACCACATGAACACTAGTTTCCTCTTCCTGGCCTGCAAAAATAATCTTCTAAGGATGAGCCTGGGAATCCATGACTAAAATGTTTTAACTATATCAGATCTTCGTGAAATATTTTTTAATACTAAAGTTAATGTTTTGTAAACATTGATGTGGCCTTGTAGAGATAATCAATGTAAATTTATTTTTATAAAAGTGTTCCTGTGGACTCTAGTGAATATGTTGTTTGGGTGTTTTTTTGAGGGGGGAAGGATGAGCCACGAGTATTTATAAGACTGCAGCCATGCCAGAGGTAGATCCCATCACTTGACCAGTTCTTCCAGTTCACTGAGAACAGGAAAGATGTGGTGCAGGAGGTACAGAGCCATTTATGATTTGTCCCCTAACCTTCAAAGCCACTCAGTTTTCACTTACCACAGAACACAGTAACCCTCATCCCTTAACAGGGCAAGCGCAGTACAGTGTTAGCATCCAACACAGGAATAATAATAAATTTATTACAGTAGAAACAAACAGATACTGCATTAGCTCATGTACAAAATACTGACAGCATTCTGCTGCCTCAGTCAGTGCTAAGTACCCACATTTAGAAACATCCTAAGACTGATGACACCACGTGGATTTACAGAGGTCAGAGCAATTTCCTGACACTACTGTAAGAGAGCCCAGCTGCTCTTCAGGTTTGCTGCACAACACAGAGAGAGATGGGGCAGGATATAATTGGAATATCTGATACTTGAAATTCTCCTGCACCAGGAACTTAAGAAGGAGCAACTTAGACACACAGGGAAATATGGAAAATGCATTAAATTAGAGTTACCTGTGGTGAATGTCTTCATTCAACGTGCCAATAGGGCAGCTGCTGACTGACTTGAGTGCCCATCACTGTGCAAGGCACCATGGATGAGTTGCCAGTTCTACTCCTGAGATGATGTTTTTTTGCTTTTTTTGTTTAAACAAACTGATGTAGTATACAAACATTCTCAGAGCACTGAATTAACTCCCACTGGAAGCCAGATGCCTCAGAAAGACTCTTAAAAGAAGAAATGTAGCTACAAACCTGCTGGATTGATTTGTGTCACTTGGCCTTTGTACTGTTGGTTTCCCCCCCATCTTTACATACACATTTACTGAACTTGTAGAGGAAGTCAGTGTGCACATTGGTATCTCTTCTTTCTCATCAACCTTACTCGTTTGGAGTGAGAAACATGGTCCATGTAACCAAAAACCGTTTATACAAAGTTGCATTTAAAATAAGCTTACAAAAGGTTTTATAAAATAAAACCTTTTTTACTCTGGTTGTACATTCCCACCTCCAAGTATAATTATCCAATTTATCTCACATACTTGAGGAATACCTCAAAAGAATGTAATTTATCCCATCTCTGGGCAAAGCTAATAGTCAAAAAGATTTCCTGCACCCACTGGGAAGTTTGCAAGCACATTTGAGTTGCAACTCATTTATTTCTGGGGCAGTATCAGGTCACAAAACATACAGTGTGAAAGAAATACTGGCACTGAGCAAATTTTGAAGCAAATTAGGACATTTTTCCCTACCCCCTCTTATACCAGACTCCCTGATGGAAGTCCACAAATAATTTCTTCTCTAAGAAGACAATAAAAAACTCATCCTAAATACAGTCTTGAGAACCATATATACACATTTTGTATATCTGAAAACGCTGGCAAAAGTCCACAGAGGCAGAAGATAGAAAGCATGAAAGCTAAGTCTAACATCAGGTTCTCTATTGAACCTGACAACCTAGAAACAAAACAACATAAGGCTTCTTTCTTCCTTCTGAAGTCACCTCCCCACCTGTGGTTTCCCAGTGGCATGTGGAAGAGGCCAGCTGTTGGGAGCTGCTTTCTGGCTTCGTGGTTGCAGAGGTGAGCAGTTATGCAGCAGAGAGACAGGCCTGACGGATGCTCTGTGCCCAGGTGTTGAGGAGAGCTGTCACTGAATGCTTGTCTGGGAGCTGCAACAGTTTGGAGGTCATGTATCGATACACTGACTGCAAAAAGGGATTGGCTGCTGGAGAAAAAAGAGAACAGATAAAGGAAGTGGTCATAAAAATCCTATTAAAAGCATTAAAGAGCAACCTTAGGTGTTCACACTTCCCCACTAGTGCCATATACAGCTGCCCAACAAACGCCATGGCAGCATCTCCATACCATACTGTCTGGGGTTCTTTATCCACAGAGGGCTCTGGTCTGGGTAGTCTGCTGGAACGCTGAGCTGGAGTGGGGGGACATTTGGAAGGTTCTTGTCATCTAGAAGGCAAACACACTTCCATCAGAGCAGAGCCAGACAGGAGCCTTTTTGTGCTTAACTGAGCTTGATTTCTACCCTGTGAACCCCACTGAGGAATCAGAGTGCACATCTCCCCCTTTCCTCTTACCTAGCTTGCATATGAGATGAACTGTGCCATTATTACTGCAGTGTGAGGGGTCCAGGTTCACCAGGAATTTAGGATTTAACCTTGCAACTTCTCCTTGTAAGACATTTGGTATTGTCTGTCTGTCATCCTCTTCATATTTCCGCTTTCGAGGGGAAGCGATGGGCGCCCTGCGTGAAACACAGCCCACAAAACAACCAGGTGAAAATGTGCTCACACACAAAAAAAATAAAAGCTATAGGTGACCCCCATCCATAAACCAATCTGTTCTTTTAACAATTTCTAGAGATTTTTGCTCAAACAGCCCTCAGCAGGCCGGGGCACGTACGTGATGGGCTGCCCGTGGATGGCCGTCATGGCCGGCATGAAGGTCCGGTACAGGGAATGGTTGAACACTGGGGAGCGAATGTTGGCCAGGACAGCGTCCAGGAGGGGCTGACACAGGTACTGCTGCTTGGTGGGGGGCACTGGGGGAGGTGGTGGAGTAGGCTGAAACACACAACAGAAGCCCCTTTTCCTTTAATCAGCACCAAAAAATAGAATTATCTACTGTTGATCCTGAAAAATTTGATAGCGGTAAAGTTGCAAGGCACGAAATGGAAATGACTGTCAAAATTGTATATAGTAACATTAAGGGAGGAAGTAAAGAAAGAAAAAAACCCATATGCAGTTGTGGTTTAGGAAGGCTGTCCTGAAATCAGCCATAGTCCAAAGGAAGAATTATTCAGGTCTTGGCACAGAGCACAAGAAACTGAAAGTTCAGTTAAAAGATACATACAGGTGACTTACATGAAGTCTATTTTTTTCCTATTTTCTTATTTTGTCCAACCTTACTTGAGGCTTTAACAGCGTGAGTAACAAAAACTGCAAAAATGATCCTTCCAAATCTTAAGACCTTTTGGAATGAGCTGTCTATCTCTGCTGGCCCAAAGCATTACATACCACAGCCATATCATTCTTCAGCTTCTCCAGGGCAATTTCACATTTCTGCAGCGTCTTCAGGGGGCACCTGTGGAAGAGGAGAAATTTCATCCACATCACCCACCAAAGCTGAAGTGTTTCTGCTTGCTGAGCCCCAGAGACAGCCCCAGTGGCAACTGGGCTGGGGGCTGAACAACAGATTTCTGGAATAGCTGGGAAAGCTGACAGGAAAAGTTACCGTTTTGAAGGGTCAGTCAGGATATCCAGGAGACTCTTCATTTTACTCAGGTCCTTCTTCCTGTCTGAAACAGCATGAGAAACACAAACAGTGACTATAAGAATATCTTCTGTTCTTGCAGACAGAAATACAGCACACTTAACAATGAAAACATGAGTCAATACTAAAGAAAGTAGTGAGGATTAAAGACCTTTCATCTAATGCTAAGTATATCCAAAACATAAACTCTGCATCAGAAGTAAAAAAAAAACTGATGAGAATTTAAGGATAAGGATTTTGCCCACTCCTCACACTAAAACCTTTAGTTAGAAGCAAGAAAAAACAGCTAACTTTCTCTGACATTTTTGATCCCTGGAAAAGAAGTCACCACAAAAGACAAAGTATTGCTTCTTTCAGCAGATAAGAGAGCTGACACAGATAAATCCAAGGCCAAATACAGGAAACCTCACCTTCATTTTTATCTATTTTATTGATCATCCTCCGGAGTGGCTCAATGTATTTTGATAGTTGTTTGAGTTTTTCCAGATACTGTTGCTCCTCTGACTGACCAGAACTGGCTGGACTCATGACAGAATTTGGATTTCCTGGCAAAAAGGAAGACTGCATGTCACAGGGTGATAAAAGATACTGCAGAACATTATTCTCACATTTCAGAATCTTGATCTGGAATGTGGCACTGTCAAAGTGCAGCTCCTGTCAAATACCCAAATCCACAACTGGATGCCCTCCATAGTTTGAGTGCTTGCCAACCCTCTAGCCTTTGTGTGGAAATAACATGTTCTATGGGCAGAACAGCTCCCACTTAATACATTTTATCCCTGCAAAGTTCCAAAGCCCCATATACCCATTTCCTACGTCTTTATTTTGCCTTCACTCTGATGCTTTAAACATGAAATAAACACAATAAATTCACAGTAGTTTTTGTTAAGTGGGTCCTTTCCTATCTGCAGAGCACACAACACTGGCATGAGAGGGATCCAGTGTGTTATCTCCATTCACAGTACCACAAAGTGCTTATTCTGTCTGGAGGGAAGTGCAAAGTGCCAGGGAACACCTGGGAAGGTGTTCTGGAGGGGAAGTGCAAAGTGCCAGGGAACACCTGGGAAGGTGTTCTGGAGCACAGCAGCCTCTCCCTGGGATCAACTGCTGCCTGGATTAAGGGGTTATGTCCTTTAACACTACACAATGTCATTAAGGGTTCCTTCCTGTTGGAATTAAGGAATCATTATACCTCTATAAACTTGCTCCATTAAATTAAGTATCATTTTTTCAAAGACTGGGGAAGTTAGAAAAACCCATTACAGAATTCACTGATGAGAAAAGAGGTTTTAATTGATTTTGATTTGGGAATCCAAGCTGTTGTGTTGTGTGGTCTATGTGACATGTTCACTGCCTGCGATGGCAGCTGCCACACAGAGCTCTTGGAAGTTTACACTGTGCCAAAAAAACCCAGTGCTTGCTTCATATTTTTTGCTATTCAGGAACTTTTTATACTCATCTATAAACACAGCACATTATATATATATATAAATACATATATTATATATATATATTTTTTATATATATATATATATATAAAACACACAGAACCTCATTATTAAACTTTTCTATTATCTTGCCTGACATATTTTTCTGCTTACTAAAACCCAACTTTACACAACACAAAACCACACTCTTATTGTTCTATGTCCTCATTCTGGTATCTTTTTGACTCTAGGCCTTACATCTGCACTGCTATGCAAACTTTCTGCCTTTTCTATTTCCCACATTCCAGGAACTATTACAGTTACCAGAACAGAGTCCAGCCCATGGTGTGCAGTGCAGTTCTCAGATGATTTACCTGGAGTGTTCAGAGGACCTGGGGATGGGACACTGAAGTTCTGAGGGGTCCGTGCAGCTGCTGGGCTCTGTGATGGTTGTGGGGAGGGACTGGGGAGAAAACTGCTGGGTGATGGAGCAGGGCCAGAGCTGAAAAATGAGCATAAAATTAAACCTGCCAGAATCTGACAAGGAAGGATCATCAGTCTATAAGCAGATATGATTTTAGTAAGCATCATCATGGCAGTCTGTAGTTCTGCCTTGGTGAGATTTCACACACAGATTCTTTATGTAAAATGTGAGTTTTCACAGTGAATTCAACACCGTGCTCCCAGTGGAGTTGGCATTAAAATTCCTTCACTTTGATGGAAACAGAGTAGGATTGTTGAATGTTTGTGACAAGCTGAGGCTCGTGGCATGAGCAGAGATGCCCAGGAGGTGCAGGGGGGCTCACCTGACATTGGAGTTTGGCTGGGAGGTTGGCTGGCCGGGCTGAGGGGATGGCTGTGGCTGTGGTGGAGGAGGCATCGACTGAGGGGTCTGGGCTTGCTGCACTGGAGATGGGGAGGACATCATGGTGATATTGCTCTGGCTCACCTGCAGTGTGGGAAAAGGTTCCATCAACAACAACAACAGGCAGCAGAGGATGGGAACCTAACTAAAAGGCTTTACCTGTGGAGAGAAGTGTATCCTCAGGCCTACAAGAAATGAAAGCATTAGTTTCCTTTCTCCCCCATAAGGACACTCCCACCTGTGTCACTCCTGAAGCTCTCAGGGCAGTAATTCTTAACAACTTCAGTAGAAATGACCATTAAAACTGCACACAGCTTGAATTAACTGTAGAATGATTATTTTTCACTGCCCAAAACCATCATGTTGCAATTAAAAGGTTGGAAGTGCCATGTGAAAAAGCCTGTACTTCACTAAAACTAAAGAAGAACAGGAAGAAAAGACATTTCCCACTTGATAATTAACAGTCAAAACCCCCTCCTTATTTAGACATTTTAATTACAGTCTTCAAAGGTCTGTCAGACTCAACTGCAGCTTCTCAACTGGTTTTCTTTAGGAAGAAGGAAGAAAAAGATTAGGTAAGCCAAATAACCAAAACCTTGTTTAAATACTGAGTTCTGAAAATCTGGGTGGAGATAGAAACTCCAAACTGAATGGCTGGGTGGGAAAAAAAATGAAGGAGCTTTCTGACCTTTGGAGAATGAAGAGGTGCCTAAAGGGCAAAAAGGCAAGTAAGAGCATTTTCAGAACAGCACCAAACTCTGGGTAACAAGTTTATCCTGTACACTCTACAGTGCCAGAGCCAGGTGAACTAAAATTTGTGCAACTTCTCACATTTGTTCTAATTCACATTTTTCCTTTCAATCACTTAAAACTGAACAAGAAAACCTGTGCAATGGCAGAGGCCATGGGACAGTGCAGATATTAAATGATCACATTTGTTTAAGACACATGCAGAGTTTTTATGGCATGAGGCTATAAATAAATACATACAAAGATAAATGGAATTAGCTTGCAGAGGCAATATATTGTGGTTTATTCACCCAGGTGTCCATTCTGTGAGTCACTGATTAGCATCTTTGAATTAACAACTCCTGAAGTTCCAGTAAATCCACAAGTCCCAGGCACAGCAAATTGGTGTTGCCCTCCACTCTCCTGTTAAACATCCATCTAAATAACCCAATTGTAGCCAGAGGACATGGTATTTAGCACATTGAGAAGTATTCCATTGTATATTTTGCATGGACACACAGGCTACAACAGGAAATGCTTTGCTTGGACTATCACATTGCAGCTATGCAAAAGGTCACATTCCACCCCAAAAAAAGGCACAAACAATCCCCAGCTCAGTGCAAAACTACAAACCTTGAAGATTTTAGTTGATCATCCATTACAGAATAGTCCAAAACCAAATGCAGCCTGACATACTATGACTTGTTTTCAATCTTCAATAGCCCCAGTACCTTTGCAACCTCACAAAGGTAATACATACAACAAGTGAGGCTGAAATGATACAATATCCTCCCTTTCTCCATAATCAACACCCACTGAGCCTGTGCTTGCTGTTTTCCAGAGGAGGTGCATTCTTTAGCAGCATGTCTCTCCTCAACAGCTGGAAAAGCATTTCTGAGACTGAGAAGCACAGTTTGCCTCCTGCAGACCCCAGGCAGCTCACCATGTTTGGAAGGAAGCTGGGAGGGACACTGAAAAAAAGCATTCCCTGATTCTTCACAAGGCTATTTAATGTGCTATTAGACAGCAAGGGATTTAGACTTCACCCATATGGATATTGCACCCATTTTTCATCAAGTCAGACTGAAACCACTTGTAGAGGTTCATCACTTCCTAAAAATCAGGCCCCTGTTAAGTGTCTCAAGTTGGTTACAAAAAATGACTTCTGAACACTTAAATCCTTGTGTTTTGGGCAGAAAGGAGGAAGATTTCATTAGGTTTTTCTGCCAGATTTAAGTTTCTGTGTGTAATTCAGCACCAAGGACATTATTACCATTCATTTACAAAAGCTGCAGAAAAGTGAAGAAAAGGATATGCAGCATTTGCTGTGCACATAAGCACTGGGTGAACTGAATTCTTTTGCACTACCCCTCCTCATTCAAATACTTGCACAGGCAAACAGATTTCCTCCTTTCCAGGTTTGCTCTCTGCCAGCTTCACTTCAGAACAGCAAAGGCCAATGTCCAATAGTAAGTAAAAAATTGTGACATTTTCAAAAACACTCATTCAGGAGTGTCCAGCTCTGAACTTACTGCCTGGGTTTTCTTTGGGCAGCAGTTCATTTGCTGCATAATTTCAGGTGTCTTTCTAGAGAACAGATTTAAAGATGATTTCAGATTTAGCTTCCTATGTTGTTTGCAGGATACGGATTAGGATTGTAACAATTGAATGAAATTTCAATTTCTAGGGAATGCTCTTTGCAGCTGACTCTGAGTAAAAAGGAGGCTTAAAAAAAATCCCAAACAAACACACCACAAACATAGCTAAGAACAGCTATGAAAAGACAAAAACCCCCCTCCTCCCCAGATTTTAAACTGCATTGAATTCATTCAGCTCCAGAGTTAAGCCATGGCTACTAATCATTTGAACACCCTGCATCTTCAACAGATACAAGGAAATCCAACTCCACATTTTTTCACTGAGGCATCTGAATTTCTGCACATAAAAGCATGTCCATGGGCAGCTACTACAGCCCACTGAGCATGAATTTGCTTTGTGACCCCACAGGGACCTGATCATGGCACCACACTCTGATTTTCTCAAGTCTTGCCCAAAATGTACTCAGGCCTGTGTGATCAAAGTTTGAATTTACATCCACTAAATCAAAGCTGGTTTTGGTGTTCCGAGCAGTGTCCTGGAAGATAGAACTCATAGCTGGGTTTATCTCCAGTTTGTGAGTTTCAGGCACAGAACAGCACTCAGGAGATGAGGCTGATAAGGGCTCTCAGTTCTCTCTTGCAAATCAAAACACCAAGTGATTGAGGAATATGACATCACATCAGTAACTTTTTATTTGTTTTAGAAGTCTGTAGTAAGCAAAAAATCACAACCAAACAAATTAACTCACTGGAGAATCAAATGAGTCTTGTGATTAAAAAGGACAGACTATTTTGTCATGTGGAATAAAAAGAAATAGCCACAAGGTATTGATATCACATCTGGTCCTTGTGTTGAAAAGCATTCTTCAGTGCAACACCAAGATTCTTTTCCAAAGAGAAAATACACCCTGAACTACCCATCACCACATCCAAATGGATTTTGATACTACAGTCAAGGAGAGGAGTGATTAATAACCACATCTCTGCTACAGCCCTTCACTCCTACTGAGAGCAGCTGAAGGGCTCTGATGACAAGGCAGTCATGCCCAACAGACAACAGCAGTTGAGCATTTTATAAGATCAAGAGGTGCAAAAGACAACATTTCTGATTTCTAATCTACCTAGAACCTGACCAAACTGTTTTGGCAGACAATACTAGAGATCCATGCTCGTTCAGAGCTGTCAAGTACTTGGCAGGTCAGACTGCCTTCAAAACAAGTTTACAGCCACCAGTAAACAATAAACTCACTCACTCGTCCTAGCACCTGCTTCAGAGCCATTTCCACTACAATCATTGCTCATGAAAAATTTCTCTTCTTCTGCTCTGACCAGTTGTTCAGCCCTCTACATCCCTTTCACAATCCTTGGCATGCTGCTGGGAACACTTCCTGACGAGCAGTTCACTTGGTGTCAGAAATCAAAGCTCCTCAGTGACAGTGACAGTGCTGAAAGGTCCCCCTGTGACACTGAAGGCTTGAACTAGATGTCTTTTGCTATGAGTCAAATATATATAAGCAAAATTAGTATTTAAATATCCATGGGAAAGCCTCAAATATTGTGGATAATCTCCAATGGGAGATGATTATCTCAGTATCTATCCACTGCCACAGTGACCAAAGGACAAAGTGAACTCCCCTGTGACTCCACAGCTATGGCTGGGGTTTGTTAACACACACTGTCCTGGATGGAAATCACCATCCACCTTCAACCAGAAATGACAACAGATGTGTTTGCCTGGGACTGCAGAATCTCTCAGGTCACTGTCACCACATTTGCAAACTCCTGAGAAGAAATGAAGTGCTCTGACCTCGTGCATTTCCCAGCAAGAGCTGGACAGGAGCTGCCAGCCTGCCTGCACAGGTTCTTCTCTGATGCAGCTACAAGTGGAATCCCTCTGGCAGCTCCCCCTACACAACCATGAAAGAAAAGAACAGCTCAAATTTCTCTGGGTCCCTGGTGCCATGCCAAGAAGCTCAAACTGAAATGAGCCAAGTTTACTAAATAACACAAGGAGCACCTGTACAGAGCATGAACACACACCAAGCAAAGTCCTGGACACAACTCAGCCAGGGACACTGCAGTGCTGACTGGCGACACTCAGAAATGCACACTCATGGAGTGTGGACCTTTAATTTGAGGCTTGAATCAATTCTGAGCACGGAGAAAGTTTGAAATGTTAAAATAAAGATCTATTTGATATCCCAAGCACACAGAAAAGGTTCTGGACACAATTCAGTCAGGGACACTGCAGTGCTGACTGGCAACACTCAGAAATGCACACTCATGGAGTGTGGACCTTTAATTTGAAGCTTGAATCAATTCTGAACACGGAAGAAGTTTGAAATGTTAAAATAAAGATCTACTTTACAAATGCTTTATTTGATATCCCAAGCACACAGAAAAGGACACAACTCAGTCAGAAACACTGCAGTGCTGACTTGCAACACTCAGAAATGCACACTCATGGAGTGTGGACCTTTAATTTGAGGCTTGAATCAATTCTGAGCATGGAAAAAGTCTGAAACGTTAAAATAAAGATCTACTTTACAAATGCTTTATTCGATATCCCAACCTCTCAGAAAACCTATTACTTAAAATGAAAAAAAGGATCCATCAAACAGCCTAAAGAGACCAACAGCCTGGTTAACAGCAGCACTGTTTGTGAGTGTCCCCTGGCTGGAGAGGCAGCTGTGGAGAGGCAGGCAGTGAAGCTGTGAGCCAGTAAATACCTGTGGCATTTGCTGTCCGCCCAGGGGGATGGCGCTGGGTGCCGACACCGCGGCGGTGGGCGGGAACCGTGGTCTGATTTGCATCCCGCCTCGGGCCATGGGTGCGGTGATCATCTTGGAGGACAGAGGGACAACAGACAAAAGTAATCGCAAAACAAGAAATGCAGTGCACTGGCAGGATGAGAAGCACATGCAGCCTCCAGGAACTGGGGACGGGGGAGCATGAAGGGAAGGTTAGTGAGCTTTTCTCTAAAGGTTAACCTAACGTGCTGGCTTGGGAATCAAACTCCTTTCTGTACTCATTCTATCAGTTTCAGAAAGCACCCAATGAACTCCTGGTATCCTGAGAGAGCTGAGGTGCAGACTCAGACTCGTGCGTCAAGGGTTGACTACCCTGTCACTTCCATGAAGGGCCTTGCCTACATTTTTCCTGACATCCTGAAGTTCTAAAAATCTTGGAAATAAGTGCTCCAAGATACTTATACTCCATATCAGCAGCTCTATAATGCCATAGGTTTGTGATGTGCTTTCCCCACTGTGGAATCCAAGGGTTTAGCACTACTGGCCAATGCCCCACTCTGTTACAGATTTTGTTCAACAGCAGCTGTCAGTACAATGCTCCACAGTGAGCAAATTTCACAACAACCCAACCTATGCCAGTATAACAATGCCAAAAACAACAAAAAGGACTTCCAGGTTTGAAAAATCTATTTCCTTCCTATTATAACCCACACAATAAGTCAAGCATATCTTTTTAATTACCACAATTTTGACAAATACCTATTCCTCTACTACTAAGGCATGCCAAAATAATTGAGTCTGTGATCTTCCTCAAGCCTATTCATGCTTTTTGATTCTCCAGCTGTATAGAGTGAGCACACCCTAAAGTACAATCATTTAGGGTGAATGATAAAGGTTAGCATTAGAATATTTTTTTTATTTTGAAATAGTATTAGGACTATGCTGCTCTGCAGTGTCTAAAAGTACCTTTCAGACCATCAGTCTGCATGAGCCACACAGATTTAATTTTTTATATCTGTATAGCCCTCTGCTACTTAAAATTTGATATGAGAATTAACAACAAATACAGCATATATTTGAGGTAGTATTCAGGAAGCTTTGGCAGATTCACTTATCAGTAAAGGAGGTTCTGTTTGGGACTTCAAAGATCAAGACTAAAGCTCTCTGGGCTACTTTTTTTCCTAGCTTACATGTTACTAAGGGACCTACACAATCCTAACTAATCTAAGAGATAATGGAGTCTCCTTCCTGTGAATGGTTTGGGGCACTCCTGCTTGGTGTTTATGTAAATGGACTGAAGCAGCCAGCAACACATCTCTACAGTCAAAGAATGCATGTGCTTACAATTGTTAAAAATAAATAAAATTAAATACAACATAGCAAGACTGAAAAAGGAAAGCAATAACTGATAAAAGAAAAACAGTGTCAAATTCAGCACAGCTGTTAGTTCACAACATCAGAGCAATGCAGTCCCTTTCCATCCAGGCAAGGAGGGATGGTCAGAGACAGGATTTCAGAAGGGGGACAGGTGAGAGTGCCTCAGACATCACACACACATGCACACACAGCATGCAGCAGCTGCCACGGGCAAACACAACAACCCAGCACTGCCACAAAGCACAGGTGGATGCTACAAAGTGCAGTGAAGAGCTACAGTATCAACATGAGAGCTGGTGAAGCAACACAACCCTAACAAAACCAAAAATTAAAGGGGGGGAATTGCTGAGGGGGGAGGAATCTATCCTTTCAGGCACAATCACCCCATCTCAGACCCTCGTGAATGCACACAGATCTCTGGAATCCCAGGAATGTGATGCTGACCCACATGTCCCACCTTGGCCACGTTTCTGAAGCCACCACCACCAAAAGTGTGAAGATTTAGATTAGTCCCACTGAGATAAAGGAAATTAGAATATTCACAGGTTAAGTGTCTGGCAAACCACTGAACACCAGCATGACAAACTCCAATTCAAAGGCTTTCAGCTGTTTGTAGTATTGTGGTTGGTCAAATGAGTGCACAAGCAGACAATTTTGGGTTAAGGAGTTTTGTATTTTTTGAAATGTGTGCTTTGGAAAGGAAGTACATATATAAAATTCCACCAATTCCACTCTCTTAACAAAAGTAATCTATTTTCCCCCATTCTCCAGCTCGTTTACATTTACAAAACCCATGACCCTTTGACAAAGGAGTCAGGAAAGGGGGTTCCAAAGCAGTATGTCCATAAAGGAGTTACTCTTCTCATAAAATAAGAACACAACCAGAAATATTTAAGTATTGCTGAAAAAAAATTTAACTGAACATGTATCTTCCTCCACAAGTGAAATTGATTCTCACAAGGTAGAATTCCACACCCTGTAAATTGAGATAAATCAGAGAGCAAGAAGAGAATCTCCCTCCAAAGTAAGCTACAAACCCCTTTATTTGATAAAAATGATGTGGAATAGAACAAATGGAATCCAGAACCTGTAACTTTCTTTTATCTAACACCAAACACTCAGCATTCCATAAATACAGAGCCTCTGGTGAGCACCTGTATGTACAGTGCCACTGCACTGAGGGCAGCTCAGGTTTTCAGTCAGCACCACCCATTCTGCATTCTGAGCCCCTGAGGGAATTATATCAGAACAGTGACTTAACTCCACTAACACTTAACTGCAGGTGATTACAGATCTTTTCCCTTGGTGCTGCATTTTGTGCAGGTCTCTGGTTGCTATGAGCTTCCCTGGGAGTTACCTGCTCACAAGGACCACAGCAGGGTAACACTGACCTGGGTGGTGTCTTTAGAATTTCAGAGAAAAACTTCTCACACGAATCCATGTTTAAACCTGGGACTGCTTTTACTTTTTTGTAGGAAGGATTTACAGAAACTTTATGGAAAAGGAAAAATGCAGAGAGAGCAAGCAGAATTCCCAGTCTGAAAGCCCTTAAAGACTAAGTATAAATGTAACAAGCAAAGATTAGGATAGGGTTTGTTTATTAAAAAAGCTTCCCTGAACCAAATAAAGAAATCAAGGCAGATTTATTAAAAATGCTGATGCTGAAAAATCTACTGAATAGAAAACAAAAATCTAGTCTTAAAAGAAACTTCTTATAAAGTAAAGAAAATCCTTATACACTCTCAACACTGAAGCTGCATTGTAATATTATATACAGCCACAATCTTAAAACTATTATATAGAGAAGATATTTAGACAAGTACAAGAAACCCATTTAGTTATTGGACTTCATGGTGGTAGGTGAATTTTAGCAGATTCATCTTGCAATGGTATGAACATAAGTGGAGTAAAGCCTGTATATGGAATATTCCCAACTCCATATGTGGTAGATAAATCCCCAAGTTTACTACACAGGAATGGATAAAGCTGCAATACAAAACTGTCTGTCAACCATGTCATCACCCAAAGCCTTTCAAATGCCCTGTGCTGTTAAGCCACTGGCACATGAAGTCACCAAAGGGGCAAGAATTAAGTTGACTCTACATAAACACAATCCATCTGCTTCAGAGTTGAAAAGAGCACCATCAAAGTTAGTAACAAGAAAAAAAGTCAGTGTCTCCTTCCAGTCAGTCTAAATCCCTGCAGCTCCCACCTGGAAATTATTTCAGAAACAAACAAGTTTTAATTTAATTCACATTTCAACTGCTGGAAGAGAATTCTGCATTGCTGCCAGTCCTGTCCCACCTGTACTTACCACTGCTCAGCTTTTACATCCTGTGTTACAGTGCCACAAGCCAAAGGAGCAATTCAGAAACACAACTTGGCCACACCAGCAAGGATGTGGCCACGTCAGAGTTACCATGGTACAGGACACTGGCCCTGATACAGGTCTGGGAGGGGGACACTGAAGAAGCAATTGCTATCACAGTCCATATAAAAAAGCTTCTTACTGAATCTATAAAATGACTTGTGCACTGAATGGAAAATGGTGCTTGAAAAACATGGAATGTCTGGGTATACAAAAAGAATTCTGCCATGAGTCCAAGTCAGCCTCATTTCATCTGTCTGCCTCTCTCTTCATCTACAGAGTGGTGATATTTGTACTTACCCACGAATGTAAAATGCCTCAATATGAAACACTACACAGGTAAGCCACAAAAGATTTTCATATTCTTGTGGAAAATGGGGTAAGAGGTTCAGCTTCAAGCCATTCCCCACCTTTTTCCCCATGTCTCCTTCATACCAGACACATCAAGAAACAACCACTGGGGCTGCAGGTGTATTGCAGGATAAAAAAAAACCATGTTAGACAACAAGCTTTCACCCAGCACTTTTCTTTTTTTAATGTAACTCTGCACTTGTGACACACTCCATTTGTTCTTCACAATTCACACCCAGAACAAGAGCATCTAGATCTACTGCCCATCTCACTCAGAAGAAGAATGAAAGATGAAAGGATTGAAAGGGAGAGACATTTCATCATCTACACTATTTTTTTTATAGTCAATAGATGAAGATGGAAGGTAAATCACATGTGATTAAAGATAGCAGGCAAAGATTCACAGTACAGAAATCAGTTTACACAACAAAGCAGTCACCTAAGAGAGTTTCTAATGAAAGAAGAGGTGATACACTCCAGGTACCAACAGTCAGACTTGTAGTGTGCCCACAGGAGACCACCTCACTCATGTGCATTCCTGTGTCAGTACAGGCAACACTGGGACCTACTTGGGACAGAGCATGCACAGAGAGGTTGGCAATGAAATCCTGCCTCTGACTCCAGGCAAAGGAGAAACAGCAGAGAAGACCATGTTCCCTTTACACAGGGGGTGACCAAAGTCAGAGCCCCCTTCAGAAACCACCAGAAACCCAACTCCATGCTCATCTCATGCACCTGCCACGGGCTGTGCCCTGTGACAGTGGCCCCTGGGCCCTTACCTGCCCTGAGGCTCCCATCTGAGCAGCCTGGGCCTGAGCTGCCTGCACTGCTGCTGCTGCCTGCTGCTGCTGCTGGACCAGCTGGGCTCTTACCTGCAGGATGAGAGCAAAACCAAAGTAAATATACATACCTGAGTAGGGAATCACACTTCTGTTTCAACTGCATTGACTGTGCTCATTAAAAAGGGTGTGGAGACAAGACCAGCCTCACAAAACTAAAGTTTTTGAGTTTTTTTTGTGAAAACAAGTTTCCATGTATAGAACATTTAGAACAGTTTTCCCACAGACTGCACACCCAAATTCAACAACTTCTTGTAACTAACCTGTACTATCAGGTCTTATATACAATAAGAGACACTTAACTTTCTGGCAAGCCCACCACTGACCAGCATTTCAAATGTTTATAAATTCATTACATCTGTCAGTGTGACAATCATGACATTTAACTACTCCTAACTTAGCTCTGGGAGCACAAAGTGGAGGTACCAACTCATCCATTTCTGAAGTGTGGCTGACACTCCTCCCCTGCAAGGCCCAAAGGAAAACAGGTCTGAGCTTTGGCTCCACAGTAACCTATGCAGCCCAGATAAACATGACTGTAACACTTCAAAAAGCTGTGCCATTAAAAGGATGACCCAGCAAGAGATTTAACAGAACAAAACTATTGTCTTGCCCACTTTCTCTTCAAGGCAGGAACAACCAGCATATTAAACTATGACCCAAATCTCCCAACATGGCAGCAGAAGCAAAGCCAGCATGGTAGAGTTAACACTGGCTGCAGTCTAGAACATTCAAAGTAATTGCTCATGTTCTAGAAAAGCAAACAGCACAGAGGTAATTTTTCTTTGACCAGAGTATATTTCTTTTTCTTTTTTTCACCTGTCCATTCAAGAAATTATTTTTTAAATATTAGCTGCATGAAGGGTTTTCACAGATTTCCAGAACTCCTACCCTTAGGTACAAAACTGTTCTCTACTGGCAGACCCAGATAAAAGCCTTTACACACCCAGTACTCATAAACTGCTAACTGCAGAGCTCTTAACAAGCTATGGTTTTCCTAATTCATTATTAGCAAAGTCAGATAGATTTTTTTATTCCTCTAGATGGTCATAACAAATCAACAGTCAGCTGGTCACCAGCCCTTACCTGCATAGCTTTTAACTGCTGTGGTGTGAGAGTAACAGGCATAACCTGACTGGGAATCTGTCCTGAGATTGCCTGAGGTTGAGATACCATGGGCTGGGCTTGAGGCTGGGATTGTGGTGGAAGTTGAGACTGTTGTGCCTGAGCAACCTGTTGTTGTTGTTGTTGTTGTTGCTGTTGTTGCTGCTGTTGTTGCTGCTGCATCTGTTGCATCTGCTGCTGCATGACTTGCTGAGGTGGCTGCTGCTGTATCTGTTGTTGTGGTATTTGCTGCTGCTGTTGCTGCTGCTGCTGTTGCTGCTGCTGCTGTGCCTGCATGACCTGTGCTGCCTGCAGCTGCTGCATTTGAGCAATCCTCTGGAGCTGCTGCTGCTGCTGTTGCTGCTGCATCTGAAAAGCAGGAAAAGCAGGATGTTAAAGCTTCCAGCAATGTGACAGCAGACTTACTTCTATAGCATAAACCAAAAGTAAACAGAATCCTAATAAATCTGATTGATGTTTTAAGCCCAAAGGGAAAACCCAACCTTTTTATCCACTTATCCCTCGTATATCTCAACCCTAAATGGTGCTTTAGCCTGTATTTCCACATTACAAGCTTTCCTGTAACTTTTAAAAGCAAAGGTGAAGTCCCTCAGCTTCTCCTGTACAAATGGGCTCAGACACAGCTTTTCAAAAGTAATCACCCTTTACCAAAAACTGCACAAGAATATGACAGCTGAAGTCTCCTCACCTGCTTTTGTGCCTAAGGATGATCTACATAGACATACACACATTTTTAAAGTGGCAACACATTATTCACACAATGACATAACAGCCACTATTGCTAGAGTAATTCAAGTGCTGTTCTTTCCCAATGTCTGTCAGAATGAAAGACTATCCTGACATATAAAACATTTTATCCTAACAAATATTTTAATTCCCTCTTGCTGTGACAGAAGAAAGCAACAAAACATCTGTAAAGCCTTTTCTCTAGCATGTTAATGTACTGCTGTCAATTAACTTGCCAATCTAACCTGAAGCTCCACCCTGAAGTGGAAATGTGTGAGTAACAGGCAGAGCTGATACTTCCACAAGGCAAGCCTCACTTGACAAGTAACTGATTGTCTTAGGTTGCAGTGCAAGATGTAACCAGCAGTATGTGCTCTATCACCAGCTGTTAAAACCAGCTGGGGCAGTGTTCTTTATCCCCTCCAGGACCCATCCCCCTCCAGGGGATACCTGCTGTTCATGGGCCATCCAGGCTCACTGCAGGGCTGATACAATTCCACCATCCCATGGGGAGAAGCTCCACCCAGGGGGAGGAGCCCAGCATTCCTACCTGGATAAAACCTGGCATTCAGAACACCAGCACAGCCTGTTTGCACTGGATTCCCAGAGGGAGACCAGACCCCTCTCAGCACCACCAGACCTTCAGAGGAAAACTGCACCCTTCTACAGGATCATTGCTCCAACAGAACCACATCTGTCCCTCCAGGAGGACTGCAGCTGAGATTTAATTGGACTGCTGCCAAACCTCTGGGTGTCAGGTTGTATTCTGACACAGACAGTGTTTTTGTACTACTGCATTTTATTTTCATCTTCCTATTAAATTATACTTCTGACTTGAGATCTCCCACTGGTTTGCTTTCAAACCAGCACACTGATCACATTTGCCACTGTAGCTGTTTGTCATCACCTGCTGTTGGTTTTGCTGCTGCTGCATCTGCAGTTTCAGCATGTGCTGCTGCTGCTGCTGGACAGCCTGCAACTGCTGCTGCTGCTGCTGCTGCTGCGCCACCGCAGCGGCCGCCGCCTGCTGCTGCTGCACCTGGAACTGCTGCTGCATGGCTGTCTGCTGGGCCTGGAACTGCTGCTGCTGCTGCTGCAGGGCCACCTGCTGCTGCTGGAACTGCTGCTGCTGCTGCTGTTGCTGCTGAGCTATCTGCTGGAGCTGAAGCTGGGCTAAAGAGAAGATAGACGGTACTTAAAACACGATAGCCAAATAACGTGAGATAAATTAATGTCCTTCCTTAGCAGTATACACTTTTGCTTCCTCAAATGGATGGGGCACATTAACAGCAGAATTAATTACACTTTGTATTACCAACTTGTAATTTACTCTGCCTCCACTTAGTCAGCAACCTAAGAGTAAAATGTGCAGGAAGAAATGTGCACCAAGGTCACCAGCAGGAAGCACTGTAACATGGAAAACACAGGTGAGCTCTACAGAAACAGTGCTCTGAAGTTGACATGATGAAAGAAGAATTTGCTCATACAACAGCTACACTGTTATAGTCTATGCTAAAGAAGACATTTATCCCATTAGGTAGCAGTATTTGAAATCAATTCTTCCCCCAGTTCACTTGGCTGATTTAGCCAGAAGTGTGACATCTCCTCACCTTTTCCTTCAGGAAAGGACTTGTAACTGAAAAGCTGATCCAACAACTTCAGTGGTTCAAGCAAACTGAGCACTTACTCTGCTGAGTGGCTGTGGAGACACCAGGCATGCCGTGAGGGGCCATTGCTGAGGTTCCAGGAGGCTGCTGCTGCCCTGGGAGACTCATCTGCTGTGCCATGGGGCCAAGGCCTGTCATGCCAGCCATGGGTGCTCCCTGAGCTCGGGCAGCCATGCCCATCCCGGGGGCTCCGGCCGCGGGGCCCCCCGTCAGGTTCTGCAGGGCATTCATGGGGTCTGCAAAGGAAACACACACTGAGCAGCCAGCATGGAACTGCTTTTCCATGATCCTCTGCTCCCCATCATCCACTGTGCCAGTTTTGGACACATGAAGGATGAGGCAGACACCAGAAGGTCAGGCAGGAAAGCTTCTATTTTAATTTTTTGACTCCATCTTTTATACATTTAGATCAGAAGGCAAAAGATTGGCTACACAGGTTGCCACCTTCTTGACCTCATTGGTGAACATCACCATCAATCATATTTCTCCTCCCAGGGGAGAAATATGAAAACAAAAAAAGATAAATTCTAAATATATACAGAATTTACATGAAGTACCTGTGACTACTTCAGGTACACCTCAGTGATGAGCACGTCTCGCTCTTAGAACTGTGACATCCAAATCTTCTGTCTGGGCATATGTTCCACTTTCAGACACACAAAGGATGAGGCCGACAGCAGAAGGGCAGGCAGGAAAGCTCTTATTTTAATTTTTTGACTCCATCTTTTATACATTTAGATCAGAAGGCAAAAGATTGGCTACACAGGTTGCCACCTTCTTGACCTCATTGGTGAACATCACCATCAATCATATTTCTCCTCCCAGAGGAGAAATGTGTAAACAAAATAGAGAAATTCTAAATATATATAGTTTACATGAAACTGTGTGAGAATCTCCACTACAAACTGCAAACATTGAAAAGCAAAAAAATTCAAACCAACAATCCACTCTGATCTGGCAACTGCAGAGCATGACTAGATCCAACACCTGACTAACTCAGATTCACTGCCTTGCCTGTGATAGAAGGATTCCAGCACATCTTTGCCTCTCTGTAAAGAGAGTAGAGATGATTTAAAGTGCTCCAGTGTCATGAAGTTCCACATAGATTTTAAATACATCTGAGAAAAGGAACTTATTAGTCACCTCCAAATTAATATATTAGTCAAAAAAGCTGCCAACAAAAGTCAACGAGGATATAAAGCTTTTAATCTCAGAAACCAAGTGAGTCCCACTGCGGATCTTCCTCCTCCAGTCAGAGAAGCAATGCTCAGAGGATTTTATACCTTGTTATACAGGACCCCCTCCAACATCACTGTTCTTATGTATTGAATAAATTCAATGCCTTTCAAGACAGTTTTCATAGTCTGAATGCTGGGCACACAGAAAAGTGAAGTCAAAGAAAGACAATTCAGGAGGTCAAAACACAACACGAGGTGCAGAAGCAATATTAACCAGGTACAGAACACACACCACCTCTTTCTTAAGAATAATTATAAAATAATTTCCAGCAGTCTAGACTGCATGTTAATCAATTACAACTTGCATATTTGCCCTACAGAGGGATAAAACCACAGGACCATACCCTGTCCCTGACATCCAGGGTAGTGAGGATTAGCACAGAGGCAGAAGATCAGATCTAAGGTCACCAAATGGCCCCAACAAATGCCTCTGGTGCAACACCTGAGGGAGCCACAGCTGGCACCAGGCAGGAACCTGGGCTGCTCAGAAGATTGTTTTCAATCACTCTCATGCTTTCATGAATCTTAGTGCTGTGAGCTAACAAAAGTACAAACAAATCTGCTGTGTTATGTCCAAAGCACTGAACAAGCCTGTCACCCTCATCTCTGGACAACTCCAAGCCTGTCCTGCCCCCTTCCTTTACTGCAGCAGCATTTCACACCCCAGCAGAGGATACACAGAGGATTTATTCTCACTACACCACAGCCCTGATTCCTCAGCTGGTCTGTTTAGAAATGGAGAGCAAGGGGGAAGGAAGAAAACAACAACAAAAAAGGAACTCTTACCACTGACTGAGGCTTGAGATTTCTTATTGTCTGCAAAGAAAAAACAATTAATCATCGTTGCTAATATTGTCACATTGACCCTCTGGATATACTCTCTACAAGAAACATATTCACTTCATAATTTAAAAGATAATAAAACCCCACTATCTACTGTAGCTCTAATAAAATACATTAACCTAAGCCAATTTGGTAAGCAGAATGTTATATAAAAAATGGAAAGAAGGCAAATAGAAAGGAAAAATTAGGAAGGAGGAAAAGCAGCAAGTTTAAATAATTTCTCAAACACTTTTCAATTATAGAGGATGTGTAAAAGAAACAGTATTTATAAGTCAGGCATGCATACTACAGGAAGATTTTTAAAGCAACTTGTTAAGAATCGCATGCAGAATAATCACACATAGAAGCCCTAACATTTGCCTTTTTTTTTTAATGAGGATTCAGTGAGTAACCACGTTTGAAAAGAAATTAAAACCAAAACTAAAAAATGACTTACGAATATCTCGGAAATGGATAATGAGTCTGGCCACAAGGGAAAGATATTCCTCCTAGAGGTGAAAAATGAGTGTTTTAGCATAAGAAATGCAAACAGAATAACCATGACTTTCTGGTTCTTCAGTAGTCTTCCTCACCATAACTGGATTTTACTTTCCAATGTGTGTGGGCTTTTCAGAGCAGTTCACTTCCAGGGAACAGTCTGTTTATTAACCAGGAATATTTTCACTAATACGTCATTGTGGTTGACAGAACAAGAACCAAGAAACCACAAAACTCACAGGAAAGAACCTCCCTGACAGCCACATTTAACAGGACCACAGTATGCAAACATCATAAAACAACACACATTTTCCACCTCTTATCCACTATAATTCCTTTTTTATAAGGACAGCACCTGCTTACTTGGCACACTGAATTATTTAAGTTCTTGAATTATGTCACATTTGTACTACAGGAACTCCTTCTACAGCTAAATTTGTATTACAAATACAAGTAAATTAATAACTTGGAAAACTAACATGACAGAAGTGTCAGGAGTGAAAAGACAAATATTCTTTGATATATTTTCTTAATGTGCTTCATAATTTGTAGGAAGCTGCAGAGGGCTGAGACAGCCTCCCTGCCCATGAAACAACTCACCAGGGAGGATGCCAACAGTGGGTGCAGATTTGTCACATCAGCATTAACATTTTCACCAAGACAAGCTCTATTTCAAACATGGCACATTTGGAGACAGCAACAATATCCAATTTCTCATAACACAGCTCCAGGGAAGGAGTTTATGATTTGATAAGAGTGCAGAACTGGACATTATAGCCAGACTTTCACAGAGACCACAGCTCTTCCCTTGGGGTTGTTCCTGACAGAGCCTTTTCATTGATATCCCAGGTTTTTCTGCAATGGTGCTACAGTGTAGATAAAGGAAATTCTATGCAATTCACTATTCAGGTGAGAAAAGTGTGGTTCCATACATGCATGAAACACTGCAGCACCAGCAAAGCTGCCCTGCACTAAGTCCAGTTTGATTACCTCAAGGTAAAAGAAGCAGCACAAATAAATCAAAATTTCAAATGACTCTGTATCCTTAAGTGCACTGGCATTGCTATTCCTGCTATTTGTTACAAACTTCTTTTGACACACAATAACCTCTGGAAGCAAAGAGATATTTACCCTTGTTTTGGCCTTCATGAACACATGGCTCTCCATATCTTTGCTAGATTTGTTATGGGCAACACCAGCTTTCCTCATAGCTTCATCACTGAAAAAAAAGAGAAAAAAACCAAGGCTGGGTATTAATTGAGGGTATTGCAAAATACTTCCTGTAGTTAGAAAGGTCTGTGAAACAGCTTTTTACCCCTCTCTCATTTATAGGTCGAAAACAAAGAACCCAAATACTCACCACAAAAAAAAAAAAAAAAACAAACCAAAAAACCCAAAACAAAAAACAAAACAAAACCAAAAATAATAAAAAAACCCCACCAAAACAAAACCAAAAAACAGACAAGAAACCCCCACTACCACATATTAGTTAAAACTGCCACCCTTCAAAATTTTTTCAAATAACAGAGAAAAAAGCCAACTAATTTCTAAAAGGCCACAAAGTTCTTTGCAGAAATTCAAGACCAAATGCTAAACAAGTCATCATTTTACTGCCTGATGTATTATTTTGAGAATACCAGGACTTGTTTATTTGAGGAAAGCTGAATGACAGGATTAGTGTAATCCATGCTTGGCAAACAATGAGATGGAGCTTCCCAGCACTGGGATTTCCCAAAAGAATTCTCTAAACATAAGGTGGAAGAATAAAACAAAACAAAACGAGGTGGCCTAAAGGCACAGAGGCTTGAGCAGTGAGTGAGGACAATGAGCAGGGCCAGGGAAGGGCAGAGGGGCAGAGATGGGCAGGCTGGGAGAGGACATGAGTGGAAGAGAAGGGCCATTCCCACCAATTCAGTTATGGAACATGCAAAGGAAGAGAGCCCAAAACAAGGATTTCAGCCAGGTGAAGCCCTATTCCAGCCCTCTAGGCACTGTCATTCTCAGAAACTTCCCTGCAAAACCTGCCCTTTTTTAAAGCAGCCTGGCAGTTACAGTCTAAATTCCACAACCAAGTGATCAGGAAATACTTTCACTCTGTAATTAGCAGATCAGAAAGTTATTTCTCAGTGACTGCCACTGCCTGAGCAGCTACCCCACACTAAATACCCATCAGGGCAGTGACCCCTGGCAGTTTCAGCCACTCTGAAGAGGCACTGCTGTTTTCTTTCCCCTGAGGTTCTGTGACCTCCCATGCAGCAGGAATGGGTTCAGCTTTCTGAATTAACCCAATGACAGTCTCAGGAGAGAAGGGCAGATGCTGCAGCCTTAAAATGCAGGAGCTTAGGCTGCCACAACTCACACCCTTCCCTGGCAAACCAGCAGCTCACAGCTGAACTGCTGCAGTCCTGAACACAGAGGAATGTTGTACCTGCTGGAAGGCTCCCATGGGAACCTGTTTGTGGGGTCTGGCAGGCACTAAAATGATGCTGCTTACATATGAAGCTTACTTAAACTGAAGCAGAATCTGAACATAATGCAGAGTAACTATTCCTCCATGGGCAAACAAGCCTTGAGGTGAACTGCTCATAAAGGAGCTCTGCTGTGGAGGAGGAAGAAGCTCCAATTCTCTATTAATAAGTCCTTTTTTTCACACTTTCCTTTTTAGAAAGGCTGCCTCTAAATCCACATACTCTGAACCCTCCTTAACTTTCCAGTCCCAGTACAATGACAATGACTTTTGTGTTGAGAGCACTGCAAACTGAGCAGACAAAAAGAGAAGACAGAGATTGCACAGAGGGAAGTTAAGGAAGTAACATGTGAGTAGCACTTAGTGGATGTGATAGAGACAGTGATCAATATCATATCAGGAACTCAAAAAAAAATCCACAGCAAAGAAATGATCTGCTTTTATATGAATCATTTCCTCTTGACAGTAGAGAACATGAAAGATGTATTACTGTGACTACATCTGCATTACTGAAAATGCCACTCTCCAAGCTCTCCAAGTCCTGTGTTAGCATTCCAATAAAGGTTTAGACTAGGAAGAAACAAAAAGACACAACTTGTTCCTTGTTCACATATTTAACTGCCATCAACATGAAAAGACCAGGGAAGTCAGAGGACACATTCCTTGCAGAACATCCAACTCTACAAAACTTTGGGAATTAGATGGTATCAACCAATTCAGCCTTCATCTGCCTTGTAAGCACTCAGTAAATGTATCATTAGTGAATGTGTAGATGGGCACTAAAAATCTGCCTTTCTGACTGCAGGCAGAACACTCAGAGTTGTGGTTTCACAGGGTGAAGCATTCAACACCAACACCAGCTCCAGGAATTCCCCCTCCACTCTCAAGAAGCTTCTTCCCAGCCCAAATATGTGCAACCTCTCACTCAGGCTGGCTGGTCTAACAGAAAAATCTTGCAGAACATGTTCTCCCTCCAAAACTGCCCCAGCTCCCTCCCCAGTCCACACCAGCACTCTGTGAATCAGTTGTTACAGTGGAACACCAAGCACAGGAGTTGCAGGGCCAACACAGGTGCTGTTGCTCCCTAAAACATGATCCAGTTTCAGGTGGACTAGTTCTACTATGGGATTTTAGCTTTCTCTGGACCATAATCTTTATCTGTGCCACAAGAGAAATACCATTCAATCTAAGAAAAAAAAAAGTATTTCTGAATTGACAGATGTCTACCTAGACAATAATCACTGCATGCTTAGGTATAGTAAATTGTGAGTATAGTTATCACACAATACTTCAGATAGTAGCTATTTTTAAGCTAGTTTTCACCCTGTAAGTAACTTGTTACAATAGAATGTAAGGAAAAGATTAGCATTAGTACAGCTAAGTAATTCTGTGCTTTCAAGGAAAATACATCTTCTTACAATTTCCCTTTCATTTCTGATGTGGATACTTTTTGTATACACATACATAGATATAATTTTTGATGTGTATACACCTCACAGCACCAAGGTGAGTTACATCCCATCCCCACACTCAGCACAATTCCCTTTAACTCAGCCCAGAGCAGGACTGGACACAAGCACAGGCTGAGTTTACAGCCCAGGTCAGATCTGTCCTGCAGGCAATACCAACACCTAAAAACACATTAAGGAAAGGCAAACACCAGTGTGTGCTGCCTCTCTGTAAGGGCAAGGAAAAGTGTTTATCCACACTCCCACACCCCTGCTGCCTCCTGGAACACCCTGGGAGAAGCCAAAGCTGCTCCTCAGCCACTGGAGCTCAGCCTTCCTCAACCTTGCAACATTCTGCTCGTGCCTGCAGTCACACAGAGCCCAGGGCTGGAAGAGGCTTCCCAGGACATCAAAAGGATTCTGTTCTCTCAAATGCCCACAACCAAGTCATACACATGGACCACTGACACATCCCTCAGGATTGCTCACACTGAAATGTTCACTCACATAAAACCACCCCTGAAAAACAAAGCCCAGACCCAGAAAACTTGAATTCAGTGTTGTAATGAAAACCCAAGTATGGAACTGCAACAAATTGAGACACCGATACCCAGCAGCTATAAAGAGGCACTCAAAATGAGTTATATTATATTTATATTACATTTATATTACATTATATTATGTTTATATTATATTTCTATTACATTATATTATATTCACTTTATATTATATTCACATTATATTACAGTCATATGATATTACATTATATTATATTTATATTATATTTATATTATATTTATATTATATTATAATAATTTTATATATTATACTATATATTTACATTATACTTATATTTATATTATGTTTATATTATATATAATATAATATTTATATTCTATTATATGATACTATATTACATTAGATTTATATTATATTACATTAGATTTATGTTATATTTATATTATATTACATTATATTTATATCATATTATATTATATTTATACTCTATATTGTATTATATTTATATGGTATTATATTTCTATTATATTGTATTCTTATTTTTATTATATTTATATTATATTAATATTATATTAATGTTATATTGAATTATATTAATATTACATTATATTACATTATATTACATTATATTACATTATATTACATTATATTACATTATATTACATTATATTACATTATATTATATGCTCAAGACCAAGTGTTTACATTTATCTTGACAAGTATCACTTCTTGGCTGCAGGATGAACTGGAAGATACACAAACATTTAAGACAGTATTTCCCTCACTGCCTGGAACAACCTTCACACAGATTACAAAACCTTTCAGATGATTCATCAGATATTTAATTACCTCCCTCTTCCACCTACTATGTCAGCCTCTAATGACAAAGCTGGGAGCTTCTGGAAAGGAACAGGAATTTGTTGCATAGAGAGCTCAAGCTTTTTAGCAAGTGCATTGCTTTTATTTCTCATTCCACAAACTCTGCTTCTGGCTGGCTTCATCTTATTCCAAGTGCCACATGAAATCAGGCCAGGCTGCTTTTGGATATCTAACACACAGTAATTGCTTTAAAAATCTGCTGCAGCCACTGTAACAACTCATCCCAGTCATCCCAGTAACAGTTTTGTTGCTTTTTAAACAAGGCCATGAATACAAATATCTGGTCCATACTGTAAAACTGGATGGAGGGCAAGGAAGTGACAGAAAAAACTGTCACTACATCTAAATAATAAAAAGCCCATGAATCATACAGCGACATCTGGGCACTTGTGTAAAAGAAAATAAATAGAGGCCATTTATTACAAGTTTAGGATTACTGTCATCTCTTCATTTGGCATTAACCTTAAAGATTTTTTGGTCAGTAGTAGCAATTTCTTAATCCCTCGTCACACACTTCCACAGAAACATTTGTGAGCATTGTTTGGTGCTCAGAGAAAAACATTACAGTTTGCTGGGCAAGTACAAACTCAGAGTTTTATTGTGTCAGGTTTGCATGTGCTTACTCATGTTTATTTCCTCAAGGCTACACATAATTCAATGACTCTTTTGCTTTTCTGTGTTGCCAAAGCAGGAGAAGAACAGGAGAGGAAGAAAGGGATTAAACTAACGAGATGAATGACTTTACAGAGAGTTTAGAAAGTGAAACATCAGTTGTGAGCACCAACAAAGTCTGAAGGGCTCTGACAGACAAACACCATCGTATTTCTTCAATGAATATTGCAACAGTTCAATTCTGGAACAGCACCCTAATTGTAGTAAACCCACAAACACTCCAACTACTTATATGTCATAAAAAATCCCAGTCCAGTTCCAGATATTGATTGTTTAAATTAACAAGGGAATAAAAAGCTTTCCAAGTATACATGAATTAGCACTCCAACATTACTTTATTAACAATGCACAGTGCTTTCACTTCTGTGCTCATCACCTTGCACAGGGCAGAAAAGCCTTCCAAAAAAAAAAAAAAAAAGCCAGCAGGGCAGCGAAGTAATTCAAGGAAAGCAACTGTTTCACAAAGAAAAACTGAAAAGGCAACAAGCTGAACGTCACATTAAATCGCCAGCATTTTTATTTCATATTTGCCCCCAAAAGTCAGATGCAAGCCCACAACAGTGATTTTCATAGGGCTGAATACGCCAAATCCCACAACATCACGGACACGGGCAAAATCAAAGCCCTAAGACAGACGGCATCAAGCAGGGTAGGAAGCCGATATTGCTGGAGAAAAGGAAAGTCAAAGAGAAGAAGGACCGGAAAAATTAAGTCAAAGAAAACAGTCCCGGTTACCCCCGCACAGGATCTGAGCAAATCCCGGTAACGGGGCCCCCTCAGGAGAGGAGACAGCGGGACCGGGCACGAACGCAGCCAGGCAGGGGAGGGGTGGAAAGCCCCGCAGAGGAGCGGGCACCGGCGGGCACGGGCGGGCACGGGCGGACAAGGCCCCGGCGGCGGCACGAGCCCAGGCCCGCGCGCGGCCTACCCAGCACCGAGCCCGCGGCTCTCACTCACATCTGGCTGACGAGCTTCTGGCGGAAGTTGGTGCTGCGCCAGTCAGTCTCGGGCCCGGTCA
>JBBMKD010000044.1:2293895-2405848 GCA_037834095.1 Argya squamiceps | reverse complement strand
CTCCAGCGGCGCGGAGCTTCCTTCTCCCTTATCCCCCTTTCCCTAGGTTCCCTTTCTCCTGAAGTAGGCACGAGCCGCTTCCCCCTCGCCCCCAGCCCGCTCCGCCTCCCAGGCCTCTCTGCCCAGGCCTCCTCTTCTCCGGGTCTCTTCCTCCGCCTGGGCCTTCGGGCTCCTCACCTTCCTTCCTCCCTTTCCTTCCCCTTCCCCGCCCGGAGCCATGTCCTCCGCCGCTCGTTTCGATTCGTCGGACCGCTCCAGCTGGTACGTGGGCCCGGTGTCCCGGGCGGAGGCGCAGACGCGGCTGCAAGGGCAGCGGCACGGCATGTTCTTGGTGCGGGACTCGTCCACCTGCCCGGGGGACTACGTCCTCTCGGTGTCCGAGAACTCCCGCGTTTCCCACTACATCATCAACTCCCTGCCCAACCGCCGCTTTAAGATCGGCGACCAGGAATTCGAGCACCTGCCCGCCCTGCTGGAGTTCTACAAGATCCACTACCTGGACACCACCACCCTCATCGAGCCCGCGCCCAGGTGAGTGAGTGCCCCCCGCCCCCGCCACACCCACCGCCGCCTTTGCTCCGAGCGAGACCTGTAAAGGTGTCATAGTCCAGCCCAGGAGCTCCGGGAGCCTGGCGCTGGATTGTAGATGCTGTGAGTAAATACTAAGGAAACATTCTTTTCTAACACTGGGCCTTCTTAACGCTCTGGATCTCGCTGGCAATTAAAAGTGTTGCTCTTTCAGTCAAATCATCCACGGCCCCTGTGCTGACCTTGTGTGTAAAAGTACCATGTACCTCCACCGCGGGCTGTAATTGCCTTGAAAGAGGGTGTGGTCGCACGTCACCGTTTTTTGTGTTACCCTTTTCTTCTGGTATTGTCTCTCCGTTTCCAAGGATGGTTGAGAAGCTGGTTCACCAGTCTTCTCCGTGTTTAAAGTGAAGCCTCTGAGCTTAGTTTGCTGTCTACCCCTGCACCCACACTGATTACAACAGAACTGGCTTTTATGTGATTAGACTGCTTTGCCCTGTTAAGTCAGCGTTAATACATTCTAGGGCAGCATTCCCCAAACTTCTAGAATGGCATTTCTGTGCCAAAAAAAAATGTACAACACTTATTTCTCACAGTTTGCTTGTGGCACTGTTCATCTATATCTGCATATACCATACACTTCACAGAGAAATGCTGTTCTAGGAAGATGGGAAAATGTGACTTGGCTGTGAGCTCCTTCTTTGTCCTGGTCCCAGCATGGGACATACCTGCAACATGCATCAGTAAACTGCTTATGAAGAACACCAGAACATATTCCTTACTTTTAATTAATAAAGCCTTTCTCAGTATATTTTTCAAAGCTTTTGGGCTTCCTGGATAGGACAAAATGAAATTAAATAAGAGAAAAGTAGTGGCATATTAAAAAAAATAAATCCAGGTTGGTTCACTTCTGAATTGTGCATTTTAACATCTTATTATGTTTGGTAGATTAGCAAGTTCTTAGGAGGGAAGAATAACTCTGAGGTTTATAACCACAACTGAACCTTGGCATAGACCAGTACCCAATGACAGTCATTCACTTGTCAAAGATTGACAGCAGCTTGTCGAGTTGAAAAACTCAAGCGTTCAAAAGTCGTTCTGAAAAGCTGTCAAGTGATGGGCAGGATGTGACAGAAAGCACAACCTTCAGGAACTCTTCAAGCTGCTGGCAGCCTTTGGGTAGTGATTGTGGCTAGAGAGATGGGTAGATGAACAAAAGATGGCTTTCACCATTGCAGGAATGCTTAAATGGAGCTGCCCAGTGTTATGTGCATGCTTAAACTTGTGGAGAGTTGGGAAGAAAAAAGAAAAGTCTTATGCTGAAGCAATCTTCATGCTTATCTCTGTTCTCCAACCTGGATACTCTTGAACCTTTCTGGATGCAAAAACTTGTTCTTAATCATTTATGGCCATGACTGACTTGGCTTTCTCAAAACACTTAAGAGCTTAGAGCTGATTGCAGTGGCACACTTGGTATTTATTAGGAGCCCTGTGTGAAATGTTCTGTGAACCTTTTAGTACCACCTTATTGTCCAGGTTTTGGTTGCATATTGTTCTCTCAGCACAGGGACAGATGGGACCTAACCTGCTGTGAATGGACAGGGTTTTTTATAGAGCTGCAAATGGGATCGACTAGGTGTTCTTATTTAGCATGGTTTTTGTTAAAACTCTTAGAAAAATCAATGATGTGCTTAATGGTTTTAAATTCTGTGCAGAGGAGACTTCCTGCTGCAAGGGGGAGGATGAAAAGGTAGCATTTCCAGAATTTTGGGATTTTTATTTTCAGTTAATGGAGTAGATTTAGAATAGGGGTGGCCAGGTATGTGCTTCAGAGCTGTTATGCTAATTCTTATTTCTCTGGCATTTTCCTGGGCACATGGCTCTCGTGCTTTTGAAAGCTGTTCATTCTTTCAATTTCATAAAGTACAGTCTGAAAGGTGGTTTCTGTATAGAGCCCCACAGTACTTCTGGATCTTGGAGATGACATCTTAAACTTTTTAAACAGTTGTAAATGGACCATTTTAAACTTCCTGTTTGTTTTGTGTCTCTAGTAGTGAGCTCTGACCGTCCTTGCTGATGTTCCTGAGCTCTTGCTTTTGCAAAGCAATTGCTCCCTGAAGGGTTCCCTCTGTCCCCCTCTTTGGCTGCAGCAGGGTGTCTGAAATATGGAATATCTTTCCCTTCAGGGCTTCTGCCATATCTTGCAAAAATCACAGGGATTTGACTTCCATCATATTTTGCAAGTAGGAAAAGAGAATTGAAGTAGGCTAATGACATGCATTCTTGCTATCATAGCTTAGATAATAAGAATCTGCTGTGGCCTATATCCATTAAGGCTTTTTGACAGCTGCTTTGAATAAAATGTGTAACATTTATGATGAAAATAGTGAAAGCATTCACATTTGATAGACAATCTTAATATATTATCACAGACAACAAAGTGACTGTATTTGTCAAGTGATGGACATAGTAATAAACAATTATGTAAATAAATTAAAGATAATATGGTTAATAGGCAAAGGAATATTTCTAGAAGGCTAGCTTTTTTTTTCTCCTTAGTTCCTTCTTATCAGTGGATGCAAGTATTTCACAGTGTCTTTATGAATACGTCATACCATCTTTTGTTCCCTTTTTCCTCTACAGTGCTGCAAGTCCAGCATTTACTCACCAAATTCTTTAGAAGTGGCTGCTGAAGTTAAAATAAAATTATTTGGATGACTTTGGAGGTGGTGGGGGACTCTTGGAGAGATTCACAGCTTCATTTTTATGTATTGCCCTTCCACCTCAATCACCCAAATAGCCTTGATTTGGTTTTCTGTATCATTACTCTCATAACTTAAGCTATAGAATTAATTTGACTCTGAGGTCTTCACAACAATCCAGAACAGGTGGATGAAGATTCTGCATTATTTCTCCCAGTTTTCTGCATCCCATGATAGATTAGTTTGGGTTTTTGGGGAAGCTACTTTGGGTATTTAGGTCATTATTTGAGAGTGACAGTTACTCATGAAATGCCTCACAGTGCTACCAAGCCAATACTTTCGTTACAAATCCAAGTAACTCCTCTCTAACTGATGTTCCTACTGCAAACCTGGTACTTGGCTTTGTTACTGGACATACAAACCAACAGCTGTTACTTTTCCCAAACCCTCAGGTATCCCAGCCCCCCCATGGGATCTGGATCTGCCCCAGCCCTGTCCAGTGCAGAGGAGAACGTGGAGTACGTCCGGACTCTCTATGACTTCCCCGGCAACGACGCCGAGGATCTGCCCTTCAAAAAGGGCGAGATCCTGGTCATTGTGGAGAAGCCAGAAGAACAGTGGTGGAGTGCCAGGAACAAGGATGGTCGGATTGGGATGATTCCTGTTCCTTATGTAGAAAAGCTGGTCAGATCTGCTGTTGGGAAGCATGGGAACAGGAATTCCAACAGTTACGGTATTCCGGAACCTGCCCACGCTTACGCTCAGCCTCAAACCGCCACTCCCCTTCCCTCAGTATCCAGCACGCCTGGAGCAGTGATCAACCCTCTGCCATCCACACAGAATGGACCAGTCTATGCCAAAGCTGTCCAAAAGAGAGTACCCTGTGCTTATGACAAGACTGCGCTGGCATTAGAGGTAAGTTTTGCCTCCAGTCTCAGAGTTTTCAGTTGCCTGGTGAAAGAAGAAACTATAAATTGTTATGAAGTTGGTGTGGATGACTTCATGTGGAGTCTGCTGCTTTGTGTCAAGGGATGGGAAGTTAGGGTACATTCTGAAGAAACATCCACAAGAATTGCTTCATCTATAGCACTTCCTTTGAGACAAGTGACCTAGTAAGAAAGGAAAGGAGAAAAGGACCTGTGTTTTCCCTCCCTTCTTGCTTGTTCAACTGTGCAGATGGTAAGGGTAGCAGAGTGTACACATGCTGAAGGAGTGCTAGTGAGAGGATGGCTTTGCTTCTCCACCTAATCCTGGGGAAGGAAAGAGATGTTTCATTAATCATTGTAGAGTTCCAGGCTGAGAACTGACAGTGGCATCCTCCAGAGAAAGGTAAAGATTGCTGGCTGATACACTTAGTGTTTCTCATCCTCAGCTGTGAGATGCACTTGAGGATCTTGTGCTGAGAGCTGAAATCTGGGCAGAATATATCAGAAATACTCCAGTCCCATTTACTTTGGTTTTCAAAAGTGGAATTTGAGAAACCTTAACACCTAAACTGGGGTTGAGGAGTGTAGTGTAACCCCTAAAGTGCTGCCAGTTCCTGTGCTTGCTATTAACATTTTTAATTTTATTTTTATTAGAGATATCTTATAAAACTTTAGAGTGTTAAGTGTTATTCTGTAAATAGTAAGGAATTCATATGACACTTCTGGTTTAACTGGAATAAATTATTGATTGGAAGAAGTTTTTCAAAGCTATGTCCAGAAGACTAAGATTGTTACTTTTGCATTTAGAGGGTACTGAAGGCTAGTTAACCTGTAATTATAAATGTCTCACCTGAAGAAGTGAAATTTGAATGTGCTGCAATACTTCCAGGAACAAATGCAAGCAAACAAGCATAGGAAGCAACAACATTTTAGCAAGTAAAGTAATAAAGGTTTTAAAAATACTTCTGAACATTTCCTGTTGTTTTTGCTCAGTTACTTTGCCAGTTAAAGCTGTTACCTATGGCTGATACTTCTGACTGAATTTTGGAAGGTTATATTTGTGACTTCCCATTATTCAGAGTGCTCACCCTAACTGTTTCACTCCTGTATTTGTAAGACTTCTACAGGTGGTTGTTCTTTTGGGGTTAAAAGTTAAACATGAATCACATCAACTTCTTTGTCTTGTGAAACCTAGCAGCTTGTTATTTGTGAACAGTGTGTGAAAATTATCATAGAACAAAGTGTAAATTCACTGCCAACTGCACTGTGCAGAAGATTCCTGCCAAAACTACTCATGCTTCTGAAAGCAAAGCAAGGCAAGAGATTGATTTTGTTATGTTATCAATGTGTCATGGAATTATTTCAGGGAACTTGCATTGCTGCAGGGCAGCAGAAGACTTGGAAGGTTGGTCCTTACATGCAGACTTTCCTGACTTGCCCTTTGAGTGACCCAGGTAACCCCATCAGCTGAGCTGCTCTAGGATACCAGGATTAATTCTCTGGCCAACAAATAGGTTTGACTTGGTTTGAACCTTCAAATTACTGAAGTTTTGTTTGAGAGATTCTTCTCATCCTCTGACCACTTACTGCCTCATGTTTTTGTCTCTCTCAACACTGGCATATTTTGTCTTCCCTGCAGTCTGTTTTCTTTGCAAGTGTACCTCATCCACACTGTGGCTTCTCAGGAGGCTTCAGAAGCAGAACTCTGGGAACTGCTCTACATTTTCACTGAAATCAGTGATTGCAGCTTCTCCATATCTATCCATGCACAGGGAACTTTAGCAACTTCATTACAGCAGTATTTTTTTTTTGTCACATGGGCTACTCTTAAAGAAAAAAAGATTCAGCTTCTTTTAATGGTTTTCCTTTAGTTTCCCAAACACCTGCAGAACCCTGATAAAATATTTAATCCCAGCCTTGTGAGGGCTTTACTAAATAACCTGAACCATTTGAAACTTCTGTTTTGTAAGACCACTGAAAGTAGTGTTAGACAAAAAACAGGTTATGGGACTGTTTTGGGGAAGAAAGTTAATGGTGGTCTTTCATAAAAATATTATTTGATTTATTTAATTTTTATTTGATTCTCTGCCTCAGTACAGGTGTACGCTAAGTGTCAGTTCAGCTTGTACAGGTAGAACACCTTGTGAGTGTAATTACATGGTTGCTGATTGTGCAACCTCATTTAAACTGATAAAGCAATATGGAAGCAAAATATCTGTTTGCTGGCTGTAGCCTTGTGTGGTCAGCACACAGACAGGACTTAAAAGGAAGAGAACAGCATCTGGAGTAAATAAATCCATGGCATAGTAATCTGCTCAGCTTCCTTTTTAAGTGGAGCGATGTCATTCTTCTTGGTTCAGCTTGAAAATGGGACAAGCTCCCTGCCTGCAGGCCCAGGGTTTCCACTGTACACCATTGTTTACAGAAGCTTTCAGATTTTTTTTTTAAGAAAAGGTAAAAAATTATGGCCTGTTACAGAAAAGTTTGTTTTGTAAGCAAGTTTTTGGGTTTTTTAATTTCTGACATGAAAAATACAAGTGACCAAGTGACTGTTCTCCAGAAAATCTGAAACAAGATCTGATAGGCTGGATAAAGATGAAGGGTTCAACTGGTGAATTTAAAAGTGTGACAATTTAAGAGCAACTACAATTTTATTTCTGGAGGATACTAGTCAATAAGGCCTTTATATTTGTTGGACTAAGTTTATTTAGCATTACATAGAATCACAGAGTGGTTTGGGTTGGAAGGGACCTTAGAGCTCATTCCATGGACAGGGACACCTTCCCCTAGCCCAGGTTGCTCCAAGCCCCATCCTTGGACACTTGCAGGGATGGGGAGTTCACAGCCTCTCTGGGTAACAATATTGGTGTTATTGAAGTTACTAATGCATAAGTGTTGACTCAATCCTACTGTTATATACTCCACTTCTATTCTCTAAAATAAAGAAATTAAATTATAATCTGTTTATAGGCTAAAATACAAGTAAAGACACTATCTCCAAGCTTACAGCTGGTGGTACATGTAATTTTGTGCCTTCACCAGGGAACAGTCAGTAAAGCCTACAATAAATTAGATATTTCTTAGATATTTCTAAGATTTACATATGCTCCTGTCTGTTGAGTTACTTTGGCAGTTCAGATTTAATGTTTTTAGTGAACATTAAATTCTACAGACTGAACTCTGTAGCTTCTCACTACACCTAACCTCATTACTAATATGTGTAGAACTTTATGGATACTGCATTAAAAACACCCAAACCACTAAACAAGCAAGCTACAAAATAAAAATAAAAACCACCAAACCCAAGCCGTAACCGACAAGCTGAGCAGCCCAGGAGGCAGCTCTGTTTCTTTACTTGTGCACTCACAGCCAAGAAGCTATTTCCTTCCTTTCTGGGCTATAGAGGAAGGGGATGAAGGACAGGGTTACAGTGTCCTGTGCTGACTGGGACCAAACTCTGCACCACAGGGTTGTGCCTTGCTGTTCTTCAGTCCTGCTGTGGGAACACCAGGAGGGCAATCCCACCTTCAAGGGATTTACACTTTGGGAAGGTGATGGATTTGATAAGAGCAGAGACTCTTGGGCACTGTCACTGTGACACAGAGCAGCAAAGTCTACCTGAGAGTTTCCCAGCCTTTAACAACTTGTAGTAAAGCTGTAGCCAGTGTGTTAGCAATGGTGTGTTAATGAAGCCTTGTTTCAAACTGACAAGCTCCAACCAGGACATGAACAACAAATTCTATATTCACTTATAAAGTGGAATTAAATAGGGTAAGGAAATGGACAGTGGGAGATCCAGCAGCCATCAGATTTATACCTGTTGTATTTAAAAAATGATTCTTAAATACATCACCAGTGTTCTCATCACTGTCATAGTTAATTTTGAATGCAGCAGTAATTCTAGAGCTCATATCCAGACTTGACAGTGTTATGAAATAAAAAATTTATTTTTCTCTTTTTAAACAAGAGTTGCACTATATTTTTAAAAGTTTTTTATATTAGTGTTGGCTTTTTATAGGCTCATGCCAGCATTATAGTGTTAAGTAGTTTATCTTTTTGTGATGTAGCAATCATACATGTGTATGTTTGCTAGTACAGAGTTAACCTGTCACTGAAATGTTTTGGTGAAATAAATATCCATAATTATATAACTGTCTTACAGTATTTCTCTTGAGCTTGTTACAATTAGGTTACAGTTAACTTTTTCCCTCTTCAAAGGAAAGTTGAGACAAGTAGGCCAAAATGTGCTAGCAGTAGAACTTTCTTAATTAGGAAATTAGGCTACTTCTTGCAGTAGACAACAAGCATTGTGTTTTCCTTAAGCCCAGGAAACTCAGCCTTGCTGTGTTAAACATTAAAATGCATCTAACCCACAAAGTCTGGATTTTAGGCAAAGTATTGATCCTGTATTAGTGCAGTGTGAGTTGTTAATCAGGGATCTGTGGTTGCTGTAAGTGTTGAACTGAAAGTGAACTCTCCAAATTCTGTACAGTCACGACAGTGGCTGAATGTGAAGGAGACAGGCTACAGCCATGTAATGAAACCAGCCCTTCTTGATGCTGCAGCCCCAATTCTGCCAATTTTCCTGCCTCTTGGTGAAATGCAAAGTTCCTGTGTTTTAATCTGTTCCTAGGTGAGGCCAGATTAATTGCATCTCACATTTCTGTGTCACCCTTGAACCTCCTTTGATGCCTCAAGAATGGATGAAACTTCTCCTCTGAATCATTTGATTCTCCAGTTTGGGCATGAGCTGTGTTCTGGCCCAGAACATCACAAGTGAAGGATAACTGAGCTGTGCTTTTAGCCTGGTGCTTTCTTGGATCTTCCAGTGCATGCAGCACCAGCTCCTTCAGTGTCCTTTGTGCTGTTTGCAGGGCTGAGCTCTGCCTCTCTCGTGCAGCTCCTCACTTTGGGGACAGAGGGCTGTCAGGTCTTTTCTCAGTGCGGGACCTTGTCTGTTCTTCTCCAGACAGGCAGCTGGCCTGAACAACTGTCTTGGTTCTGGTATCAATATTAGTGTTACCAAAGAAGGTGAGCTGTGGCACTAATTAAGATAATGACTGAGATTCAACACCCTGTGCATTCCAGAGAGCAATGTTTTCTATAGCACTGACCCAGTGGGCTAAAACAATGAGTTAGAATTTTGATGCATTTTTATCTCCTTAAACTTATATTACACAACTTTATCAGCCATAGAACTATTAACATACAATTGTTGGATTATCTGTAAAACTCACTGAATTGGTAGACTAAAATGGTTTGCAGGAAACCTTTTGCAGAGTATGAATCAGCTTCAAATGGAAGACAGGTATGGAAGAGTCTAGAGTGAATGAGGTAACCTCTCTGACTGGCATGTTCCACAGCTTGTGTTTCCCCAGGGCTTTGAATTCATGCTCTAACAAGGACATAATGAAAGATGTTATCTAAAATACATTTTGATTTTTATCATTTGGGTGTAACCAAATGGCTGCATTTCAGAAGTATTACTCATTCCAGCAGTGATACTTCATTCCAGAGATGCTGGTGTGCTTCACAACTGAAATCACTGAGCTGGGAGATGCTCTGTGAGGAAGTGTTCTCCTCATCTATAGATAAGGGCTATTAGCTGTCCAGAGTCATCCAGGAAGTTTGTGGCAGAGATGAGAATAGAACCAGGTCTCCTGACTCTTGTCCTGTGCCTAATCATAAGACAATTCTTCTGACTGGCTTAAAACATTCCCTGAAAAGAAAATAGTGTGTTAAATAATTTTAGTGGGAGATTGCACCTCAGCTGACCATGTTATAGATGCTTTCAAAGGAATTTATGAAATAATGCTTTTACTTGGGGGAAAAATACAAAGAGACTAATTGACCAGATTTTTCTAGACATTTTTGAAATTAAGGTCTTTAAGATAAGATTCATGAGTTAGTCCAGTATGAAATCAAGGTTCCTGCACCAAAAATCTTACTCCAACATGCTGTTTAATTTAGTCTTCTCAGGGAAACTACATTTTTAAAATAATATAGCACAAGAGGATATTCAGCAGCTTTCATTTAAAAAAAAACCTTCTCAAAAATAGTAGAAAGTTATTGCAAATTATTTTACTATTCTAGTGGTTCTCAGCATATTGGGTGTGTGTTTTAGTAGCTTTTGTCAGCTAGCTGTCTTTAGTGGCAGATGCTTTGCCCACCCAGCAGCATAAAGGACATTTTACATCATTAATCTACAGGGCAGTTTGTTGCAATGCAATGGGAGACATATTTTAAATATTCTTTTCACTCGGCTGAAGCAAGATTTCCAAAGCTGTTCACATTGTGAAGTCTTTCAGAACCAAGTTGAAGAATATCTGTTCTGGAGCTTCAGAGTCAATAAAGGATTGATCTCCACAGCACATAAACAGAATTACAGACTCTCAGAAAATGCAAGTCCATGTTTCTGATTCAAAAGATTATTTTTTTTAAGATTAAAGGGTTTCAGAGTGGGTTTGGTTTGTGGTATAATGAAAACAAAACTCATTAAACTGTTGTGATGTTGGCTGCATCTTCCTCAGGCTGGGTCTAGAATTTGGAGCTTAGATCTGTCTTCAAGAGTTATTTAAATGTAGCCATGTAACGGTGAGTATTTTTAGATGTTATCAGCCTTTTCCTAAAGAGACATTTGCTAGGTTCCTGTTTAGGTCAGCTTGTTACTATTTAAAGCTTTCTTAAGTGAGAAGTCTGACAAATTGTGCTTTTTAGCAAATATACAATGAGAGCATGCTGCAGCAGGCCCTGGGGAGATGAAAAGCAGTTGGGTGAATGCTGTGTGTACATGCAGTGTTTAACTGCTTAATTCTGAGCTTAGGAACAGCACATATAAAAATGTCCATTGAAGAAAGTTATATGGCCTCAGTTACATCCTAAGAAGTTCAAAAGGGAATTCTCCTCTCTCAAAAGCACAAGGTTACAGTTGTTCCAAGTGAGACAATCTCAGATATGGGGGCAGACAGGACACAGACAACCAAAGTAGTGGAGAAAAAGGAGGGAAGGCAGAGCAACACATAAGGCTTAAATTTCTGAGAATAGTTTCAAAGTTCAACAGGTTTTATTTTAAGAGCCATAACACTGAATGACTGTTCATGAGTTTATTATAGTACCTTAAATTTTACTTTTAAGGGTTCTTGCTTCTATGTGATCTTCAGAAATATCTGTTACAGTAATGGTAACTGGTTTAAATGGGCTTCAGATCATCTAGTGACATGCACATCATTTTATAAACTCAGAAAAACTCTGGTTTTCTTCAACATTAAATATACATGTCTCACCTGAAAAGTTTAAGGCTGTTGGCCAAGGACCTATCAGCATCTGGTCTGAGTTTCAGTACTATTTAGAAAATGTAGACAAATCGCTTTGCATACTGTATCAATGTCTATTTTTTCCTTCAATAAGATCAAAGCTGGTTTCCTTTGAATTTCACAGCAGCAGTTTGATAACTGAGACTCAGTTACAAAGGGCTTGGATCTAGTTTGGGAACAAAGGTTACAAACTGTTGGACACTGGTCATAGGCTGGTTCTGCTTCTTGTGAAATTGGTTTTTAGCTGCTAATGTCACTTTTCTAATATTTACTGTAGTTACCACATACAGTCAAATAAGTAAACAGGAAGGGAGGGGGACAGTTAGAGAGCTGCTGTAACAGACCACATGTTCAGCTCTCCAGAAGCATCTCAGGGAAAATTGAGTATTTAGCTTGTCTTAAATGCTTCTTGTCAATTTGGATATTTCACTCTGTAAATTGTCCTAATCCAGGACAATAAATACAGGTGTTGAACAGTAGGAGTATCATTTATCATCGTTTGGGCTGTTGTTTCTTGCTTGATCATATTTTAGACTTCTCTCATTTTTCACTGCCAGATAAGAAGAGATCAGTTATGGTAGGAAAGGCCTGACAAGTCATCATTCCTGTTCAAATGCTTTGACAGGAAGGAGATGTGAAAACCACAAATAGAGTAGAATCTACATCTACTACTTAAAAAAAAAAAGAGTTTGAGATTGCATTACCCCACTTTGGAAGAGTACCATTGTTTTAGAAATCACAGAAGATTCTTAGACTGTGGTCATCACAATCAGAGCTTCAACTAATGGATGCTTTGCCTTAGGAATCTGTCTTTGAAAAACTACATTTCTTTTTAGTCACTGCTGCTAAAACCAGTCCCAATACTGTGCTCTTTTGAAAGGATGTTGTGACTCATCACTGATGGTAGCTTTACTGATGTGAATTTATATCTAAGCTAAAGATACTGTTGCATGAAGCTGTAAGCTCTCCTATAAAAAGAGGTGTAGTTCAGTAATCTTTATAAAGATATGTGTAATTAAGAGTCTCAGAGTTCAGACAACATTAGGGTGAAGTGTTGGTACTGTAGTTCAGTAAAAGTAACTTTTCAATTAGACCTTCTGCCAAGAAAAGGGCAAGATTTCTTTCCCTATGATGGCCTTGTTTGTGTTGTTCTTCATTTGATTTGTATCAGAGGTGAGAATCCCAGTGTGATAAAGGTATTTTTTGTTTCCAATTCTGCAGGTTGGAGACATTGTGAAGGTGACGAGGATGAACATAAACGGGCAGTGGGAAGGAGAAGTCAACGGCCGGAAAGGGCTCTTCCCTTTCACACATGTCAAAATATTTGACCCTCAAAACCCAGAGGAGAACGAGTGACTCCCTGTGCCCATTTTACACTGCTGCTTCATTTTTCTGGCTATCATTAGCATTGTTTGAGGTGGGATGATGACTTAATGGCACATTGCTAGCATTGCCCATTTTCCAGCTTGCTGCAGTTTGACAGTTCTTTTAATACCCATTTGGAATTCATACAACTGAAGTCACTGCCTGACCTTCAGACCATAATTGCGTCATCCAGAATTTAGTTTCACTTTCTAAAACTTTTCTGGGCCTTAAGCTGGAGAAGACTGAACCGGAATATAGCAGAGAGGTTTGGGAAAAAAAGCCTTTCATGTTAAGACTTGCCTGGACTTTTTCTGGTTTGCTCAGTAGGAAGAGCCCTAATCTTAGATCAAATGTGCAACTTGTGCATTACTGTCCAACAAAAAGCAACAACAAAAATGCAATTTTAGAACTGAAGAAGTTTTAGTTTTGAAACGACCTGTCCTAAGGTGTAGTACATCTAAAATGATGGTTTCTTTAAAGGACAATAATTGGAGCTTATGTATTCTAAGCAGTTGTAGTAGACACTGCTGTTTTCTGTTAACTCTTAAGCTTGTTGTTGACCTTCCCAGTGTGTGTTAAATGCAAATAACCATTGATTGAGCTGCATTGAAACGGAGACATTTATTTATAAGGAAACCTAGGAGGGGTTGATACTTGTAACTTGGTTTTGATATATTTAATGCATTTCTGTTGATTTTTGCAAGCACTAACTGTAGAAAGTGAGCTTTAAGGGGAAACACTTTGGCCTGGTCTACATACAGCTCTTCTGCAGTGTTGAAAGTGTAGTTTTTCTAGTACAGAAGTGCTTGTCATCAAGCTGTTACTTGGTAGACAGATCAGATTGCCATGAGGAGAGGTAGGAGTAGGACAGAAGAAGTTGGTAAATACCTATAAAATCCTCTTATTTAAACATTTAAAGACCTTTTGTATCCATTTCTCTGTAGGCTCCCTGCTCTCTCCAAAGTTTCCTAGCTATGCCAGCCCCAGCTCATCAAAAGCTCCTTTTCAAACACAGTACCTTTTTTACCAGGGTGTCTGTATTGCTGTGCTTCTCTTCCAGAGCTGCTGTCATCTTCTTTTTCCCCTTCATTCTTTTTCCTTGCTTATATCCCAAGTCCTCTGCATGCTGACATCTTTTTTTTTTACCCTTCCTAAGGCACTGGCTCTGGTTTATATATGCCCCAGTCCCTCCCTCTCCCAGCATCCTCTAGAAAATGGTTAATTGGAGTCATCTTGATTCCCCCAGGTGATAATGCTCGGGCTGGAGGAGGCCACAGAGGTGTCTGTGATTAGTGTAGCTCCTTCCCTCTTTGTGTCCCTAAGCTCTGCTCCTGTGGTTGTACAGCTGGGTGAGCACTGTGTGTGCTCAGCCTGAGCCTGGGTGCAGGATATGAAAGCAATGAATGGCACAGTGAATCCTGTGCCACCTTCTTCAAATTGTGTGTTGTAGGTGAACTGGAATGCTCTTTTCAAAATGATGGGATGCTGAGTTAACAGAATACATGTCTGCAAAGATACAGCTACAAAACCTCCCATTTCACACAGCCTGGTTAAGACAGATGTCCAGTGTGGAAGCTGGCAGGAAAACAGCAGCTCCCATTTTTCAACTTTGGAAAGCTCTCGGTTGTAGCAAAACAAGAAACTTCAAACACCTGCAGAATGTCATCAGATCTTACAAATGTCTAATGAGATAAACATTGTCCTAAGTTCCAGCATGTTTTCTTGTTGATTTGTGTTGCTTGGTCCTAATAAAAGCACGTTGTTGGTAGCTCATACGGGAGTGCCATGAGATCCTGAGTTGGAAGGCACTGAAGAACTGCAGCAATGGCATCCACAAGCAGACATTCAAAATGCCAGGTTTGAAAGAAGTCTCTCTGTTCATCTATTAACTGTTCTCTGTAGTATTGATCAAGTGGCTGACAGTCTGGAAGTTCTTGTACAGCATTTTACTACCAAATTAACTGTGAAGTAGAGTAGCATTGACTGAAGTGTTTGGTGCTGTAATTCCTGACAATAGGCATTGACATTTTGTTTTGCAAAGAAAAGCTATGCAGTTCTCTTAACTAAAGAAGGTCATGCTTTTCCTGTGCCCCAACAATACCTGCACATTTACTACACAGATTGTACTACTGAACGTCATCTTCTGAATACAAGCTGCACTAAACTCAGTCTGCTGCAGAGAAATCTTATTTCAGGCCTGACCTAGTTACAGGCAGCTCTTCAGAAGACTGATTGTAGAATTCTTCCTTTGCGTGGTAAATAAAATACTGTGAGATTTGAGATCTTGAACATAACTTTTAACCTGATTTTTTTTTTCACTGAAATAAACATTTTGACTCATCCCCTCATTGAATAAGGTCTACGCTTTGAAACATTGTTTTAAGTTTAATTATGTTCCAATACTGCAGAAAAGCAAAGCATTTTACCTTCAAAACTATGCAAATTTTGTGTGTAGTGGTATCTGATGCAAAGCTGAGAATTCTTGAGTTTCTGTGAACCTGGTTTTAGGGCCATGAATGAACAGTGTTTCTCCAAGTAGCAGTGGTGTGGTTCAGGTATGTAAAATGTGGTTTCAATGTAGCATACTGACCAGCCTAAGCTGATTGTAACCTTGCTTCAAAACGTGTCTTGGCTATTTTACTCTGAGACAAGTATTTTCATATAAAGACTCTGCTGCCCACTGACGTTGGATCAGTGTGTGTTTCTCTTGGAAGGACTCTGGATTCTCAATTGCTTGTCGCTTGCTTACACACGTGCTGTCGTTTTCTGGAACCTCTTAAATCTGAGTGATAATCTATCAGTGTAAATGTCCCTGGGCGTGTAAGGTAACCTTGCCATGAAGCATGAGAGCCTACAAGTGATGGCTTCAATCTATGCACCATTAAAGTTGTCCTTGCTTTGGAACTAGGAGCTGGTGTAATGACCTGTAGTCAACTATCACGAAAGGCTTGGCTTCCTCCTGCTGTGTACATGTGTATATAGACACTGAAGCCTCTGAGCAGTCTGCAAGTTTAAATGAAAACTGTTTGAATCAGTGTCCATCACTGGATAAGCGCTTATTTAATTCATGATTGTTTACAAATTGGGAAAGAATAAACAAAAGGGAATATCCTGTTTGGGTTGAGGCTCTGAAGAGCCTGAGCATTATTTTTGTAAAGGGAAAAACAGCATTCTTTGTGCCATTTCATGTGCCTGTAATTTTTTATATTGTATTAACATCCTGGGAATGAGTGGGCTGCCTTTGTTTTCTAGTCCAGTTTTCAAGCATTTTCCTCAGTACCTGCATTTGAAAGTGAGACCTGCCTAAAAGACTGCCTTTTGGGACCAGTGAAAGCGTTCCTGTATAGTTGTCATTTTCTGTTTATTTGTGTTAAAGTGTATTTTGGGACAAGGATACAATTACTGCAGTGGGAAAGGTGGCCTTGTATTTGAGACAGTCTTCACTGTGTAAACTTTTAAACACAATATGTAATTTAAAGACCATGATCTTCAGGCAATAATATTAAGTGTAAGCTTTTAAAATTTATTTTGGGGATCATAGCTTGTTTTATTTTTTGTGCTATAAGATTAACAGTATTAAATGAATTATATTCTTAGAAGATACGGAGTGTCTTTTCTTAAGATTAGTGCCTTTTTAATTTCTTACTCCACTTAATTCATAGAACTGGTCCCAACATCAAGCCACTGTGTTTTTTCCCCAGTGCCCTGTTTGTACAGTCTAAATAAAACTTGCCTCAACTTACAGTATTATTTGTCATCTTTAGTCTGAAAACCTTGATGATAACAGCAGAGTGTGTAAGACCTTACTCTGTCCTTACAATGCCCCGTTCTGTGGGTGAACAGAGTGTGCCAACTGAAGTTTTCCACAATCAAAGGAAGAATTAAGCAGGAGAAAATGCTGTTGCCAGGCTGAATGATACTCTCCTGTTCCACCCTCGTGCCTCTTCTCAGACAGTACTGCTCTGGAGGTTCACATGAAAAAGATGCATCTCTGGTGATTACCACTGTCTCCTCTGCCCTGATGCCCGACACGCCCGTGCTCCTCCTGCTCCTCCACCACTGTATTGTTGTGCTCTTTGGCCCAGGCTTTTAAGGATCTCTGGAAACCATGACCTTTGTTTACTGTGATGCCCTTGACTGTGCTTGTAAGAATGACTGGTTTATGCAATGGTTTGATTTTCACTTACTATTGGTTGAGTAACTGAGGTGTAACCTGTGCAGGCACTGGAGAGCAGGGACTGGCCCCTGCCACGAGGTGCTGGTGCAGAACATCAGAACTGTTTGTGTGTGGAAATCAGAACCCACATCCTGGTCATCTTCTACCTTTTCAGTCAATCCAGATCAATAGTAACTTAACTAAACTTAAAGGGTTTTTTTTAGTTAAATCATTAACAAGGTGTTGATACTTGAGTTGATCCTGTGTAGGAGGAAAACTGAAGAAGAACATCAGCCATTCAGCTGCTGCAAAGGAGAAGCCTACAAAGCTTGTATTGATTCCCTGGACTCTGTAGGTATGGTGACAGCCTCGTGTTTGTCTTCTCTGGAGTACAGATTTCCATGTGATGTTAATAAACATTCATAGCCAACTCTGCACAGTGTCTTATCATCAAATAGTCGCATTTGGCAAGTTATGTTTTGGAGAAAACCAGTTGTGTTTTAAAGATGAGAATAGGTCTGATACATTCAGTGAGGTTGGTAATTCTGTTTCAGGCCAAAAAGTAAAAGGTAACGAGAAGCAAGCAGTAACTCAAGGTGGGTTTAGTTGTCTCACCTGCATTCAGGCTTCCACCAGTGCAAATCTGAAGTAGTTCAGTTACTTCAGTCCAACAACAGACAGCACAAATCTCCATTTTTCAGTGTAAGCTGGGATCAGCTGGGTTCATCAGTTTGTCACTGATTTACTTAACAGGTTTTATTTCTAAACCAGTGTGATGACAAACACCCTTTTAGCCATACCCAGAGGTGTGTCTGCTGGAGCTTACACCAGCTGGAAATACACCAAATAATCTGCAGCCACAGCAGAACACAGTTCCATTTCTAAATGATTCTCCACAGTGTGGACTGTGCACAGATGAGGTCCACACTCACCTTGGAGCAACCATACTGATTTCTGTCCCCCATATTGTCCCCTCTGTCTTTGTTTTTTTAGAGGACAGGTCAGCTGCTCCTGTAGCAGCTGCTGAACCACCAGTCGCAGCTCAGCAGGGAAAGGTAAAGCAGTTCCAATTTCAGGACCCCTCCATCCCCCGAGCTGCAAAGTGGCGGTCGCTGTGCAAACAGCTGAGCCCTGCTGCAGCAGGGAAAGAACCCATCCCAGCTGTCCCAGAGTGAGCCTCCTGCTCGGAAACGCAAAGCCCTGAGAGCCACAGCGGCACCGATTGTTGTGACTCACGAACACCGAGCGCTGTGTGCCCACCCTGAGTCAGGCTGTCCCCGCACTGCTCCGGGAGCAGCCTGGGAGCCCCGCGCCCACCCCGTGACTCAGCCCGGCTGCTTCACGGGGCTCCTGCTCCACACTAACACAACCTTGGGAGCAAAAGCTGAGCTACCCCTGCTCTGGGGTGTGCCGGTGCTCGCCGGGGACTGCCAGCCCCTCACCTGCCCAAGATCCATCCCACCGCTCCCGAGGCAGGCGGGGGAGCGAGAGGCGATGGGAGTTAACGCAGCGCTCCCCTCAGTTAACCTTCCCAGCACCTGCTTGCTTCATTCCAGGCATTTTGTAACCAGAACCCTCCGTGCACGAGTTATTAGTCTAAGCCGCCGCTGGCACAGCAGACAATTGGGATCAGAGCTAAATCTGGGGTATCCACAGGGAAATGGCTCCTGCTTTGTACGTCCTGGCTGGTCCAACAAGGGCAGCTGAAAGTCAGCGCTGAGAAATCTGTCACTGGCGTTTGGTCTAGAAATTTATCACTGAAGCTGAAGTGAGTGTGTGGATCCCAAGGCACTGTTAATCCCCCTCCACAGCACTGATCCCCAGTCTGGGCTACCCAGTGAATCGTCTCCAGACCCTCAGGCAGGAGCAGCTCTCCCTGGGCTGTCAGAGGGCAGCAGGGGTACAAGGGCAGTGCTGGATGTGCTGCTTTGCCTTTCCCCACCTGCCCCTGCACCCGAAATCCAACTGATTTGTGGGGAGTGGCCAGTCCAAGGAGAGGATGCTGTTCTGAACAGACAGAAGGGACTGACATAAGTGAACAACAGGAGCTGGTTTGAAACTCTTGGCACTGAACTCCTGTTCAGCCCACCAGCAGTCAGCAGCCAAGCTGGAGACCCCCAGGGATGCTCCTGACAGAAGTGAAAAACCCACTGAGTCCACCGTTGCTATCCTTGTCATTAAAAATGCAAAAATCAAACTTGCCCATTTTTCATTACTGGGAAGTAACGACCCCCTGTATTTCTAGACTCATTTTCCACAGTTTTTAATGTATTCTGTTACTTTATTACTTTGATCTGGATTATGGGGTTCAGGGGCTCTCATGGGGACTCCTACCTGCTGAATCCATTTCTGTTATCTTAGACTATCCCTTCTTTTCCCCTCTTCTTGTGACCAGTGATACAATTAATCCACTGACCTTGAAGAGAAAGAGCTTTTCTCTTTCCAGGTATCACAGCTGGTGCTCTGGCTCCAGGTGTGCAGTGACAAGGGACAGACAGCTCTGGGCTGGATTCCTGCTGAGCATCAGCCTGGTGCTCTGCAGGGCACAAAGGAAATGGAATTCATCAGGCTTGGCCCTCATTGTGTAAGGAAGAGCCACATCCCACAAAGATGGAACAGCTCCCGCTGTGCCCGACTACCTGGAATAGCTGTGCCCACTCTGCACTTTGGAGAACTAGATCTAAAATTAACAAAGATCATTTCCCTGCAAGAAATAGCACCTTGGCCTGGACACGGGACACAGCAGCAGGAGTCTGGAACAGAAAGGCTAAAATTAACTCAGGTCTGGGATTCTGCTGAATGCACTAACACAGGTCTGACCACCACATGCAGGATAAGCAGCACCATTGGAAATCTCTGGCCAAAACCATCCCAAACTGCAGGATGTACACCAGCAGTGACAAAAAGGTTACTCCAAGTACTCAGCAGCAGCTCCTGCCTGTATGAGGCTCAGTGACCCACCCTCACCACACTGGTGACCATCTGATCAAGGCAGAGGTGGGTGATGGGATGGAAACAGCTCTCCAGCTGGTGCTGGATTTCTGTCAAGGCTTTGTGCTGTACAGCAGTGGAGGCCCACAGACCTCCACAGGGGTGTTTGTGGGATCAACACTGGCAAATTTAAAGAGACAAAAATAAAGACAAATTGGAGAGCAGCCTAGGAACAGAAAGTGTGTGCAGTCCTTAACAGGGCAGTGAAGATGTGGGACTTGCATCCATCAGCTGTGCAGGGCTCACACCTCCCTCAGTGCAGTGCCCTGATTTCAGCCCACGCTGCAGCCCCACGGCAGAGCTGCATTGGAACAGCTGTGGGAAATGGAGGGGGGTGGAGATGATGTACCTGGAGAAGGACAGGCTGATTTAACACCCCTCCCTGCTGCCAAATGCTCCGTGGGCTCTGCAGTCATCACCCAAAATAGAGCCACACTCTGTGCCTCCTCCAAGAGACAGTCCCTGCAGGAAACATATCAGGGCATTGCTTGGGGCAGTGATTTCCTGCAGGAGCCACCTCGGGAGATGCTGGCACCACGTCCCATTGTACCTGGCTCCTTTCCCTCTCCCCACCATTCAAGCTGCCTTTTGATGTTTGTTACAGCCTGGGAACACAAGATACAGGGCTTGACCTAGCAAGGAATGTAGGCAGGGTTTGGGCAGAAGGGAGGAAAGGTCTTGCATTAACCTCACAAATCCACCACACGTGGCTGTCACCACCTCAAGACATGAGGGGTCCCTTCCTGGCAGAGGCTGAGGGGCTCCAAGGCAGCCCTTGTGACACCCTTGTTGTTCTGGGACCAGACACACTGCCCCAGGGCTGCCTGCACTTCTCAAAGCAGAGACACATCCTCCCCATGGAGAGCAGCTCGTCCCAGGTAACCACCTTCTCCTCCCCTTGTCTTGCTGCCAGGTCCCTCCTAAAACGTGAGCTGCTTCAGCCCCAACTTGCCCAGCACTTGGCTTCTGTCAGCACCTGAGCAAATCGTGCAAACCCCTCCCTCCAGACACAGCACAACAGCCCCAGAGCTTTGCCTCTTGTGCACTGTGACCACATACAACAACGTAGATGGTTTCTTGGCTTTCTGTTCTCCACACTGCCCTGGGATACCCTTGGAGCAGCTTCCAGCCCTCAGCACCTTTGCAGCAACCCCCTGCAGGCCGCCCCAGCTGTCCCCTCGCAGGTCACAGGCAGTCACTGGGTGGCACTGTGCCCCTGCCTGTGCAGGCCCGGCTCCAGCCTCCTCCTCCTCCTTTGCTCGGGGTGCCCCCAGGAGCCCCCGGCTGGGCCGAGGGGCAAAGGCTCTCCGTGCCAAAGTGCACCCACGGTGGCACCGACAGACACCCAGGGAGCCCGGGAGCCCACAGGGTTGTGACCCCAAGGCCCAAACAGAGGATTCCTGCTGCCTCCCTGCCAGGCTCTCTCCCTCCCCACCGTGGTTGTATTTTCATTACCGTGGCAAAAGGAGACCAACTGCATCCTTACAATAGGCCCCTCCATAAAACTAATAGGCCAGGCAATTGGGACAGGCCTGTGAAGTGTTTTATAGTCTGGACTCGAGGAGTTCGTGCCACAGCTCACAAGCTGTCCCAGCTCTACATCCCAGGAATCACAGTGTTATTTCTCCCTGTCATCCCCACTTCCAGCCTGGGAGCAGCATGAGGATGAGCACGGTGCTCCCACACCTGCTTTCACTTTTCTCCTGCCACCCCCAGAGCCTCACCTGACTCCAGCAGCACAAGGCTCTCAGGAACATCCATAAGAATCAGGGTTTCCTTTTTTCTAAGACACAGTTCTGCCCTGATTCCAGGACATTTGGCACCATCAGCAGGGTCCAGGGTCGTGAGGCTGGACTGGGCCAGGGCAGAGGCCAGGGAGGTCCTTTGTCAATGCTTTGCCATTTGCTTCATTTGCAGTTGAAAGCCCGAGGAGCAGAGAGCCCTTCTGACACTGTGATGGCAAAACCCTCTCAGCTCTGGAGAGCCTTCCCTCTACACTGACAGCCCGTGTCTCTTTGGGAAGCTGGGGTGACACATTTGGTGTAAGCCAGAGCCCCATTTCAGGGGGGACCTGGGGAGGTTTGGGGGATTGCTTTGCCTTGCTGGGACCTGGCCAGTCTCAGTGGTGCACTCCCTAGAGCAGGGAGCTGGGCTCTGGATGACCCTGGGGACAGCAATAACCAAACAGAGCAGCCACTGCCACCTTCCCTCTTCCTGCTGTGTAAAAACTGCCCAAGAAAAGCCTCCTTTAATCGCTCCCCCTACATTAGACCTTCCAAGGGAAATTAGCACAAATGCAACATCAGTGGCACCAAGGGAACAGACCCTGAATGACTTGGAGGGAGGTTAATTAGTTTGTTAAAATCCTTCTCTCTTTAGTTGCCACCTAAATCTCCAAGCCTCGACAAACAGTTGGGAAAAAGGGTCTCCGCAGAAAATCAATGCTCTTTAGAGGCAGGAGTTAAAGATCCTCCAAGGAGCATGCAGTTGGGAAATAAAGTGGAGAAGACTGTTTCTCCACCCTTGGGATAGAAGATGGATGTTAGATGGGAAAGCAAAATATTTCCAGGTGTCCATAAAAGTCAGAAGGGAGACAAAAAGCCCATTTCTCCCCCTGTGGTTTACTGTCTTTAATCTCTTTGCCTCAGTGTCCCCACCTAGCCTGCAACAGAGGTGCTGAAAAGCTTTAAGTGGCTTTTGCAGAACTGATTCAGGATCCCAGGTACTGAGTGCCAGGGATGTGCCAGGTGTTACTGCCTGCCCCTTTGGAGGACAGTCCCCTCACTGCCAGAGCTGCTGGCAGACTGCTCCCCACTCCTGGGCACACCAGGCAGGGAACACGAGTGTGCTGGGGACAGGAAGAAAGCCTCACAGCCCCTTACAGACAGTTGCCCCTTAGATTAATTTAATAGATGACTGCATTGACCCCAGAGAATTTTGTTCAGCTCCCAGCCCACTGTACTGCCCTGAGCATGGTGGCACCAGGACCCTGTCCCAGAGCTGGTGTGTGCCCATGGTGAGATGTGGCCCTGCCAGTGCTTCTCCTCCTTCCACTGCCCCTGTAGGGCTGTGGGGGGATGGATAAGGCACAGTGCTGCAGCTCAGTGACTGCCACAGGCAGCACTTGGGGACTAAACTCTCCTTGAGTACCTGGTTTAAAGCTGGGACTAACTTCATTCAGTCTCCACACCAGAGCTCTGTGCTGCCCTGTGGGTGATAGAAGGGCAGAAAGTTCCAGCTCCAGAACCAAGTCTTCTTTAATCTCAGGACATGTTTTCTTTGCTAGACATGATGAGCTGTGTGCCCTGCCTTCTATACTGTCCACTGATGTTTGTATTTTGAAAGCCACTACATCATCTGACTCTGGCCAGCTGTCTAAAAAAAACCCAAAACAGACAACATCCTGTATACTGCTGGGACCTCTTTGTCAGAGGCTGTGAACTCATCTGCATGCAGCACCAGGATGGATTGAACAAACTGAAGCAGTATTTTATTGCTGAAGCATAAAACACGGGAATAAACAAGCACCAAAGTGCTACTGATCATTAAAAGCAGATGGGAGCCCATTTACTGCCTCCAGCAGCGAGGTGCTGTGGCTGCTCTGCTGGGGCCCCCTTGAAATAGGAAACCCAGTGCACCATCTGGGAGGTGCTGCATGGCTACAGGCAGCCCCTGCAATTCCAGCCTGGAGTTATCTGCACTGTGCTCCCACCACCACCCCAGGGATGACCAAGGAGTGTCAGAGCTCTGAGTCCCAGCTCCAGAAACAGTCACCCCTGTAAGGTTGTGTCTCCAGGAAAATGCCCTGGCAGGGACGAGCAGCTCATCCAGGGCCAGTCCCATTGTCCAGGGGAGGTGGGACAGGGGGAATTCCAGGCTGAATTCCCCCACACAGATCAGGGACTCATTTCAATAGTATTTGTTCAAATGCACAGCACAGAACCATCAAGGCTTCTGGTCATTCCTGTGCAATTCAGCTCCCACATGCTGGATTATCCCAGGCAGTCCAGGTCTGACCTTCTTCTTTACCAAGCAGAGCTGTCTGGCACGGGAGGTGAAGTGCTACGGTGGGAAGAAGCCAGAGGCTATTTCCTCTCCTTCCTAATTAACACACCCACCACAGATAAACACCCAACGAGAACATTCCCAGTCTGGAAAGTGGCCTCCAGGAACAGCTCCATCCTGAGTACCCCCAGCTGCAAGCTGAGCTCAATCCCCTCCCCAGACTGAAGCTTTGCACCTTTGTCTCCAAGTCCCATCTCGCCGTGGCAGGGAGCCCTCAGCAGCCGAAAGCGGAGCGCGGCATGGGGCCAGGGATGGATTCCTGGGCAGTCCGAGAGGAGATGCAAATGGAGCGGGAGACTGCTCGAGAAGCAGAGACAGACAGATGCTTTTACACTTCAAAGGGAACAGGGCCCTGGGAGGCTTTCAGGAATACGCACAAATCGATAGACTCCTTTCAAACCCCGAGCACATTTGCTCAAGTGTGAGGCAATTATTCCCTGAGGATGGAGGCAGGACAAGGCCATTAACAGCCATACGGGCAGGATGGGGAACATGCGGCGGCTCCAGGAGGAGTGCCAGCCCAGCCTGGGGGGCAGAACACCGCTGTCCCGGCCCAGCTTTCTCATCCAGGATTTACAAAATGCCCTCGTGTCCCCAGGGGCTCCATGGGGAGCACATTAGCGTCATTCAGCCTATGCCAGTGCAACGCTCAGCACATCCTTTTGGTGAACAGCAGGTTTGATCACGTCCCCTCCGCTGCTCTAGTTCACTGCCTTTACCCCTGGAGGGCTGACTTACTCTTAGTGCAGCAATTCCCATTTCCCCCTCACCCGAATGCTGCTGGGCAGAGCCTGAGCTGCTCTGCAGAGCTCCACTGAGCCCCTTTAGACGGCAAAGCAGAGCCCAAAGCAGATTGTGGGCGAGCAGAGGGCTCAGCATAGGGACAGACCCCGCGGCGTGACAGGAATCACGCCTGACTCATCCCTGCCCACTCTGCACCAGCATTTCCCTGCAGATCGCCCTTAATGCACCATCTCCCTGCAAGGATGTCACAGAGATCACAGGTGCCCGTGCTTGGCGACCCACAGATGGGAGTGACAGTGCCAGCACACAGGAAGTCTCTCCTGTGAACAGCTGCTGTCCCACACGTGCAGTCGTGTTTGTACAACGGGAGGCAGAGATACTGAAAGTGAGCAGTGCTTTATGCCTGCTGCATGACTGATGGGAGTGTCCATCCTGCCCACTCTGCTCTATGGAGGCACATAATTTACCCTCTTCAGTAAAAATAGAGGAGGAGGAGGAGGAAATCAAAATCTCAGCATGCCCCCCAAAGAACTGTAGGAGATTAAAATTAAATCTATCCATTACACTCACCAAGCAGGGCGCTGTCTGGGCAGGAACACTGTAGCTGTACACCTGCACGTTCAAAGAAAAGAAATGGGGTATTAGAGAAGTGTCAGAGGCAATCCAGCACCCCACAGCAAAGTGCTTCAGGTCATAAAACAAACTCACACGACTTGGAAAAACAAAAAAGGAATAACACTAAACCAAGCTGAACAGTAACACTGCTCAGCGCAGCTGCAGCACCTCTTCTCAACCCTGCATCAAAGGTTTGCTTCACCCTCGGTTAAAATTTTGTCTGACACCTCTGCTCAGGCCCAGCTCTCAAGAATGCTTCTGGGTTTGTTCCCAGAAGTGGGACATGCGTGTTGTGTGTTGTGGGGGAGAAACCCTCCTCACTTCCTTCACTGTGTCCTGTAAGCCTCTCCCTGTGTTCCTCCTGCTGTAATGTCCAGAAAGAACATTCAGATCTGACTACAGCTCTGCAAGGCAGGAGAGTAAAAAGCAGCTTACCTGGAGGAGCAGGCAGCCAGGCCAGCAGCAGAGGGAACAGAGCCTCGGAGACAGAACAGGCCTCCCTGGCAGCCACTGACAATGCAGCAAGGTCGTGAACAGCTGTGCCCAGAGCAGCTGAGGCCACCCTCACCAAAATCAGAAAAGTCCCTCCATTCCCCAGCCAGCCCTGCACAGTTCAATCCCTCTCTCTTTGCTCTTGGCCACTCACTGAGTACCTGGAGGCCGAGGACAGGCAGGTACATGAAGACACCCACAGCTGCACATGTGAGGGCTGAGGAGCGGGCAGAGGGGCTGGCAGTGTGGGCAGCTCTGGGCAACAAGGATTTGGTTCAGAACTGCTCTGGGCAGCAGGAATGGGCAGCAGGGACATGGCTCAGAGCTGCTCCGGGCAGCAGGGATGGACAGCAGGGATTTGGTTCAGAACTGCTCCGGGCAGCAAGGATGGGCAGCAGAGATGTGGCTCGGAGCCGCTCTGGTCGCTCACACCCGGTGACCAGCACTGCTTGTTGCTCCAACCAAATGCTGCCTCCCCGCTGCTAAGAGGCTCCATAGATCCCACCCTAGGGCTCGGGAATTAAGTGGATTTTAATCTCTGCAATAAAAACCCATTTGACTTGAAAGAATGTTGTTATTCCTGGAAGGGGGTTTGCGCTGTTTGCTCGGAACGCCTTCAAGCGAGCTGGTACTTAGGCTGACCAGACACCCCACCCCGGGCAGTGGGGTCAGCCCAAAGCAAGCCAGGAGCCCTCCTCAGCCTGGCTGTCCAGCACCAGGTGTTTCAAGGGAGCTGGGAATTTCCCAGCTGGGCATGGAAATGCTGCTCTCCGGGATCTCCTCAGTCCTCTCTGCAGATAAGGAGCCTCCTCGGCCCGCCCGGAGCCTCCTCGGGCCGGGCAGGCCCTGCCCCGCCCCGCCCCACACGCCTGAGGGCTCGGCCCCGCTGTGGGCGCCGGAGCAGCGCGTCCCCGGGGCCGGAGCTCGGCCAGCGGCACAGGCCCAGAGCTTGGTTTGCACCAGCCCGGCACATCCTTGTCCCTGCAGCACCTGGAAATGAGAAAAGCTCTTAGTGAAACCAGCTGGGAGTTGTTTCTGCAGAGCCAGGGCAGGTCCAAGCAGCCCGGGCCGGGCCAGGGGAGACGGCCGTATCTCCTCAGGGCTGTGGGCAGAGCTGGGAGCTTTGCTGCGCCGCAGGGAAAGTGCTGCCTCTCCCCAGCCTGCAGCTGCCTGGGCAAGAACTGCAGCATCGGCAAGAAAGCATTCTTCTGCCATTCCCATCTGCATTGAAGCAGTGTCAGGCAAGGCTTAAGGCTGCAAAAACCAGTAGGAGAAACCAAAATAAATCAAGATCTTGATTTCTCATAGGAAATTTACCTAGATCCCATTTATAGTCCATTTGCCCTCCTCCTTATGTAACTTCTCTGCAGGAGAGGAGCAGAAAACACAGAGAAAATAAACAATTTTCTGCACAAAGAATTGGTGCAAGAGCCTGAGTCACATCTAGCAGTGTGAGCAGATAACCTGAGGCTCACTGAACACTGTGGAGAACAACGAATGCTGAGATCAACAGCGTGTCATGCATGTACAAACTGGCCCCAGGTAACATGACTAAAGCAGAGCACGTTCTGCTTGACAAAGATGCACAAAACCTACACTTTTGAGTTTATTTTATTACTCTTAATGGCCTGACTTCCACATGTCTCATTTCCTTTTATTGAAGCTGTCGGAGGCATTACATTATGTCACATGCGTGCAAAACCAGCATTGCAGCCGAGCTCACACAGACTTTAAAATGCCACAGCTGAAGAAAACAAGCCAGTGGGAACTGCAAAGGGAGGGGGCGGGAGCAGAGTCCAGAGCACACCTACAGGCAAAATCTCCAAAGGCTTCCCAAACAAGCCGAGCGCAGCCTCTAATCACAGGGAAAGGATAGGTACTTCTCCAGCAAGCTGGATGATTCACCGGAGAAGGGCGAGCAGTCCTCTTGCAACAGAAGGCTGATGAGTAATTGATGGCTCGTCCTAGGCACAAAGCTGAGTCTTTTACCCCAGTGCAGAGCTGTCTGCCAAAGCAGCTCTACCGACAGGCCCAGGGGGCAGCAGCACCTGCACGGCTACTGCAAAGGTTTGAAAGAAACAGCATTTTCACAGGAATTCCCCAGTGCTGCCCAGCTGGCCTCAGTTACTCGTGCTCACTGCAGCTTTTCATCCTCATTAGCGCTCTGTGACAGCGAAACACATCCCAGCTACAAAGATAAAGAAACAGATCCAACCAGGTAGCCTGTGGGGATGCATTCTCTCTCTTGTGGGCATGCTGCTGGCAGCGATCCTGTGTCGTGCACAAAATGCCCCCCTCGGGTCCCTGCACAAGGTGCTCAAGGCTCACTCAGCTCCCCAGCCATTCTGCTCATCTCATTTCCAAGATGTGAAGGACAGTGGTGGCAAAATTAACTACTAATGGCCAGAGACAGCCTTTTACAGCTGACCTGCCTTTACACAGCTGGCATTTGGACAGCAGGAAATCATGATATTCTGGCATTAAAAAAAAACCCTGCTCCACATTTTGTTTCTCCAGTCAGGTTTCTTTTTAAGTGAGTTGCTCACATCCACGTGTGTGTCATGCACAGCAGGTACAAATCACTACTGGCCAGGGTGCTGTCAGAGGGGAGGCTCACAGGGCATTGTGTACATGTACTGTGGCAAAGTCTGACCTTTATTTCAATGCTGCACATCCTCACATCCTGGGAAGCCCAGGGGAAGCACTCAGATGCTCTGTACAGATCATAGTTGTGGTACAAAAGCATTTCACAATATACAATTTAAATAAGAAAACAGTCATTGTAGCTGAGTCCACAAATTTACAGAGCTACTTTTCACAGTAATTTTAACAATAACAACATGGCTCATCATCCCTGTGCTATGCAGATGCACAGTGAGGAGCTGGTGCCCCAAAAACCTGGTGCAAGCCTTTCCCAGTGTCCCTGCACAGGGGTCCTGAGGCACTGGGCACAAACCTGCCCAGGTCTGCTCAGAGACAACACCTTGCTGCACACACACACACACACACACTCTCACACTCTCACACGTGTGTGCACACAGAAAACCACCTGGCACACAGGGTCAGTGACACACCCCAGTGCCTACTGATGGCTGCAGGGGCCACACAGCAGCTATTAGTGTGACATGAAAACATTCCCTAAATAACACCTAGGAGCATGTCTATCCTCCCTGAGAGTCTGTCTCAGCAAGTCCCCAATGCCAGGGCCTTGGACACACAGGGAGGTCTCTCCCTTCTAACAGGAAGGTGAAAATGATCCCTGCTTGCATGGCAGTGCACAGGCTGCTCCTGCCCAGGATGGGAGCAGAGAGGAGGGAGGTGGAACCATTCTGCTAACTGAACATGGACAGATCCCTACAGACTCCCAAACAGCAGCCAGATGACTTCACACACACACAGAGCAGGAACCACAACTATAAATTATATTCTCCAGGGGTGGCAGGGAGCAGAAGGAGTAAGTTCACAGTGGAAAATTTCCTTTCCCTCTAAAGGAAGAGGTTGGAGTGACACAGGAGCACTGCTGTTCATGGTCCTGCTTCTGACAACTTTAGAAAGCCCCAGAGGAGCCCCCCACATTCTATGAACAACCTCCCTCCACCTCCACAGAATGAAGAGCATTTCACTGACCTCAAATCTAGGGCTGACAGAGGAGAGATGGGCACAGGGACAGGAAGACATCACACACAGCCTTGCTGCTACTTCTGCATGGTACAAACTCTCCCCTGCCTGCACGACCCATTGCTGTGCTCCAGACACACCTTGCTGTGCATTTTACTCTCTGCTGCTGCTGGAAGAAAGGCAAGACTTTAGCTTCACTTTGACTATACTAACAGGAAGCTGTTTAAAGGTCACCAGGATTGCTTGCTTTGCTTGTCTTTGCAATATTTTCTACAGCTTTTTGGCCACGTGGATGGCTTACTGGAAGTCCTCAGCCCCCATAGAGATTGGGGGGTTGACTTGCACCAAGTCCCAGGAGGAAGGGATGTTGGAAACTGCCAAATGTGAGGTGCCAACGCTGTGACTGTGAGTTCAGCAGCTCTTTAAATACTGTTCTTGCAGACCTGTAGTTTCCTACTCCTGCTGGGAAAAAAAAACTGCAGAACCACTGCAGAACACATTGAGCTGACCCACAATGACATGGCTGGGGCAGCCACCAGTTTAACCACTGCTTGTGAAATGTGGTGAGGGTTGTTGTGCAAGGAGAAAGGGAAGTGAAGGTGTCCCATGCTACTGCTTGCAGCAATACCTCTGCCTAGTGTAGGCAAAGCTTCACAAGTCCAGGGCAAATTCAATCTCATTTACAATTTTCTTTCAGTTTTTTTTCACTGGGAAGGGTCCTCCCCATTCACCAGCAGGCGTAGGGGAACAGAGGGTACTGGCTCCACTCTGCCATGGTGCCATGGGCATGTCCTGGAGTTCCTTGTGTGTTGTACTCCGTGGAGAAGGCCGAGTAGCTCATTGCCCTGTACTGGCTGTGGGAAGGCACCACCCACTGCCCCAGGCCCTGCTCCGTGCCATAGGGACTGTACATGGGTGCCCGGGCCCCGGCTTTCCCCACAGAGTCCAGAGCCATGTTCACCACCCCTGTGTAGTCCTGGGGAGGAGGCAGAGGTGGGGGCAGTGGGGGCAGGTTGGTGAAGGCCTCTGGGAGCTGTTTGGGGTCGTGTTCAGGCACCATGGCGAGGTCCAAGGCGTGGCACCTGGCCCGGAAATCATTCAGGGTGGCGGCATCGCGGCCGGGGAGCTGCTGGCTGTCCCCAGCCTCGTGGAACCTGGGCCCAAGGGCAGAGAGAACAGCAAGTCAGACCTCCCAGAGTGGAAAACCATGGAAAACCCACAAAGATCCCCTGGGAAAAGGCAGGGCAAGCTCTTCCCCTCGCCTACTGCTTCATCTTACTGTTACGATGGATTTTAGCCCAGTCTCACTGTCACACTCACAGAGAAATGAAATGCCAGAGAAGGTGAGTCCAGACTACCTTAGTTCTGGCTAAGTTCTAGCCTGGGCCCACTCACACCCAATTTTCCAATGAGGAAGGAAAAATCACTGGAGTCTTGTCACTCCTCCCACACTTCCTCCAAAGGACAGGCAAGCTCTGTAGTACCCAGAGCTGGCTGGGAGAGCATTTGGGGACAGGGAAATAAAGAACATTACAAAGACACAAGCATGCCCAGAACCACTGGGTTTGAACTAGAAGAGAAATGCTATCCTTGGATCTATTTCCATGCTAACCTACCTTCTCTCAACCACATGTGCTGTCCAACAGAAAGGCATCCTCCCCCTATTCCCCACTGGCTGTTTTTCTCAGGAAATACCCAGGAGAAGAAGAGGAATCCCACCAATGAAAGTGTGGCTTTGGAGCAGAAGGCAGGACTCACCGATAGGTTTGGTAGGAAGGTGTTGGCACTTGCTGCTCTCTGGCCAGACCCTCCCTCTGCTCAGCAGGCCCTGGAGAGGCTGCAGGGAAGGTCTGGCTGCTGTTCTGCTCTGGGCTCCAAAAGGGATAGCCACTGCTCACCACCACGGGGTTGCTCTCTTCCTTCACATCTACATTCTCATCCTTCTCAAAATCTGACTCAAAGCAGGGAAAAGAAAGAATGGAAAAGAATGAGAAAGGGGGAGATGGAGGCAAAACTCACAATGGTCTATTGGCAGTTGCAGTAATCACAGGACAGTGGAAGGAAACACACTGCCACCTCCTGCAGTCCTTCTGTCTTAAGGGAATAGCCCCTTCCAGCCCTTTTCTGCCCACATACTGTGGTGGTCAGTCCTGCTCTGTCCTCTCTCCTTAGCTGTGCCACTGCAAGCAGCACCATGAGCTGGAGAAAGGAATGATCTAGCTTAAAAACCTTTCTGAATATCATTCTCTGGGTTTGTTGTGATCAATATTACCACGTTCCTCAGCAGCAGGCTCCTTTTCCTCAGGCAGCTTCCTCTTCTGGCTCTTGGCTGGACTGGGCTTCTGGCATTTGGCTCGTCCTTCCCTGGAAAGAAAAAAGATGTGGGAGTAGCTTTGATGTAAGTTTTTTGCCTAGATATATAGACAAGGATGCTATTAGGAGGAGAAAGAAAATCCATAACATTTTTAAAGTTTAAGTAAAAAAGAGTCAGTTTTGGCCTTTTTTCATCAGGAATTTTTTTTTCCAGGAGATTTTTTTTTCAGGTGTAAAATAACACAAAACAAAATCTCAGATATTTTCATAACATTTTCTGCTTGGAAAAAAAAAATCTCTATTTTTTCCTTCTCTATTGCCAGTCTGGGGTTGCAATTTAAGCTTTTTTTTTTTTTCATCTCATCCATTGGCTGCCCTCAGACCAAGCAGAAGATCTCACTGATACTGGTATCCATTTTCCCTCTAGCAAACAAAATCTCCCACTGGAAGAGACACTTTTCCACCCACAGGAAAAGGAGACAAGGGAGCCTCCAAATGTCAGAATCAAGCTGATCTCCAAGAGACCAAATGGTCTGCTGTGGGCTCCTGTTATCACTGCTATTCACATGTCAGACTCCAGTCTAGCTCCAATGTGCAAGGGAGTACAGGTCTCAAATTTGTCACACCTCCCACATTTCTGTAGGAATTGTCACCTCCCACTCCCCAAGTCTCTTGAGAAGAGGCTGCACAGAGGGACATCACTCCCAGATACAGGGAAATGCAGAGTGCACAATGCAGCAGGCTCAGTAGAGCTGGCTGGCAGAGTTTTGCTCAAAGACCCTGGGTAAAATTCACTAGTGAACTCCAGCTATAAACAAATTAAAATAAAAAATCAGTTTACCTTCGAGTGTTCTTCCCATGTTCACGGAAGCCTTTAGCAAATGGATTGTTGTCAATCTTGAGCTTTGTAATCTTTAAATGAAAGGAACAAGACTCAGCATCATGGTGACTGGTTGGGGTCTTCACTACTCCAAGACCTTCACCTCAGTATTTGTCACAACAGATAAACTGTGTGAGGGTTTTGGACATGGCCATGACACAGTATGTCAGCTCTCCCAGCAGCCCCCATCACTGATCAGGAAGTGACCTTGCCAGGCTCAGCAGGGATTTGGGTGGGATTCATCTCACTAGAGAAATATACAGGGTGAGGATCTGCATCTGGACCTGCAGCCACACTTTTTACTGCATTTGGAGTTCTGTGTCACTGCCAGTGCACTCAATACCATCACGGTGCATGACTCATCTCATCCCAGAGGAGATGTTTTCCACAGGAACCACGATGTGCCTGTTTCTTCCCACTGTCCCCCACAGGTGCCCAGCACGAGCAGACAGGAAGGAGAGCCCTTCCTTTACAGGAATTCTACAGCCAGCATTTCACAGCATGTCCAGAAGCAGAGGCTGCACACATACCTGCTCGTTCTGGTAGGCAGTGACAGAGGTGAAGACAGTCTCAGGGAAGCTGAAGACCTGGAAGATGCTCCAGCGGACGCTGAAGAGATCGTCGGCCTGCACGATGTGGAAGCGTGGCTTGTACCGGTGCATGGAGTGCAGGATGATCTGGGGCAGACAAAGGACAAAGTTTCCACGGGCCACCACACTGCAGATCCCCTGTGGAGACTCCCAGGACTCCCAGCTCTAACCAGGGACTCCTGCTGGGATTGGTGTATCCACCCAGCCCCTGTAGTGACAGCACAAACCCACCAAACCTTCCCTAGCAGGGAGCTAAGAGGATATTTGGATATATTTTAAATTTACATCATCTAATTTCACAAAAATCCTCCTTATTTCCCACAAAGTTTGCCTGCAATGAATTCCAAGAGAGCACAGCACAACCTACATGCCCGTGTTGATCCAGAGTGTTGTTAGTGAGCTTCAGTTTTTGGAAGGAGACAGGTTCTTTCATCCAGTGGCTGCCAGGAGCTGGGGAATCTGGGTGGACATAGGTGCGACAAGGGAGCTGGGGCTCTGCTTTTCCAGCAACTTCCCACTGATCTTTATTCCACTGTGAAGGGAAAGACAGAAATCTGGAGCTTTAAGAAAATGCTTTCAGTACAGAAAAGCCCCAGCAAGTTTGCTTCACTGTCAATTCAATGCACTCCTCTGAAACACAAGTAGCAGATTCTCTCTTACGAGCCATGATCATGTTACCAAATCAGCTCCAAATTTAGGCCTCATTTTTTCTTCCTTTCTTCCAATGGCTGCCAGAAAAGTCTGACATTAATCATGATTAAAACTGTACTGCTTACAATGAAAATCAGTTACCTTTCCAGCTGCTTCCCAAGCAAAACTGACATATAACTCCAGAGAAGCATAAAATCCATCAATTACTTCTGAACTTTGTCCAAAGAGAATTTATTTATCAGTGTGACAAGTGAAGCATAAAGATTAATCTATTTCAAACAAACATGAAAGGACAGCATAAATTCTGTTATTTAAAGTACTTACCTTGTACCTGAAGTTATCCATTGGCACAAAATCTACCAGCATGAGGTACTTGGCATATGGGATTAAGCCAGAAACTTTGATTTTGCATTGAGGAAACATTCGTCTGAAGGAGAAATGAGAAATAGAGTAGAAAGGTTTCTCTGTAAAGTGGCTGTTAATGATCAAGCAGCATGTCACATTTACTCACTGCTGTGCAAAGCCCTGTGAGCAGGATTTCTCCAGCCAGCCACTGACCATTTGTCCACCTTACTGATGGACCATCCTGTGGGTTTAGCTGGGATAGACACTAACAGGGCAGCAGTCACTGAGGGCCTGACACTGTTATTGCTTTTGTTCTTCCAATTCCTCTAACACAACAGTGGGAAACTTGAAAGGAACTATTTGGAGGCTGTACGTAGTTCCTGGCCTGCTGCAGCTCTCACAGCCCTGGAGGATGGATTAAATGTGAGCGTGGGTAGAAAACGTGCTCCTGTCTAAGAGCACACCCAGCTTTCTGTTCCCATACTCCCTGCCACTACTTTTAACTTCTTACTCTGCAAAAAAGCTTTGATAGCTACCTCCCTACCCAAAGGGATTATTCCAGCTCACAGCAGCGTTGACACAATACTTTACAGCTTCACAATTCCATCTTCTTTCACTGCGAGCTCCACAATACATGACTCATTTATACTTCAGTGGAGTCTGCACACACAGATTGTTACAAGTCTGGGCCACATTTCTGTCTGCAAACACAGATTCAAACCCAAGCATTTACTGCTCAACTGCTGCTGCCTGTGACCCAGGCAAAGGGAGCCCAGGGCACTTCCCAGGGCAGCCTCAAAGTGACAGGAAGAACACCAGGGTTAAGTGGTGAGATAAGGGTACAGGAGTTTTCTCAGCACATCAGCCCCACAAGTGACCTTTTGCACTTCACAGTTTGGGCTTCTCTGACACCCTGAAAGTGCAATTCTCCTGCCAGGATCAGGAAGATTGGCATAACTGGCCACAAAACCAGTTTAAGGGCCACCATTACAAAAATGAGCACCCGGAGACTTTGACAACAGCTCAGAGGAGTTTGGTGTGTGTGGGCAGCTGTCCTGTGCCCATTACCTGCCAGATTTGGTGATGATCATCTCAGTCCCTATCTGGTGAAACTTCATCCAGAGCCCCATGTCCTCCAGGGTGACCTGGATGGAGCTCTGTGGGAAGGGCTCCAGGCTGGGGGAGGGAAGGGCCTCACACGGCGCTTTCACGTCTGCAAGGAGAAATGAGAGGGTGACTGCAGACAGGCAGGAGGGGAACTGACCCTCGGGGTCTGGGCAGTCTGTGCCACAACAAACCTCTTAAAAACTCTTACTATTTTTCACAGGATTTGTTACTTAGTAGGCTCAGAGCCTTTTCCAACAGGTTTGGTTTTAGCTGGTAGGTCCTTTGGTAAGGATCTGTGTGTTGTACCAACTCAACCTAAATCCCATTGTTACAAAAGCCACACTGGCTTTTGTAGTAGCCACAATCCACTGCTCTGGGATGATCAGGGTTACACAAAACACTTTATCAAGAGAATACAATGAAAGCTCAAAGGACTGGAAAGATTTTAAGAGCACCAGTGGGTAATCAGGGAAAATGACAAGTAGGTGGTAGCAGAGGTGAAAAATCCCCCCAGAAGATAAAGATAAGACAGACAGGAGTCCTAAATGGAAAACAAGAAAAGGAGGTGACAGAGATAGATTATGGATAAACTATATTCTGAAAAGAGAATGGCTGGTCTGAAGTGGAGATGAGGACCACAGAGGAGCCTGTGGGAGGGGTGGAAGGTGTCTCTTCAGTAACACACCATGGCAGTGCTGCAATCTGCCTGCTCTCCCTCTTGGAGGCACAGGACCAGCTGTGGTCTGGGGAAGAGGAAAGGGAAACCATTCTGGAGGAACTGCCTTTGGTGTTGAAGGTACCAACCACCTCTGTACAGCTGTTTGGATTAAAAACCTCCTTAAAGCCTCCAGTAGGTGCTCTCAGCAACACTGCAGTGCAGGCAAGATTGCTGCTGCTGTACTGAAAAGCCCAGTTCCATTTTAGGTCAGAATGTGAGCCAGTACAGTTCTGGTGGGCTGAGTTCAGAGCCAGCAGGGCTTTAGGAACACTGCTCTGAGCAGGGATGAGGAGCCTGCTCAAAAGGGCACCCACAGCAGCAGATCAGGGCCAGCAGGACCCCTCTGCGTGGTGCATTAGCTGCCAGGCACAGCTCTTTGTTTAAAAGGTAGATTTTTCTGCCTCTCAGCCTGATCAGATCTGATTCAGAGCATAGCAGAAAAAAAAGGGGATTTTCACCTTGTTACAGCTTTCCTGAGTAATGTCTTCAAAAGAGCATTCACAAAAAGTAGACAATTATTATCAGAGAAATTCACTTTTTTCACAAAGGACATCTTTCCACCAAAACAACCCAATCCAAGTCTAAGTGGTTCTTCCCTCAGGATTAAGAAGTAGAAAACATTAAAATGTAATTTGGTCTGTTTGTAGAGGTCTTTAAGCATTTAAAAAAAAATCCTCCACCCTTTTTTCTGCTTTGATCCAACATTAATGAACTGGCCAAGAAGTGACACCTAGTTTGCTCACCAAGATTAGCCTGTTAACATCTTCTTACTAAAGCTTCCCCCATATCCTCTTGCAAAGACATGAAAGCTGCCATGAGACATGCATTTGGTAGCTCAGTGCAGCACATGTATCAAAAGGAGTTACAATAAAATTGGGCTGATTTCCCACAGGAGCCATCCAGTCACAAATAAATGCAAACAGGTTTTGATTAGCTAGACAGATGCTCACTTCTTCCCCAAATGAGTTTTCGAATTAACATTTCTTTAAGCAAATTCCAATGCCATTAAAAGAAACTACAACAAGGCAGATCTCAGGAGTCTTTAGTGAGGGGAGATTTCCAATGAAGTCGAGAGGAATTGAAGGGAAAGGAGTTCAACACTGAATTAAAAATCAAAGGCAGATGTTATAAATCTGGTTTTTACCAAAATGAGTCCACAACGCACCTGCAGGAGCACGATGCTGCAGGAGACAGGGACAATAAATGCTGCAGCTAAGGTTTTAAAATGTACTTAATGCCTTTCACCGTGCAGGTTTTGTGTGCACAGGCTGAAAAGCAGGACATGAACAGTCTGCATGGGGGCCTGGAGGCCAGCAATGGTGTGAGCTGGGGAATGGATCCACTCAGCTGCTGGCAGTTCAGCAGGACCCTGCAGTGATTTGTAGCATCCACTTTGGATTTTGTTTGCAAATTTTGTTTGGATTTTTGTTTGCAAATTTTGTTTGGATTTTTGTTTGCAAATTTTGTTTGGATTTTTGTTCCCCTCCTAGCTTGTGCCTGTGTAACTGATGGCAAGGCTCACGCACTCACCCTCCCACAAAGTTGCCTGAGTGTTGGAATTATGGCACAGAGAGGTTTGGGCAGTGTCCAGGCACTGAATGGAACTTGTGTGAGCTGTACTTCTATGGTTTCCTCTTCTGTGCAACTTGGCTTTAAAACCCTTATTATCCAAAAGAGATTTAAACCTTTTCCAGCAGTTCTAGTTTTACTTTTAAAAAATATTCTTATTATCATTGTGTTGGTAACCCAAACATGGCCTGTTCAAAAACATGTTCTTTATGTCCAGATGAGGTTGAAAGGCAGGAAGCTGCTATGGTAAAGGCACTGAAAATTAAGAGATCTTCAATCTATCCTGTGCTTGATTTGAAGGTCCTTATACCAGTAGGAGTAGCTTGTGCTACAGTTTCTGTATCTAGAATGAGCCATACTTATCTTTTTGTCATCTTGGGGACAGAAAGGAAAGAAGGAGAAATGTGAGACAATTTAGTAATTTTAGGAGGAAGATCTCTGGGCAGAAGATGCTGGAGGTACAATTGCCTCACCTAAAGTAGTCACTCAACTTTCCATTACTGAGACAATGTTAAAATATCAAAAAATTTGTTGCAGCTTTTCCAAAATGTGTGGGATAGGATTTGCAATACTGGGAAAACTCCTGTAAGGGAAGAGCTAAGTTTACCTTGACTAAAATCAGTTATTATAATATTTGTTGCTGTTCCCTTCCAAGCCCAACACTTACAGCTATCGTGTCCACCAGGGAGGAGTGCACATCAACATACAAAGCTTTCTAATAAATTCACCTTGCAAACAAACAAAAAAACCCTCCCATGTTCTCTGATCTTCTCAATGTCAGTAGAAACACCCCGACCCTCTGGAGGGAGCCTCATTTCTCAGATCCAGAAAGTTTTTTTGGCAATAACAAAGGTTTGATGTTTCTACAAATGCAATGGCTTGATCTCTCAGATGCATCCAGTCATCACCTGGAACATTTCTGCTGTAGAGGGTCACACACCAGAAACAACCCAGTAAGAAAATGAGGTGAATACTTCAATATTTGGAATCTTTAACATGATAATACCATAATACAGTCTACCTTTTTTTTTTCATTGCTGATCTTTTGTTTTTCAACTTAAAATTCAAGTGGCAGAAATCAGTATGAATCAGATCAACACAGCAGGGACAGAAAAAACCCAAAACAGCAGCAAAGGTGGAAATCATCTAAACCACTGCACAAGGATTTTGCTCATGAATGAGACAACCTCTTGCAAAGGAACAGAAAGGAAGCTGAGACTGCCCAGTCACCTCCGATGTGCCTATAAACAGGGCCAGGGTTTTTTTTTAGAATAAATTTAGGGTTCAGTTGCACTGACAAATACAGCACCTCTGGGCTGGCCCTCAGTGTCCCAAGGCATCTCTGTCATTGTGCCCAACACAATCATGCTCCACACAGGAGAGATTATCAGCATGCCATGAGATGGATTGAAGGAAAACATAATGAAACCCTAAAGAAATCACAAAAATCCCGTGCTGGGTGTGAACCTGGAAGGAGTTGGCTATGCCTGACAGGGGCTCATGCTTTCAAAGGGCAAAGGAAATAGGAAAAAAAAACCAAACCAAAACCAGAGAGTTTGTATCAGAACTGTTATTAAAAATATGACAAGCATTTCCAAACTTTCTGTGGCCTTCAACCTGAAGAACTCAGTGCTTTGCAGACAATCCACAACTAACAACTCCAGCCTTCAGCTGAAGGGTCACACTACTGAAGTTGATGGGGATAAGGGAATTTTGGGCACAATTGTAAGGAAACCTTTGCTACCTTATAAAAGATCTTCTAAGGCTCTCAAAAAACACTCAAATGCACAACTTTCCATCTACTCCCATGAAAAAACCCAATTTTTAGATCCTCTCCAGCCCAATGCACTCCTCTACAAATGCTGGTGAGCCCTTCAGGAGCACTTGCCCCCTTTCTGGCACGAGTCTAGGATCCTTCCGTGCAGTGAGGAAAGGGAAGGATCCTTCACTTACCTGGTAAAGCTTGCATTTTTCCATGTACTGTGACGTCGAGGAGCTTGCAGGGCCAAGAGAGCCACCAGAGTTCTTACAAGGGGAGCCAAAATAGTCCAGTTCAAAAGCAGGTCTGATTTCCTGAAGCAAGCACAAGCCCTTCCTTCCGAGATCCAGTGTCAAGAGTGAGCGGGATGAGGATGGGACTCCGGGCACAGCTAGCCAAGGTGAGTTCCTGTTTTATGGAGGCTAATGAGCAGGGAGGAGCTTCCCGCCAGGGCTGTCCCCTTGCGAGCCTTTGATGTCCGAAGGGACAAAGAGAGGAAGGATCTGCAGCAATGGCTGGGGCTAGGGGAAGAAAATCAAAGAGAATTAACATGGCTTTGACATACAGGAAACCCTACAGGGGAAATGCACCTTGATTTACTGCTAACGCACTTTTAAACAAATAGAGACAAGATTGAAAACATCACTTGAGGATTTAGCTACAAAATAAAAACAAATCCCTTCAACAGCAAGCAGGGATAATGTCTCTTTGGCTGTTCCATGGGTTTGTGATAATTCTCATCTTCAACACAGAATCGTTTTACTTTTGATTTCTGGTATCAGAACCAGGATGGCATCGAGCTCATTCCAACCCAAGTGGGTGATTAACAGTCTGTGTAAAGTTTGCTCTCACAACTGGAATGCTGCAGCAACTCATCCCTTCACCCACGGATGCCTTCTCCAACAACACGAGCATTTTTGATGGTGTAATGTCACTCATGTGCCCAATTTCTGCATTCCCAGCCTTTAACCGCACTTCTCTTCCGGGAGGATCAGGCACTGAGGTTGTGCCTTGCTCAAGGCACTGCTCTTACCCAGGGAAGGCTGAGCAGAAATGGAAGGGCTCGAGCATTTTCCCTTAATTAGTTTATTCTGCAAGTGTGACCATTAGCTTTTGTGCTTATAAGTGCTTACAAGTGCTAAGAGACAGCAATCAAGGCTGAAGCTCCAGGGCACAGCACAGCCAGGCACCTCCTGAGGAAGGGGGTTCTGTGCATTCACACACAGAAATGGCTGTACTAACATTTACAGGACCAAGACGGCCAAAAAGTGGAGGTCAAAAGCAGGATATCACTCTGAACGGGCCAGTGCTGGGTTCTGCACAGCAAATTTAGGAGCTCCGTTCATTACAAAGAACTTGCTATAAGGCTGCATCTCTTTTACTGTCTAGATTTATTCCAAATTAAATAAACGTTTTCTTCTATTTTGTGATGTTACTGGGACATCTGATCTTCAGTCTGACATACAAAACAAATTTTGAATTTATTTAGTGAATTTCTACACCAAAACAACATTCCTTCAGTTCTGTTTTTACTGCCTTTTGGAGCAGGCAATGCAAGGAGTTGCAAAGAGGACAAAGGAGCTTAATCAGAGCAGGGACTGACTTTCTTCCAGTGCTATATTGAATTTTAGGTATCCAATGCATCCAAAATCCAATTTTAGCCAGGGAGAGAAAAGCCAAAGCTTAGTGTGGCAAGGAAGAATGTTTAGAAGAAAAGGGTTGGAGAATTTGGGGAGTCCTGAGGAGGATTTTGTAGCAGGAGATGGTCCACGGGCTCCTGGGTCCTCTGAAGAGCCACATCCAGCCTTGCTGGCATCCCTTTTAAACCACTGGGTAACAGAAGACCACAGGCTTTTCTCCCTCAGGTAACCTGGAGACATCCAGAGCTGTGGAGTCTCAGCACCCCCGAGGAGAGGAATACCATGTGGGGGAGAAATGTCAACCTGTAGCTCAAATGGAAATTATTAAATATGTAGAGAAATAAATCAGAAGGGAAAAGGTCAGCTGAAATGGTATCAAGGTCAGATCTCTGCCTCTGCTTGCACAGCCACTACCAGACACAAACAAAATAAGATGCAGAAATGCTTTTTTGCCCTGCTACAGAAGGAAAGCCAGCACTGCATCTGCTCCCCCTCCATGTCCTGCTTTTCTAATGCTAGTATTTTAATTGTAGAAAGCGGAAAAAGACAACCATAATCAGAATCTGAAAAGGAAAAATAGAACAAAAATTGGGTCAGATTCAAGCTAGCAGCGAGATGAATCAACATCCCACACAGTCAGAAACCACACAACAGCAGCAGCAGCTCTGGGAATTTCAGACTTCACCTGACAGGAGCGTGGGATGTGTATCATGACTTACTGCTGCTTCCACAAAGGCTATGAGATGGTCTCCTGCTGCCACTTCATTTGCACACGGTGTATCAGCATGTCTGGGGAATGCACATTTGCTAAAAGTACTCAAATCCTTTTGGCTTCTCCCAGCTGATTGATGGGGAAGGTGGAGCCATTAATTACCCATGACTAGTTAACGACCAGCTTTCTCCCAGCCATTCTAGTTGCACTGGAAATGTTTCAAAAGTGAAAAAAAAAGTGAATTTGTTACTATTGCTGGCAAGCGTGGCTAATAGGAGCAATCCCCAGGAAATTCATCCCTAGCAAAGGGGGAATTTAGCACATTACCCTCATCTGTCCATCCATGGAGAGCCCTCAGGCAGTTTGATGGGAAGCCAGAGGTGAATGTGCTGGTGTCTAACAATTCACTGGCAAATTGGAGGCTGAGGGTGTGGGAGGGATGGGAGAGAGAGTGGATCTGACACGTGTAAGTCAGTGACATACCCGGCTCTGCTCTGAGCAGGGATAAATCCTGCCGAGCCCAGCTCTAACAGCAGCTCTGCCCTGTGCCCAAGGGATGAGGTAGGGCAGGAGGGAGGGGATGTGCGATGACAAAAGCAGAGGCCAAGAGCTTTTGCTTTGCATCTCTTTGAGAAGCTGATTAGAAAGAAACATTCCCCCTCTGGGTTTTGCAGTCAGGCAAATGTTTTCTGGCATTTCTCCCACCTTAAGTGAGGGTTTAACCCTTACAGCTCAGCAGGAGCCTGCAGGGAGCTGGTTTGTACACAAGCCTCTGAGCTCTCAATGCAGTGATATCTTTGCCATCGCTGGCTGCTGCCTGGGGCTCCAGGAGGACAGATCAGCTCTCAGGCTTTGGCTGATGGGCTTGGAGTGGCACTGCCACCTCTGCCAGGCAGAGTTCCCAGGGAAGCCCTAGTGTGGGGCACAGTTACTCCTTGGGATGCAGCTGAAATGTAAAAGTCACCTTTCAAAAGAACCAGCCTTGGATCACTGCTCGTGGGTGCAGTAGCCAGCACCCAGCCCTCATGTTTCCCTCTCTGAGGAAGTGTTACCATATCAGCTTTAATAAACTGGGCTAAAGCAAGGCTGCCTTGTCTGCCTGGATCTGCACAAGCAGGAAGGGACAACGTGGAGCAGTGCAAACTGCATCCAAGAGATCCACCCCTCTGAAACGTGAGGAAAGCCTTCCTGCCATTTAAATGGGACTCATTTAGCTGATTCCCACCTGGCACTGAGGCCACAGCCCCAGAGCATCTTGGCAACTCTGTGAAGGATCCTCTGCCATATGCTCAGAATGAGTACTGGAAAGTGACAAGACAGCATGTCATCAACAGGGCCCAAAATAAACCAGATAGCTCTACACTGATACCTACTTACTTTCCTACTTCATTAAAAACATGAAGTGGCCCCAGATTCTCCAGAATCCACAAATTGGCTCCTTAAATCCAGGCTCAGCTCAATGTGAAGCAAATGCAGCCTGATTTATTACGGCACACAGGGCCATGGGGAAAAGCTGAGTTTTTCCAGAGAAAAACTGATGAAACTCTTGCTCCTGCACAGCTGTGCCAGCATGTGACTCCTCGTCCTTGTTAGTGCCTGACACCTCACCCAGAAAATAGGAAATACAAGCGCAGGGCTGGCCAGGACAGAGCTGCTGAGCTCTGGCAGCACAGGCACAGCCTGAACTTGGGCAGCTTTCTGAGCAAGTCTCTGTGGGCGGCTGCAGGAATGGTAAAAAAGCCTGCAGTGTTTTCAGAGCCTCTGAAGAAGTGGTACAGATCTCCTATCATGCTGCAGCACAAGAAACAGTTCCTACCCAGCTCCTTACAGCAGCTCACATAACACAGCCTTTTCTTCTGATGCAGGGAAATGGCACCTTTTCCTTTTCCCCTCCTTTTTATGGTTTTGATTGATTTTTCCCTGAGAAAAGCTGTCTGGTGTCTTCAGGTATATTGCAAGTGTCATGCAGACCCTCCTACCCTGGGACCAATGCAAGGGACCCCACAGAAGGCAGATCTCTGTAGGGCTGAAAACCCCATACTGAGCCCCAAATTGCATCACCCCCAAATTCTCCCCGTGCTCTCGAGAGGGCAAAAATGACATTTGGCAAACCAAAGCAGCTGTTTGGAGAGGGCCTGTTGGTAACATCTCCACGCTAATTCACCACAGGGTCCCAGCACAGAGGCTCAGTGAGCCGTGGGGTCACAGGCCTCAGGGCAGCTGTGACAGGACCTGCTCTGGAAGGGAACGTGGGAAAGCTGCTCAGGTAGAGAAAAAGCTGTACACGATAAGCTCAACACATGTTTTTTCTTTTTTGCAGGTTTGTGGGTTGAGGAATGTGGCCGCAGAGGACGCTCCGTGTGTCTGTCCCTCACATCTGCCCTGCCCGGCCCTCAGCTCCCAGCCCTGAGCTCCTCAAGAAGGGAAATACTTAGCGGCCACTTAACACTGCAGCCTGAGTTTGGCCTCAAAGGCTGCAGTCCAGAGTCAAATGCAAAATATGTCTGTCTAGAGCCCTTTCAAGTTCTCCCAGACTCCTGATGTTGGGTGCGCTGCTTTCCTGCCGGCCCATTGTGTTTCCCAGACACGGCTGAGCGCCCTGTCCCGCTCAAATCCACAAAAAGAACCTGCTGAAAGGACCTGCAGCAGCCAGGAGGGCTCAGCAAAGAGCAGCACAGCGCTGCCTGTCCAGCCCTGCATCCTTCCTCCCACAGCCTGAACTCCCTGCTCTCCACCGGCAGCCCTAAAGGAGCAGCCCGAGAAAACAAGGCAGCAAATAACCCCGGCTTAACATCCATCTATAAATACTTCTGTATTTGTACACATGTGCACACACTCGTAGCAAAAAAGAAGCATCATGCAGATCTCAAAAACTGCCGGCAGTTTACTTAACCATGAATTGAGAGCAAATAAAAGCCCTGAGCAGAATGGATTCTGCTGAGTAGCAGGCACTAATACAGCAATCTCTGATAAAAAGTTGATGTTTCCAGAAAAAAAGCAGCAGCTCAGACCCAAAAGGTTTTATTTACACTTCGTGGATTTTTGGGATTGCTGATACACTGACATGGTACCTTGCTTTCCACAAAAGATTACTTTTGTTGCAGATCAGGCACTTGTAAAGCCACGAAACCAACAGGTAAAAAAGCCAGAATTCAATCATGCAAAGTTACTTTGTCTGACAAAGACAGATCTCTTCTGTCATAAGGAAGTTTCCATAAACTGTTCATCACAGTAAGGTTCTAATCAAACCAGGAAATCAATAAACATCTATAATTCTTTATCAGAGGAGCTACCTTCAAAGAGCAAATTAAAATTGTTAAGATTTAAAGTGTTTGGAATTTAAAAATTGAAACTGCTGTGAGCTCTACAGAGCTGTGTAGAGCTCAGTTTCTCCAACACCACTATTGACTCTAAAGAACTTTCTGAGGAAGTTAATTATCATTACCACAAATCATGACAAGAGAACAATTAAACCATACACAGCAGATTTTGATTCAGAGCACTTACAATAAATCACGTTTCATTTTAATAAGATTTTATTACTGCCTATTTATTTTCCTTTTATAGTATTATTTATAATTTGTTTGTAAAAGAACTATAAAAAATTACATAGCCACAGGATCCATCCATCTCCCGGCAGCAAGGGAACTGAACACACTGGATGTCTAACTGACCCGTGGAGTCTGAGCTGAGCTTTGCAGGATCTCCCAAAAATAAAATGAACACCAAGACAGATTCATGCAGCACATCCTGCAAGATGCTTTTTGAAAACTGATGTAAAGCATTATGATGGGGCATACATCATCTGCAGCAATGTCTGAAGTCAGTAACAAAGAGCTGAAAATATGTATGGATTTTAAGCAGAAAGCCCTTGGATAAACTCTGAGCTGTACTTTTTCTCACCCAACTTGTTCATCACTTCACAAAAAAATTTTATTTGGGTCCATAATAATAACACTCAGGTAAGAATCCTTCAACAGCACTGATAATAGAAAAGCACCTGTCAGATTTCATGGATTCCTCAAATCAGCCCTGGGATGAGGCTGCCGTGAGTGTACATGAACTGACACAATCAGACACAGCTGCCACTTCTTGCACTCCCTCATCTCTCCAGATTTCTCCCCTTCATTCTCCCCATAGTGGAATTTCTCAGGCTGGTTCTTTGTTGCAGGCAGGGGCCGGGCAGATCAGAGCCCGGGGCTCCCTCCCCCTCCCCAGCAGATTGTCAAGTGTTTATGGCCGGGCTCTTATGGCTCTAGAGGTGCTGAATGGCCTTTTCCCCCCTCGACTCCCAGCTCCTGATGGGCAGCCACAGACCAACTTTTAGCGGGTTTGGTCCGTAGTTGTGGATTTTATTGCCCAGTTTGTCTCTTCAGCTCACATTTGTAAGCTCCAGAGTAGATTTTTCCCTGGGTAACACTCTGCAGCTCAAAGAACTCCTCTTGTTTTTATTACATCCTTAGTGATTAAAGGGATATTTAAACCTCACAATGTTCCCTGCTGTGAATATAAAAGCCTAGCATCATTTCGGATAGATGTGCTTAGAAAAATAAATTAAAAATTAGCCCTGCTATATCGAACAAATGCTTCTAAGTGGTTAAGAACATCAGACACCTGAATGATTTAAATACATGGGATGCAGTTCCTTGAGAAGCCAAGGGATGATGACACATGGCTTTGTCCTGTCAGAACAGTTATACAGACAAGCTTCCCTTGGAAGGAGGACAGCAGAGGTGTGCACTGAGTGCATTATACTGAAAATACTGGATTTTATCTACTTAGGCATAAATTACTTAGATTTCTTCCCCTCTCTAACCCTGCAAACATCAATACACTTGATAGATGCTGCTCTTAAAAACACAAACTTAGCACTTGTGAGGAAGAACGGTTTTTAAATGACTGCCCCTCCACAGCCTGACCTATGCCTGCCAACCAAAGGTAGATACAAACAATTCACACGTAAACTCTACAGAAATATTTATTATTTCTGCCCAGAAAAGTGCTGGGGAGTGTGCAGGAGGAAATCAAAGTCAGGTTTGGGGCAAGCATTCCAGTGAGCACAGATCAGATGGTTTTCAATAATGAGGTCACAATTTGCCACCCCCCAGTACTGCAGTCACTGGGGTCAGGTTTGGTGAGCTGGGCCTGCCTGGGATGGAGGTTTGGACTCACCAACCTGGGCCTTAATTTCCAGATAACTGACAGTGCAGAGAACCTGCCAGACCTGGAGGACTTGTGCCCTACAGGACAGGAGTGGACAAGTTACAACAGCAGCCAGGGGGGCTGGTTTAGGTTATCAGAAACCTGAAGCAAAAATTGAAAATCTAAGTCCACACATGGTCCCCCAGTATGTCTTTCTGACTTTTTTTGTCTTGTATTTCCTCTCCAAGATGGAACTACTCCTTCTCTTCCTTTTGCACCATACTCTGAAGAAAGTGGCCAAAGGAGGAATTGCTGAATTCTGGAATTCTTCACCCCAATTCCAGATTTTCCCTTAACAGAAAATCACTTAAACTTTTCTTTTGAACAGTGATGTTCAGCCATATCCACCAATAAAAATATGGCAATATTAAGGAGGTTCCATTACAGAGGTAATTTCTAGGGTTTTCTGCACTAGGTGTGATTTCATTTGCTTGTTGTATAACCACATATATATATGTGGTTATGGTTATATATATGGTTATATGGTTATATAAATATAACCACAAATATAACCAGAGGATACATATGTGAAAATAGCATAGAGTTGAGCAGGAAAGTGGCAGGGCCTCTTTCTGAGAGCCTGCTGTAAAACAAACTGGCAAAATCACATGTAATTCTTATCACCTCATTATCAAATGATATCAAAGCTACTGGGGAACTGGAGGGAGACTGGATGAGGTGAACACCAGCAAAGATTAGAAGAGTTGGTTAAGGAAAGCTTCCATGATTGATGGCCCTGTTCACAAAGAAGAAATGAACATGTCTGCAGGGTGTAAACATACAGATGACAGAGGAATTAATATTCGACAAAGGGATATAATTATCTTCATTAGTTGGGATGAAAATGAGAGAGAAGCAATCTGACTACCCAGGAAAAAACACTGGGGCTGTGCAAGGGCAGCCTGTTCTCAGAGGAACAGACAAAGTCTTTCCTGTATGAGGCTTTTAATGGCTTTTTGCACACACCAGTGGCACTGCAGAGAACAATCCTGCCTTCTCCTGTGTGAGCAGCAAAGAAGGCTCTGATGGATCTGCTCTCCTCTCATTCCTGTGATTCCTCAAACGAGCACTAAATGAATTCAGGGGGCACATGGAAGAATGGATGTTCTGCTGGCACGTGAACAGGCTGCTGCCCAGTGGGATGGAACCTGGGCTCACTGACACACTCTGGGTTACAGCACCACACAAATCCTGTATTTCTACACATCATCATTCACAAAAGACCAGCTCTGGACTCCCAGGGGAGGAGTGACTGCAGTAGAAACACCACTGACCTTGGGAGAGCACTCCAGGGCTGAGGTGAGAACGAGGGGACAGGGGACAAGTTACTGGGTTACATTTCCCACAAAATGCCTTTGGGTGACAGTGGAGACACACTAAAGCCACCAGCCAGTGTGTTAGAGCTGACAAAGGATTGACCCACGCAGGAGAGAAGCATTTCCTCTGCAATTCTGAAGCACAGAGTTTATGAGCTGTTCTCAGGGCTTTCAGAGGGCTTCAAATGGCCCTCAAGGGAGGGAAAGGAACTTTGGGTTACACAACCAAGCCAACTCTGTTCATTTAACTCCTGCACAGGGTTCATGGTTGACCAGGTCATTTTCTGTCTTCTGACAAACTCCTGCAGCTCCTCCCTTTTTCTTTTCTATCCCTTGATAACCAAGAGCAGGCCAGAAACAGAACATTCCCTGTGCTGAGAAGTCCTTTCCTTTGAGGAATCCAGCCTAGGACTGTTCTTGCAACAAACTGGGATGGACAATACCTCCCCCTCCTCTGTTTCAGCCCTAATGTTCACAGAAAGTGCCAGATTCAGCTCTGCAAACTGAAGTCCTTTTTGCCAGAACTGATGTAGCTCTGGTTGAGGCAGTGGGTATTTTTAATGGATTCTGGAGAGGAATATGTCCATCTTTGTCCAGGATGGTCAACCTTGAGCCTGACTTCCCACCCTTCAATACCTGGGTTATGGTCTCTGATTAGCAGAAATGCAGCAAATCCATCAGCTCATTGTTTAAAGATGGCTTTTTAACCTTGCAGAGAAGTAAAACTCACATAACAACAGTTATTTAGGAACAGAACTTGTCAGGTTCTGATTTAGCACTTACTTGCCTGAATTTTTTCTTGCCTGAAGACAAATGAAAATATCCCTGCAGAAACACAGGTCTTGTTCAATTTGCACCAGGATGAGGCCAGTCAGAATAAAGGAAATCATCACTGTTACCTGCATGTCCCCCTGAGCAGCTCTGGCTCCTGCAGTGCAGCCCTCTTCACTGATTTTGTGACCCAAGGAGCTCCAAACTGCTTCTGCACCTCACCCTCATCAGTCAGTTCTGCCTTGCAGTAGGTGAGACAGTGCCAACAAATCTGCAGTGGGATTAGCACCATTAGAAGGTTTTCTGACAAGCCTGGCCTTACAATTTGTTTGCCATCCTCAAAGTTAAAACTGAAGCCTGCATCTTGTTCAGCAGCACACCAAGGGCATTCAAGCCTCAGCCTGTTCTGTCTGCAGAGATAAAAATTATGTTAATGGATGAAGATAGTGTGGGAGACAGTTATTCCTGAGCAAACCCTGCCCAAACCAAAGGACCCTGGGTTTCCTGACAGCAGTTCTGCCCCAGCTTTTCCAGAAGGTTGCCTTCAGAAATAGAATTAGGTCCTTAAGAGAGCTGTCATTCAAATGCATTTACCAATCAGAGATCATCTTAAATAAACCTCAGTGTACTTATGCTCTCATTCCATGCTTAGCCAAACAGTGAAAGAGATTTTCTTCAGCAAATAAACCAGAATTCAGCAAAAATAAAAGCAGCAGAAACAACCCTCCTCACTCCAACACCGTTCTCCAGCAGGCAAAATGCTAAACCTACAGGAGTGTTTTGGCAGTGAGGAAATATTCTCAAAACAACAGTATCACAGCAGTAATGTCTTCTGCTTTGGAAATGTGTTACCTTGATGTTTATACAGCCACAGGAGACCATTCAACAATGGCAATGTGTTAATTCCATTGACATTATCGCTCAAATTCAGTCACAGGGGCTGGAGAATTCTTTTTTTTTTTTACATGGCTCTTTCATCTAAAAGAGAATAAAGCAGGACATAATGGATGGTTAGTAACATATTGTTAAATGGTTACAAGACACAGGAAATTTCAGCCAGGGAAAGGGGAAAAACTGAAAAATCCAAGTCTAAATTAGAGCAGAGACTTGGTTTTGCTGCACTGCACTCTGCCAATTTCTCAGCATTCAGAGCTAAGGATTCTCCAAAAACACTCAGCATGTTCTGCTCTTACAGGAGCAAACACTTTTTAGTCCTCTCCAGAACTCTGCTCATGGGAAGCTCTGAGTTGTTTGGACCATCACAAAAACCCAGGTAACCTTTTGTGCTGCTCTCATTTGACTTAATTATGGGAGTAGTTCCTAGTGGATATTCATATTCAATCACTCAAGATGAAAACCCTCATTATTTTACCCTAAACTGGCTAGAAGATAAAATTATAAACAATTTATGACATATAAAAATGTCCTAGCTGCAAATTCAGTGGCCATTTAGGGGAGGGGGGACAGTTTTGGACAAGTAGTTTCTATTTGATGGAGACAGAAAATGGAAGATAAACTGAAAATGTCACTAGCTAGTCTGAAAGCTCTGAGGCAAAACTGAGTTCTTTTGACTTATGATTTAACCAACAAATCAAAGGTGTTATCATGAAATAGATGCAGAAAGTGAATACTGACAAACCCCAGATAGAGAACCCAGGAAGAATGAGTCAGCTTCAAGTCCATCTTACTCCAAACCCATCACCAGTTCTGCTGCTGCTGTTCTGAAAGTCACCAGGATTTCCTTGCTGGAGCAATATCAGCCACTGGGGGATGATGGGGGAGAAAAGCTGTTAAAGAAAATGATATTCCCAATAAACACTGCCTCAGGGATCACATGAAGACAGGTGTCACTAAACAGAACTTCCACTAGTTGTTCTGCAGAGTTCCTCTATATGCCATAGCCACTGTAATTTCAGGGAGAAGTAATTAGGGCTGAATTTTTTACCAGCAGAGCTATTTCCACCTTCCCTTGGCCTTTTGCATTTTTCAGTGGTTAACTGTGAACTTTGGAGTTTGCATGTATTAAGGAAGTTAAGTCTGTTCATTCCAAAGCAGCTATTTTCCATGGAAATTTTAGTTGTGGAAATATTTTATGTCACTGAAGGACCTGTACCCATCACAGGCCTAGGGTGACACACAACCTGAGGCTGCCCTTTGCTGTCTTCACTGGAATTAAGAGGAGCTATTTATGTTTTGGTACCTTGTTGAATCAGGCACATCTTTAAGAAGAAACATCGTCCTCCTCTTCTCCCCCTCTTCCTCAGGAAACACTGTGCACTTGGAAATAACATTTCTGTATTTTCATATTCTTTCCATATCTCTTTTCCATATTCTTTCCACTCTTCCACATGTGTTGATAGTACCAGATAGCTGACACTGTGCTGTCTGTGCCTGAGCTGTAACTGAAACATGGCCACATACCCAGCCTGGACATCACCACATCCTGGGCATTTCTGAGTTCCACTGACATTGCAACAAGTTCACCTTATTAAAAAATAAAATGCAGCAGGAGTGCATTTAAGCACAGAGCATTTACTCTCTCTTAGACTTTAATCATATTCTCAATTATGTAAATGTGAACCCCCCAGTTTGGAGGGGACACCTGCAGAGCTGAATTATGCACAGTTGTTAAGGCCCTGGTGTGGCTCTCAGCAGCTGCCAGTCCACATCCAGGGCTCAGCCAGGCCAGGCAGCTGCACAGGGACATCTCTGTGGCAAAGAGGGGGCAGTGCAAGACATGGAGGGATTAAAACAACTCCCAGGCTTTCTAGCAATCCTGCACTGCTTTCTCATCTTTCTTACACTGAGAAAAACAGCTACATTAACAACTTTCCAAGGGGAAGTACAGGCCTGCTAAAACGTGCCATTGTAGGAGAAATCCTTGTGCAGTTCACTGGAATATCCATTTTTGAGACAGTAAAAAGCACCAGGGTGCACCCAGGCGTGTACCAGTAAATGTTCTTGGCTTGTTTGGCTCCTGCAGGAGGATCCATGTCTGCCCCATCACCATTAAATGTGAGCTGGCAGCACTGCCTGGACACCAGCAGCTGCTTCTGGCTGGATCCGAAGGTTTCCTCAGCTTGCAGAGCCAGGGGATCACACAGCAGGTTACCAACACCAATGCTCTGCAGTTCCCTTTGCACAAATACAAAATGTGCAATCCCAAGCTGTTATTACATTCCAAGCAAGCCAAAGCGAAAAATCACCTTGTAGCACTGGTGCTTGCTGTGAGGAAACACGTCAGGCTCTTTGCTTTGCTCCCAGGAAAGCCCATTTACTTATTAAGTGTAAGAAGCCTTTCCAGCAGGGTGTCTATTGGGAGCCATGACAGGAGTTACTTGTTTGAATTTGGGCTGCTTTCTTGAGGGCACAGCCCTGCAAATTGATGTTGTAAGCTCAGAACTTCCACTATGAATTTCTAAAGTTTAATTTTTGTTTTTCCCTAACCCACTCTAACCTAATGGAGATCTAACTTACAGCCAAGACATTCCTAAGGGACAAATTTCTATATTCAAACTGCTTTCTGACATCCACACAGCGTGGTGAGTTTCTTGGTGAGTATGTTGGCTCAATTAACAAGTGAAGCAATTCTTTAGGCATTTAGTGCCATCTCTTATGAGGAAAATTATCACTGCAATCTTAGTGAAAGAGCTGCATTTTATATATATATCCATGCATTTAGAGGAGAAAATGTGACTCTTCATACACATTAGGGTATAATTTAAAGGAAATGAAATCTCTGGTGTGACTTAAATTACAAGGAATCAAAGAACACTTCTGAGTATGAAGCTTTTCTGCTCATACAACATCCTTTACTAATTATTACTGAACAGTATGTGTTCAGTGCTATATTAGATCATAGTTCATGCAATGCATATTGCAAATAAAACTCACTTGCATATTATTCCTTGGGAACAACCCTCTGTCTCTGTCAGACACCTCAGAGAAGCAAAATGAAAGGAATGTGAATAGAGGCAACTGTGGATCTGTGTAATAATTCAGCATTCTCACAGGAAGCACTGCTTCTAAAATACCTTTGCCCTGTTACATGGCCTTTCACTTGTAGTTATTATATCACTGAACTAAAATGAAATGAGTACCATTCCAATGTGGATCTCATATGCTTATACCATATATGAACTTTGTTTATATTCCATTTATACTGGAATTCACTGTTGTTTGCAAGGGCTCTGAAAGAGATGGGAGAGAAAAAAAAAGGCTGAGAAATAAAACTGCAGAGGGGGATATCTATGTCTAATCTGAAAGCAAAAACTGCTTCTTACCATATATGTTGACTTGGCTTTAGATAGGCAGTTTCCTTCAGTAAGACAATGCACTTCAGAGAGACACTGCAGAGTGCTCCTCCCCCTGGGATTATATAATGGAATGTTTTTCTACCAGCCACAGACACAACCATTTAATTGCACAGATAAATCTTACACACAGGCAGAAGTGTGATTTTACTTCTCCTTTTGGGAGAAGGGATTGGGGTTTTCTGATTCTGCAGTCAGTGGCCTCAGCTCCACAGCCCTGCTCCCCTTCCTGAGCTGCCAGATGGTTGCAGGACCTGATCTCACCTCGGGGCTGCTCCACATAACAGAGACTTACCAGATTTCACCTGAGCTTGAACACTACGTCTTTCTTCCATCATTTTCATACACATTTCCATCCCTGATTAGAATTTGACTTGAACAAAACTCCTTCAAAGCACTTCACAGATCCACAAGTTGCACATTTGTCACTGGCTCCTGGGCTCAGTCACAAACTGGGGCTGGCACAAGCCCTACACCACTGCATGAACCAGGGCTGAATTAATCAGGATTCACACTGACCAAGCTGAACACATTATCTGAGCCCTTTCACACAAGGCTGGCTGTCAGGAGATACCCAGGACACCCCAGTGTAATATGCTGCACATTATGAAAATGGAAACACCCAGGGGGCTTCTTATGGGGGAATTAAGGAGGAAAAAAAAAAAAAGGGAAAAGAAGTAATGGGGCAAACACATTTTGTGTGAAAAGCAAGTATATAGTGGACCCGTTTTCCTGCCAAGTGTCAATATTAATGTGACAAAGCAAGCTCTTGTTTTTTGTTGCCATGGCCAAGGACACAATCCTGTGAGCAGCCTATGAGGATTCTCATTCCCTCTGCCTTCAGTCAGACCATACATTATGCAAAGGACATATGGAACAGTGGCAGAAAGCCCTTAGAGCTCAATGGGGTCAAAACCAGCAGTGCACTGCAGTCTCAGTAGTTTCAAGACAGATCTTGGACATTGGTTTAGGGTGGGGGTTGTTCCCCCTCCCCTTTTTTCCCCTCCCTTCCCTGCTCTGTCCTCGGGCCCCCTCTAGTGCTCCCGGAGCAGGCAGTGTGGCTGCCCTGGGCACGGGGCTGGAGGTGCCCCCACAGCCAGCAGACACCTGCACAGAGCTGTGCTGAGGCCACTGAGCTCAAAGGCAGCTCTGAGGGCTGCACCAGAGCTCTGGAGTTGGCTAAACAGGACTCGCTGATGGGTGTCACTGTCACAGGTGCATTAAACAGCAGCAGGAACAAGGATGTCTATGCAGGGAGATGCACCTTGTCACCTCTGCTGAGATTTGCCTGGGATTCGGCAGGTATTAATGTGAAAGAGCCATTTGAGTGAAGATAAGTCATCCTCCAGGAGCCAGCAAACCCAGATGCTGCTCTGCTCCTCTCTGCAATCCCACCTGCCCCACCATGCCCTGCAAGGACAGCTGAGGGTCCCACAAAGGCATAACTTGAGCCACTACAGCCTGTGGTACAGAACCCTGAGGGTACTCCAAAACCCATAAATAACATCACAGCTTAGCATTAGTGGATCCCTAGTCAGTAAGTGGAAGGGAAAGATGGCAATTAACACTCAGCCTCCAGTGAACCTCTTACTATCATCTTCAAATGCAAGAGCAAAGCCTCTTCAGCCCAGCTTTCCATGACTAAGAGCCCACAAAGTTTATGTCTGTTATGCTTTTTTCTTAAAGTGCATCTCAAGTCATTGACCTGCCTCCCAGTGCCCTAAGATATGAAAGCACCTGCAGGAGCAGCCATGAGCTGTGCTCAGTGTGTAACTGTACACACAGGCTACACCACAGATGCTCCACCCTCACTGAAATCTCCAATTCAATGCTCTGCTTTTCACAGTGCTGTGATCCCACCCTCAGTGGTAAGACTTGGCCTGTTCTCACCTGGCCCCTGTTTCCTTCAGTTCATTTTGTCTCCTATCAGCTTCAGCTGCTGCTGTGCCTTCCTCATCTTTTCCTGGTCCCTTTCTCCCTGACCATATGGTGCTCATTGTGGCTGCAAAAGACATTAATTTCATTATTCATGAGAAATCTCACTCCCATTAAGATTAAAACAAAAAAAAACCAACCAAGAGACAACAACTGACAAACTCTAGCACATAATAAAATTAAGGAGGTACACTTGGTATCTTCCTAGATCTGCTATTTTGGTTGTGGAAGGAAACATTATTAGCTTTTGAAAAAAAAGAATGCTACAGCATTTGTCAGACAGTGGGCAGAAGCCACTAATGACAGCTGTGCTCAACAAAATTAATTCTTAGTAAAACACTAGTCCTTGCCTGAGAGAGATAAATTCTCAATGGTCTTAAGTACACATAGATTATATAATCCCTGTGCCAGGAAAGGACAAACAGCCAAAGCCCAGGACTATATATCTTAACAATACTTTCAGCCTAACAGTCTAAGTCATCTGTGTGCACAGACAGTGCCCAGCAACAGCACAGAAAGGATATCAACTCTCCACAAATTACTCTCCAGAGTCAATTCAAAATAATTCCTTTTTCCATCTCCTATGGAACAAAAATGGTTTTGCTATTTGTCTGAAAGTCTTAACAGTCTGGCTTTTCAGTAGCCAAAAAGGATTTGGTTTTTAATCAATTACTGTCAAGGAAAAAAAAGAAAAAGAGAGAGAAATCTTCAGTCCACTTGGTCACAGACCTCACCTTGAAGTTTGCTTTGGGCACCAGACATTCCTGTCCCTATGGCTTCACAGGGAAACCCCAAACCAAACCATTCCACAGCAACACACTTCAGTAGCTGCCATTTATCTGTCAGACACATCAGAAAGATGCCTGGGAACACAGATTTCAGCAGCAATGGTCCCCCAGTAAATCCTGCAGGCAGCTGGAGTGTTTACGTCTGATCTGCAACTTGGTAAGCTGGATCTTGCCCAGGCTTGAATTTCAAGGTCTCATCACCAGGATTAGACCAAAATAAAAGAATCTACTTCAAGTCACCACTAACTGCAGTTTCACTACAATATTTGTTCTTGATAATTCCACAAGATGACACGGCCCAGCTTCAGCAGAGGCATTGCTGAGTGAACACCTCTGTTTGTAAGGATTTGAAGTTCTTGCTCTGAGCACCTTTAGGGATGGTTCATCAGACAAACATTGTTATCTCAGTGCCTCCTTGGCTCCTTCACTGAAGAACCACAGCAGCTGGACTTACAGAGAGGAGATTTCACACATGGAGAAGAGGAAAGGCTCCTTCAGTGCAGCAAGAACACCCTTGTGGAAGAAGGCCACAGCTGAGAAACATGGTATTTAGTCACCAGCAGAAGGGCAGGATTGGAGGGAGGTGCCCTGTATAGTTCAGTCTCAGTAATTTCTTGAGCTTGAGAAAAAAAGTCCTTGAGCTACTCAAAAGCAAAATGGGAATAATAAAATCATAGATTAAAAGAAATTTTAAAAAAAAGGAAAACCAGGTAAGAGAATTTAGTACAGCATAAAACAAGTTGCACATCTGAGTAGTTTAAAGGTTAAAATGAGTTCAGAGCAGATGAGAAAATGCAGCTCTTGTTGCTGGCAGGAACAGTTACACTTACTGTTCTAGCTTTCCTAAACCAGCAAAATTTTAAATCCTTCTCAAAAAACAGACTAGAATTCAAAAGAAAACTCAAGACCAGCATTTTAGGAGGTCTGGAGAAAAAAACCCAGAAAACCTAATGCCAAGGAATCCTTCAGAATAATAAAGGAAAACCAGTAATTTCCAGTGGTCACATTCAATTAGAAAATCAAATGCTTTATACATCAAACACAAGCTAAAGTGTGGACTAAAATTTTAAATGTGATCTTTAAGTTAGCAATACATTTAAGAATACACATCAGCCAAACTGTCTGTGCAGTCTATTCCATTTGGGTAAAAAAACCCTGTTCAGGACTACACCCTCCCCTTTCAGCTTCTCCTAAGCAGCTGATTTATTTCACTCTGTGCTTTCTTCTAAAAAAACCCTAAACATCATGATTATCTGAAACTTCCTCAGCCTTTTACCTGCCCAGACTACACAGTATGCTATACACTGCATTTATAATAACCTACAGCAAATCAGAGTAAACACTGGAAACATTTTACTACTGAGAACACTTGTTTGCTTTTACCATCAGCTGCCTCATCTTTTCTGTATCAATTGCACTCACCTCACCTATCACTTGTAGTAAGTGAACAAGTTACACAAACAGTTGCCAACACATCCAAAATGGATGTGCTCACTCCCTTGTAAACCACATTTTCTTCAAAACAAAACCCCCAGAATTTGAGAACAACCTTGCAATACAAAGTTTGCTGCAGCTTCTTTTTACCCACAGTCCATTTATCATTCTTACCAATGAGATCAATCACTGTAATAATGGATCAAGTGCAAATTTGTACAGCCAAATATTCTGTGTGATCCTGTCCCCCATGTGGTGCTTTCCCCCTTATGCTGCTCATCAGCTTTCAAAGACACCAAGATGGGTGAAAAAGAATTCATGTCTCAGTGGGGAATTGAACCTGCTGCAGGCAACTTTGGCAACACTGGGTTCTGGGTCACACACACCAAACCCTCCCCAGGAGCTCTGGCAGTCCTCAGAAAATAAAGGGGTTCCCATCAAGTCCCCCCAACCCCTTTTTTGTCACCCAAAAAATAAAAGGAAAGAGGAGCAGTTCTCTTTCCAGAACCACAGCACCTTGTGCCCTTCTCAAACAAACAGAGACAACAGTGCATTTCGACTTTATTAGAAAAGAAACCCAAAAATTTATACAAAGCTCTGCATTTTACAGAAAACCAACCCCCCAAACACAAAGAAATCTGACATTGCAAGCTGTATGCATTTTCTGTTTTCATATACAGACATATATATATGTACATACACATATATATATGTGTGTGGGTGCACACGGGTGTATATATAGTGTGTGACGTATTTTTTTTTGCATGGTTTGCATTCATTATTTTACAAAGTTAACATTCAGTAGAAAAAAAAAAAGGATTTTTGTTACCATTATTTTCTCATATAAATAACTGTGAGCAGTCCCTCTGCAGATAGATAAAAAACACCTTTTCGTGTCATTCTGTAAAAAACAGACATTACTGAAATGGTACTGAAATCTTTCAAGTTTTTTTTTTTTTCAATACCACCATAAAAATATCATCTAGCCCCCAATTCAAAATGCTTGTCCAAGGCATTAGAAGAGAAAGGACTGTAAGACAATTCTGGAAAGATCAGTTCTTTAAGCCAACATTCAGGTAGATAAATTTTGCTGGACCTCATACATTGGTGTGAAATGAGCACAAACAGGAGACCACCCTCTCTGTCTGCATGGAAAAGCTGGTTCTTTTGTCTATTTGAAAGAGTCAAATTCCAACAAAGCAGCCAGCAGTGTGCAGGAGCTGACAGACTCCCAGCTCACCCTCCTTGCCCCATGACAAAGCCACAGATTTTCTCGATGCAATTAAAATCTCTACCAGCTCAGCAATTTTTTCCTACTTCATTCACCTTAAAAGGAGTTGTTGGATTAATCACGGCATGGTTAGACAGACATCAGGTTGCTGAATTACTGGGACAAAAACTTAGCTAGAGGGGGAAAATACAAGACAACTAAAAGGAAGAAAACACTATAGAGAAAAGAGCTACCGGAGCAACTCCCAAGGCTCTGGTTTGGAGAAGCAGGAACAGTAGAGAGATATGAATTGCAGCTCAAAACATCCTTGTGTGTACTGAAGTTCCTGGTGACAGCTTGATCCAGAGTAACCAACTGCCTGGTGAACAATCAATCATTCTTTCCTTCGAGCACCATGATGGGGAGAATGGCCGAGAGTCTGAAGGCAAATACAAGTGGCTGTGGTGATAACAAAGGAAATGAAAGTGAAGAACACAATGATGCCAGTTAGATGGAGAGTAATGCCAATGAAGATGTTTCAACTTCCAGAGATGCTGGCAACAAGAAGAATGGTTATGTGGTTGGTGTTGATGATGGCCAGAATTCATTCATATGTCCATGTAGTCATCATCTTCATCAGTATCACTTTCCAGTGAGGACTCCTGGCTTGAGGTCTCTAAGATTTCCAAAGCTGGCTGACAAAGGCTCTCCTTCTTTACATTCGCTGCAGACTGAGCAGACAAAATAGCAGACTGATCCCAAAAAGAGAGAGAGAGAATATATTGCTAAATAGTCAGGATAAACCCATGATCACAGGGACAAAAGCCCACTGGTTGCTATATTCCTTCACATTCAGTAACTATCTTATGTGGATAAAAGATGTCATCCTAATGTAAACCAACATAACATTTAGCAGTAGGCTTCCCCACAGTCAATGTTCTGGTAGCTTCCACTAATCTAAGAACTGCAATGGCTGCACTAGGTCACTCAGCCATTTTTGTCATTTTTTCCAAATCCCTCAGAGGAGGGACAGGGACTAGAAGGGCTCTCATTTCACCCACAGCCAGTTTTTCACCAGTCCTTTAAGAACTGGCTCCTGCTGGTAACAGCTGGCACCTCCTTCCACTACTTATCTACCTCTGGTTTTGAACTGGGGACATGAACTGTTGCTTCTTTCACACAAGTATTTTATTGAGGGGAGAATTAAGATAAAAACAATAATCTAAAAAATTACTGTTTCCCTTTCATTACCTTTAATTTTTGCTTGGTCTCTTCTGAAATGCTGCCCTTTGGAGAAAGGAGGGTGGGAGTGGGTGGAGTGACAGTGATCTCAGGTGGAAATTTGGTGACAGATGAAGGTATGAAAAGCTTTGGCATGTTGGGCAGAATGCGAGTTTTTACTCGGGTGCCATCTGTCTTGTTCTGCTGACTTCCCAAAGTCTGTGAACTGGAGCTGAGTTCAGGCTTGGAACTGGAGGCTAAACAGAAAACAGCAAGGGAAAAATATGTTAGGAAGTTATCTAGGATTTCAGATGTCAAAGAAGAGGGAAGAGTTCATTGTTAGATATAGGACTGGCTCAAAAGGCCTTTCTTCAAGCCTTGCAATAACCAAAGCTTAGAACCAGAAAAAAGATTGTATAATGACAACTGGAAACCAGCAGTAATTAAAAAATATCTTACTGGATGGCAGAAACTCAACCTGACCAAGCACAACAACTACCAAGCACATGGTAGGGCAGCACTGGCCATCTCCATCTACTACAAACACCATCTTCCCACTTGTGTCAGACACAACCATCTTTGCATCCTGTGCATCTCCATTCTGCAATGCAACAAACAAAGCTCTTCAGCTTCACTTCTGAGTCTTCATTTCCTCCACCACAGCATTGTCTCTTTAATTACTGAGAAAGAAACTCCTCAACAATTAGAGAAAATGCATGGTAACACTTGTCAAAATTTCCCCATTACTCTGTTCAAACCCTGCCACAAACCCCTCCTTGGTGTGCTCATCCCACTGGCTCCCACACCAGTCAGCATCATTTCCACATCCTTCTCAAGGGTCTGAGCTTGGGGTGTCTACAATGCAAACTTTCTCAGAGACTTTATTGAGAACACCTCACAAGAAGGATCCAGCCCTTCCCTAGGCACTATCACATTACAAAATTATGTATACACAACAATAAACAGTAGATGACAATGCTCTGATGTTAAAAGCTGAGTATTTGTTAAAAGCTGAGTATTTGTTAAAAGCTGAGTATTTGTTAAAAGAGATTTCTTACTAATAATGCTGCTTCAAATAGAGTCAAAATTATTTTTTAGAAACTGGATAAATGGAAACACCAGAGCCTTTCTCAGTCTGGTAACAGTGACAAGTGTTCATATACATTTTTTCAGATTCAGTATTGTCAAATCCATCTCTGGCAGATATTGGGAACCAACATGGCCACTTACACACAGCAAAATAAAATGCCAGTTTCCTAATGCCATCCTGAAAAACAGGCAGCAGCAGAACAAACTACTAAGGGATGTAAAATTGAATTGCAGTTCTCAATAGCACACAGGAATGTAAGAGCTGCCACAACAGATGAGGCATGGCTCTCCATCAAGGTCACTGACCCATCTCCATGGGCAGCCAATCCTTCCAGACAGTGATCAGAGGAAAAACAAGATACCCCAAACACAAATATCTAGATTATGCTTGCCTGACATACCAGGTTTTACATTTTTTCAATTAAAACACCAACTTCGTCTCTTGGGAAGAGGGCAGAGGAGGGATAGAACACATTAACTGCTGTAATGCTGGTTTTTATGTTTACTCAGACTGAGTCAGTTTTGTGAAAAAACCATTTCCTTCTGCTAAATATCCCCACAGTGTAATCCAAAGTGTTATCATACTGCCCCATATAAGACTTCAATTAAAAGAAAAATTCTGCTTTAAAGGATGCACAAACTATATTGCACAAAAGCTGGTACTGGAGGTTTTTTATTTGGCTTTGCTGCCATGGGTGTTTAGCATGCCAGACATGCAGCAAACAGAATCACCACTAAGGGATGGCAGGGCTCCTGCCCAGGAAATCCAGGCATTGCCAGGAATGCATCTAAACTCTGCAATGCTTGCCTGGAAGGCAGAGAGAGAAAGTGAGGCATGTCAATCCCTCCTGTCCAAGCAATGAGTGCCTACAGGCTGCTGCACAGCTCACCACCCCACTGCAGAATCTTCTGAAGCACAGGAAGCTCCTACCTGGGGTACAAACATGTCCCGAATTTGTGCTGGGCACGGGCTCCACTTGCCAGCAAACAGGCTCTGGAGATGGGGCAACAGTGGCCATTTTCATCTGCTGACAAAGCCGTGACTCCTGCTGCTGAAATCCAAGCCCCTCCAAAGGCACTTCAAGCTCTTCTTCCTCTTTAGTAATGAAATATAATTCACAGATTAAGAGACATCCTGATCTCTCTCCTAAGCCTCAATCCTTCTGCTGTCTAAGCAACAGGTAGAAAAATCCTTTTAACCTCTTGCTCTGTTTCTAAACCATAACATGACTGAGTGAAAATAAATATTGGCAAGTTGAGATGGCCAAAGCAACTTTTTCATACTTAATGCCATCAACTCAAACTCTTAAAAAAGCAAATGTCATTTAAAAAGTGAAGGAAAAAAATTTTGAGTCTGACATTTTGTCATCTCTGCACACCTGCAAAAAACAGAGAGCTGAGCATTTCCTTTGGAGCTGTGAGGGCTGGGAGGAAGAGCTGCCACGTGCAGAGCAAAAGGGGCAGCTGTGATGGGTGAGTCCCTCTCTGATCTCCAGCCACAGTACCTGCTACCCTGAGCACAGCTCACTGCCAAGGAACACTCATTACTGGAATAACAGCCCCAAATCCAGTTTTTCTGAAACCAGTATCAAGTGATACTGAATGCCCACTCTTCACTGACATGTCCACTGTACCTCTCTGAACATATTGGCCTAAAATTCCCACCTTCTGCTGTTCTAGAACTTGGCATGTTTGTAACTCAGAATCCATGTGTGTGTACACATGGATTAGCATCATTATTATTATATATAATATTGTATAAGACTATTGTATAGCCTTGTTATTATGTACCAGCTACACCTGCTTTTAAATTAATGCAGAGTTAAACCAGCTTTCTCACACTCTGAGCTGCATGTTGGACATAACAGGAGTCATTTTCACTGAACTACCAAGAGCTGTAAGGGCAGCAACCCTTTCAAGGCTATGGCCACACAAACAAGCTCTTATTCTCTCTTAAAAATGAAGACATTATTCAAAAACAACGGGCTGCCTAGTCTAATTTTGAATCACCTCATATTTCCACAGGCTAAGGAGTGCACAAGCAGCTGTCATGGGCCAGCACATGCAGTGGATATTCACAGTCTCACTTGCTCTAAAATTCTTTGTGTGTCAATGCTCTAAATTAATTTGGGATTTTGACCATGCAACGTCTTAAAAAAGGAATACATATTTTAACTTTTCCTCATTGGAAAACTGCTCCCACCCCCTCAAGTGTTGAAAACATTTCTCCATCTCCACCAATATAGAGAAGATCTCGGAATTTACCATGGTAATATTCTCCTGTACAAGAGTTCCCCTTGCAGAAACTGCTTCAGAAAACATCACAGCTTAACAGTCTGATCTACACAGTTTGAAAGATGCAACTTTTTTTACAGAGTTATTATTTCTACGGTTCTTGAATTACTTGTATGAAAAAAAGCTCAAGAAAGCAGGCTGTTCTTTCACCCACTAATTTTCATAGGTAAAGAAAAAACCCCATCATCTAGACTTGTAGCTGAAAGCTCATATAAGGCTCAGGATAAATGAGATTGCTGGTAGGAAAGTGTCCAATAGCTCCCAAAAAGGAAAGGTCACCCACTACAGCACAGTTCACAGGCAGCTCCTGTTCTGAGATGTTCCACTCACTATCAAGCACAAAATGGAACAGTCTAATGCAGATGAATGCTGTTCTCATTCTCAGCACTCTCTTGCACATTGCTGGATACTTCAAAATACAGCACTGGAAGTAGGAAAATAATTCTTGCATCTGTACATGTATTAATAGACCAAATCAGCTGAGAAACAACGCAGAAGGAAGTGCTGAGCTGTAGGAATCTTGAGTAGGAAAATCCCAAAGCATTGTTTCCCTTCTGAAGGAGCAGAGGACAGCTGAAGGATCCCTGGGTCGTGCCTGCCCTTTGCAGAGGGGATTTAACCCCAAAGCAGCCCCAGGGCAGCACACACACACCCCAGCACACTGCTGCAGCCCCAGCCCAGAGCTCTCCCACACTGACAGGGCACAAGGCACTGGATCCAAGACAGGAGCAAACACCACCACAACGTCTGAAGAAAAGCAAGATGAAAATGATGATGGTTTCAGATTACTCCACAAGACACAGGGGAAGTCAACTCGTTCCTAACTTACTCCAGCACTCCAGAATCACTGTCTTAAGCACCCAGGGTAAGTACTAACAGAACCTTTCTTATCCACTTATTAACCCAGAATACAAACCAGTAATTAACTTAGCAGCTACAAAACTACATACAAATAAACTGCAAATCCTACAGCCTCAACCATGCTGCTAACTGAGAGTTTTGTATCTACTCTGCTACTTAACTACATTAGGGACTTATTAGTTCACAATACAGAATAAGAGCTCTGATTTACATTATTATTTAATGACAAAACTCTACTTCTTGTGCTGATTACAATATTTGTTTAATTATAAGATATATCATTGCTTAAACTGATTTGCTGTACTTTATTTTAACTAAATTATGGCCCACTGACAAAAGCTCTTTTGAGCAGCCTAATTCTAGGAAGATGCTACAAGACTGGTATCAGTTTGTGTTCTCTCAAGAGCAATCAGCATCCTCATATACATCTCCATCTTCCACAATATATTTTTTCAAGTTTTGAAGATGCAGTTTTACAGTACAGTAAAATTGGATTTAAATTTGAATAAAATAACTGACAGCAATTTTTAATGCAGAAGTGAATGGAAATGAAAGGGCAGGAGTTTGGCACACTGTGTATTTATCACTGCACTTCTGGAAACAATATTTGTTAATATTCTATTAGAATGTGCCTTTCAGTACAATAGAAATCAAGAACCACTGTCTGTTAATCAATCCCTTGCTGTCAGAGATATTCAATACAGTCACAGAATTCTATTCCCTGACTGGGTCACACACTTTATTCTTCCAGGACTCTGCAATTATAATTCTTTTTTATTTAAATAGAAACAGTGCCACTCAAGTGACCAAGTTAAAAATAAAGTTAATAAACAAAATATTTTTTAGACTTCTTGAAAATAGCAAGAATTGGTTGTTTCAGTGTACATATCATAATTTATACTTTAACATATTGCAGAGATATTTATTATTTTTTCATTACAGACAAAAAGGTCAAAACAAGGAAGGACAATCAAGGAGAAATATACAGTTGGATTTCCTCATTATTTGTCTAAAACAGATTTCTGAAGAGAATATTTTCATATTTGTTTTGAGGAAGATGCTGTTAAAGCCCTGAACATAATGTCCTAGTTCTTCTAATAAAAACTTTCCCCAGGGAGGTAAAGACTCCACTAACTCCTGAGCCACAATATTCTGCACAAGTGCAAGAACACCAGAATATAAGTGCAGCACATTCTGAAGGTGTTCAGAAGCTCAGATTTAATATCAGTTAATAAATCTTTTGGTACTACCCAATACTTGCACCGTCTTGGCAGGTTTTCAAACATTAGCTCCACAAACCCAGTTTAAAATAAACCCAGTTTCTGAAGATACAACATGCAAGAGACACTTGTCCCCAGGCTGAGGATGGGGCAGGCACTGTACTCTGGAGACCCATTTAGCACTCTCACAACACAGCACACAAAAACCAGGCACACAGAGAAAAGCACAGATTTGCAATGCACGTCACTATTGCTGCTGAAAAGTTCCTCTCCAATCGAGCTGAATTACAAGGATTTTTTTTTTTAGCCTTCCCTTTCCCAACAACTGCCTAAATACATATAAAATAGTACACACGACATAGAAAGAGGGACATCATACCTTTCAACATCTCCCTGCTTTAGTGAGGAAGAAACAAGCTGACAACAATTCAATGCAACAACCTACTCCAGCTTTCCTCTCCAACCTCTTCCCACTTGTTGCCAGGGTAACCAGTGTTTGCAGATGCCTATAGCGGGCGCCTGGGTTCATGACTTCATCACAGTTAATATCCTCTCCCCAGCTCTTCAGACACAGAATGCACCACATGCATCTCTCCACACACCACAAACACACAGGTTACACAACCCTGCAAGTGGTTTTATGCTCAGAGCGTTCACTTTGCTATTCTGATGTGCATTAAAAAAAAAAAAATCAAAAATAACGCTGGCAAAAAATAAGCACTCGGCAAATTGGGGATGTAGAGAAAGTTTAAAAGGAGTGCTACTGTGAGCAGTGAGCAGCTGCTCTGGTCCCTCTGCACTGAAGACTTCATCATTTGATTTCATCATGCTGGCAGGTATGAGGCATTAACATTAGTGTTATAAAGCATTTTGTATAAAATTAACATTTTGACTAATTCTTCAGTCATGCACCAAACCTCTGACATTACAACTGAAAGACAAGCCCAGAAAATGTGACTAGCACCTGGAAAAAACCATTTTCCAGTTTCTAACAGAAGCAGTTTGAAGTATTACGACACAGATATGTTAAAGAATATAGGAAACACAGAGAGCATGCACAAAGCAGCATTTCATTGTAGGAAAGAAGAAGGAGCTGAGCTTTGAACTCCAGGACAAAATATTAACATCATTTCAAAAGAAAATACAAGGAGAACAGAACAGACAACAACCTCAAGTGCTTAAATAAAGCACTTGCACCACTTGCCTTCATCCCTCTGCAAAATACCTTCCCCCCAGCAGTTCTGTGTCAAGACAAAAAAACCTGAGAATACATCAGCAGGATTTAGCTGATTTGTACTACCTTGCCTTCCAATCACTTCAAAAGAGTAAGGATTGAATTCTGTGTGCCTCCAGACTCCAGGAAACACTTATCTTCCTACTCCCAGTAACAACTGGTTTACTCTGCACTAGTGGCCACCCACAGCACACACAATTGTTCACAATTTACTGTACAAGGCAGAGACTCTTTTTTTCACCCAATGGAAATGGGTCTGATCCTTTGCTCCCTGACATAGTGGAGGAAGTATCTTACCACATTTCCAAGGAGTAACACTAATGTGAAAACAATTCATTTTCTCTATTCCATCTGCCTTGCTCTCCAGTGTGCTGGGAATTAATACAGCTTTTTTCCCCACACAGCAGTTGCAAAGGCTATGGAAAGCCTGAATTTGAAGGAGCTCAGAGTTTCCTTGTGAGCTTGCTACTATGTCAGCAGAAAGACTGCACTGGAACACAGGTTAGCTCAGCTGAAGAGAGTTAAGGATGCTGAAACACAGGAACAATAGAGCCCTCACCACGAGGTACCAGAGCAGAGCAGAGAGGCTACCCAGCTCACCACAGGATGTGGCAGATACACTTGGTAGCCCTGCTTTCTCTAAATTCATTCCAAATATCCTGCCATGAAATTTATTTCTAAAAAAGCACTGCCAAGTGCTTTTAGTGCACAGAGCTGTAGAAAGAAGTATTTGACTTGAAATGCCAAATGCAGGAAATTACATTCAAAGCTGACACACCAAGTTGTATGTTAAGAATTAGGCACTGGAGTAATTTTGGAGGCGAAAAGCTGCAGAACACAAGTTCCATTGCCCCCTGAAATAAAAGGAATTCAAGCAGTCTGGTGAAGAGAAGTTTGCAGTGCAATAGCACAGCACAGTGCTATATTTATCACTAGGTCCTGAGCAGGGACAGTGTACTGTACAATCAAATGAGACATACCCTAAAAATCGTCCTAATGCTGAGGTCAGCTGTCACTGAACATTACAGGACTAAAATTTAAAATGTGGCTGCTTTAAAAGTGCTTCCTGGAAATAGTCCCTGGCCCATACTAACCCCCAGACCCCTCTAACAGCCAATGCTGCAGTCAGTCTAACAGCAGATAGTGGAATTCCTGTGTCCAAAAACATTTCCTGCCACCACCAGCTGTCCTAGAGGTGCAGAAACCTGGCATGCACACAGGTAAAGAAAAACCCTGAAGTTCAATCCTAATTTTCTTTTTTTTTTTTTAAAAAGTCCTTCAATTTAAAAGAGCAAACAATGGGCCCAGATCAAAAAGACAACAGTTTGATATTCAATTACATGAACTTTCAAATGTCATTATCAAAACACAGCTAATTGATATTTGTTTAACATCTGACTCAGCAAGGACACATCATCTGGGGAGCATCACAGCAGCACCTGTGGACAGGAACAGTCATGTGCAGCCTCCTGCTTCTGAAATTTCTCTCTGAGTTACCTAACAAAAGCTGCAGGACCTTTCCTTTGCCATCAATATTCAGCCTCCTTTGCCCTGACAGCCAGCTAAGCACAAGGAAATTAGCAAAAGCAGCTGGCAGAAAAATCTCTTAAGTGAATGTAATGACACCCCACGATTTTCTAGGTATTTTGTAAGCAACACAATACCTGTGCAGAGGACTTATAACTACATCTCTCTTCAGTCTGCCTTTGTGCAGGAATCTATGTAAATTTTATGCTGCTGACAGCAATCTAAAACTAATGAAACTGAACCATATTGTAACCACACAGCATTGCTACCATGTTTCTTTACAAAAATCTCCAAAAAATGTGTTTCAGTAGTGCAAGACATCCACAGGGCAATGACTCTCCAGGATTTTCAGGGAGATTTAAGAGTGCACAGGGCTAGAAAGGCTCCTGGAGCACAGAGCTGCCCTGAGTGCACTAAACCCTGCTCCAGACCATCACCTCACCTGCCTGTGCTGGGCACTGCTGCCCCTGCCCTGTTTGTTCTTACTGAGCCAACACAGGTACATAAAAATGATGACAGTTTGAATGTCAAAGGATTTTCTGCACTACACTGGATTGAGTAAATAGAACTTAAGGAATCTGAAGTGTAGATCTCAGAAACAGACATTAAGTGTACTGAAGAATTCTTCTGGAATGAGTTTGTTTCGACAGGAGGCAATTCAGCACACTTTTACAAAGGGAAGAGGAAGAGCCATGACTGACTGGTACTGTCTGAGCACTGCAAAAAGGAATTAAGAAGTCATTCACAAACAGGAAACCCCTGCTGACATTCAGCAGTCAAGTTGTTTTCAGAGTGCACCCATTGTGAAAAATAAAAAGCTTCAAGAAAAGCATGGATCAGACAAGGGGAAGTGAAAATATCAATGCCAAGGAGGCTGAAGCAGCAAGAGATCAGGGAGAGCCCATGCAGAGCTCCCTGGAGGAAGCCTGGCTGATTCCCAATGACCCCTCAGTCACTGACAGGTGAGCAGGAGCTTCCAGCCCAGGACAGCACCCTGGGGTGGGGCTACAAGCATTTGACGGAGAGGTTTGAAAGCCAAGGAGAAATTCAGCCTTGGGAACTGAGGAAGACAGCTGTCAAAAAACAGAACAAGTTTTCAGTTTTTCCAGTTTTCAACACTGGAAACTGAGGAGAAAGTAGTGAAAGTAAGATGCACACAAGAGCCACAAGCAAACAGAGTAGAAGAACACATGCATTTAAGAGAGAAGCTTCAGGCCAAGTAACTGCAATATGAAGGCAGCTCACACCAGGCCACAGGTCCTTGGCCTGCCTAACTTGTTCTGTTTCTTCTGTTTGAGTCACCTGTTGAGAACAACTCTGCTCTACAGCACAATTTTGAATCAACAGAAAAAAGGTAAGACACTGACTGCAATTAAGAGGGTTGAATGATATTACTTACAGTCATTTAAAAAGTACCTGAAAATTTGAACTGAAATGCATTGTTAAAATAAGGCATGGCCAACAGGGCCAAATACTGTTGTGTAAGAAAGTTCTGAACTACAGGCTCTTAAAATTTGTGTTTGTCTTTGGAAATTCACGACAAGAAAACTCAGGAGCCACTGAGATCAGCATGAGGTAAAGCTCAGTTCATGATGGCAAAGTAAAATCTCCATTATTTCACTGAGAAACAGGAATTGTGGGTGGCCACTGATGTCTGGGTATCCAGAAACTGCAGGGAGTAGAGGTGGGCCCTGGTACCATGCACTGTTTTAATACAAAGAGATGAAAAATGATGGTTTACATTCTCTGCAGTGATGCCTTAGGAAAACATTCAGTCTCTTCAGTCTTCTAAGAACCCACTATCAACCTCAAGTCATGTATCAGTTGCTAAAATAAACTAAGTTGCAAACTTAAAGATGCTCCTTACAACTAAAAGCATCTTAAGATTCCCCACTTCAAAACCCTCCTTAACTGGAACATTTGCCCTTCAAGGATTCTGCAGCTGCCTGCACACACTTAAACAATTTAATAACTTCATTGCTCTCTATGCAATAGTCTGCTCATCCTTCCATGTAACTGTCCTCACCTGTATTTATCTCTTGTGCTTCTGAAACTCTCAAAGTTCTACAAGTTGAGCTGTATTTACACCTCTACTTCCCCTGTTGTGCCCATTTCACAAACATCTGAAATTACAGCAGGATATTCCCATGGCTTATGGAGTGCCACTTCCCTGCACAACACAAAGAATTGTCTTCCCTAGCTTTGAATTTCTGAGTTTGGACAGTTTTATCATGATCTTGCTTTCATATTGAACTGCTTAGGCCTTAAATGGACAAAAAATTAATAGTGGGGACTATTCTACTTGGATTTTATATTCCAACTTGGTAAATAGCTGGCTTTAAGCAAAACACAGAACTTTAAATAATTCCAGGTATAAAAACCTTCTCTTGGTACCAGAACTGAAATGTGAAGCTTTTCCTGTTCATTCCTCATAAAAATCATTATTGCAATAAGGACAGTGAAGACGAAAATGTCAAGATTTTTCAGCAATTTAGAACCATGTAATACTGGAACAGTGTGACAGGTTGGAGAGAGTTTGCCTTAATTGTCCTATTTTAGCTTCCCCAGAGAAATGTTAGGCTGAGCTAGGAAGGCTAAGAGTCCCAAGCACATTTATACCCAAATGTAGGAAGGTGTCTGGCTGAAACTGCCACCATCATCCCTCTGCTGCTGGACTCCATCACACTGGAGCAGTTAGTCATGCACTAGACAAAATCTCAGGAAAATATTTACATCAGAAATCAGTGGCATAGCATCAACAGTGCTTGGAGAAACAAATCCTTTTTCTGGGAAATCAGAGAAAATGAGAGCAGCTAATACTCCCTGATGTGTAACACATCCACATGAATTAAGTAGGTACAGGCAGAGGTGATGAGACAAAAAAGTTGAAAACTGTTTACTCTAGAAATGGGAGTTTTTACCCCAACAGAACTAATGGAAGGCAGATGAGAAAGGGTTGTAACAGATATATAAATAATTCTTTTTAGAGGAGGTGGATGCAAAGGTAGGAGAATTAAAAAGAAAAGAAGAAGAAAGGACACAGCAGTAACTGGTGTCTCTCTCAGCTAGAGAAATGACCTGTCAGGTAGGGCTGAGAGCCAGATACAACACGTGCATTCAGCACTGAGCTTTGGAGAGAGAATCTCTTGATCTTCATTCTCAGGGGTGTAATTCTGGCAGCCAACCCTTCCATCTCCCTCCACCAAGATGATGTATAAAAACATCAAAGCACAACGAACAATACCTAACTCTACAACCTTAACAAAGCCCAGAAAGTCAAAAGATTCCAATAAATGTTCCAATCACTGCGACGTGGCCTGGGGAATGGCAGAGATGAAAGCACATCAGAAATGCTCGTGAGCTCTGTTGGAAAACCAGAAGAATGCCTGAGTTATCAGCATTGCCATTCCTACACCAGTCTCCTTAGTAAGTACATAACAGCTTCACAGAGGATTCACTTTTTCCTCCCCTGTTGTCTAGGCACAAACCCAAATCACTCCCTGCTGAACAAGCCAGACAAGACATCTTATGACACCAGGCAACTCCATTCTTTTGCTTCCCAAGGACAGTAACAAATGTAATTCACACACAGACTAAGCCATTCCTTCCTCAGCACTCTCCCCTCTTCTCTTTTCCCTTCCCAAGACAATCTCTCCCTGGAATTGTGAAAAAGGAAAATTAGACAATACAACTGCTGATACTGGATGTTAAATTTCAGTTTTGTTCTGTACTCAGAGATTAGCAAATTGGGAAAACCTATTTCTCCCTAACTTGCTCTTCAGTGCTGATGAATTCAGACAACATGCATTCAAACACCAAGGCTGATTACATAAGGAAAGAAATGACATACCAGAAGGATAAACATAAAAACTTTACAAAGTCCAACTTTACAATTCCAAACTAAGAAAATAGCCTGTCTCACACACCTGGACACTATTTCCACTGTATCTTCATGCATCATTTTCCACAATACCCGCTCTGGATGTGGTTCATTCATAACTTTATCTGGGCTCCCCTGACTTGTCTAAGGCATTTTGTGAGTAGTGCTGGGCCCAGGCTTGTGAACAGATGGAGTGAGCACAGGCAGCAGCAGATGCTTTTTCAGACAGGGTTTCTGCTAAAGTTGCAAGAAAGTCCAGGCTATGGCAGGTGCTGTGCCACTTTAACATGCACAGTGTCCCACAAATATTCCCAACCACCTCTTTGGGACCCAAGGCAAGTCTGAAATGGGGTCTAATCTTACTTCACTCCCCAAAGTGGATCAGTACTGCCCAGCACAGAGAATTTTCAGCTGCTAATGAGCCAGCCTGCCATGACAGCAGTAAAGCAAATGACAGCATTCTCATTTATTCTTTCCTCATCTAGAAAACTGTACAGGACCACTTACATAATACAGTCATAAACAAATCACACAATCATGCAATAGAATAAATAACATTTGTTAGGTTTCTTCAATCCTTTCCTGTGCTCTAACCTGGCACTTAACCACACCAGGGCTATAAATAACACATCCCAACATGCTGGTCCTGTCAGATGCTTCTTTTCTGAAATGTAAAACCTAATAGTGGTGATAAGCTAACTTCCTAGACCATGTAGAATCTTGTTCATCAGTGTTATCTATCTCCACACTCACATATGCTGGGCAGTGAGCTGTGCAGCTAATTATGCTAATCAAGCACTTCTAAGACAGATGTAGGCTGCTCACCAGTTTATTTTAATTGTTAGCACTTTAAAATACCTTAAATCTTTTCAAACGTTAAAAGAACTGGATCCTCAACTCATTGAAGAAAACAAAGTAATTTTACTCTTAGAGAATTGAAGTCTCTAGCAGCATTAAAAGAGATAACGATTTTCAGGCTGCTGTTTCATGATTTCACACACAAGTTACACAGAGTGGTAAAATCTGTAAAATCTTTAAATCTATCCTACAAATTAAAGTATGTATGGATTATGCAGAAGCAGCCACTTCAGGACCAAGCCAAAACTCTGTGTAGCCTTCTGCACGTGGTGCAGCGATCAGAAAACAGACAGAACCAGAAGTGAGGCACTAAATCACCACATGGAAAGTGATGAGAGGGGCCAGAAGGCTCTCCCTGGCTGAGACTCACCCCGAGCAGCATCTCCCATGCTGGGGGCAGCCTCTGTGCTCTGGCCCCGGGGCTGCTCCGGCTCCCGCGGCGGCTCCTGCGGGGGCGGCGCCGACGACGCCGAGGAGGAGGAGGATGAAGAGGAAGAGGCTGGTTTGGATTTGGAATGCAGGTCGTTCAGTCTCAGGAGGTTGTCAGGAGTCACAGTGTCTGGATTCACTGGGGTGGGATGCAGCGTGGCTGGTGCTACTGGGAAGAAGCTCTCTCTGTTGTCCTTTGTGTGTTTTGGGGTTGTGGGGGCTTCTCCTGTGGACTGCACAGAAAGAGGGGCAGCAGTGAGAAAATGTCTGCATGGCACTGACTCTGTGCTACCTGCTCCAGTGAATGCATTTTTATACACAGCAAACACTCTCTTTAAAGTGAATACAATACAACGCTATTCTAAAGAAATCTTTTCTCCTTTATGGATCATTTTCCTGTTCTTTATGGTCTATTTATCAAACTAGCACTTGAACACTTATTCACATTCACAAAGTTTAATTTAACACATCCCTCACAACATAACATACTTTCCTGAACTCTGTAATTAAGCATGAGTTACAATCTCCTGGAAACAGAAACATATTTATTTCATTTAAAAATACGTTGACAAGTACTTGACCTGAGCAAACAGATCTGCAGTGCTTTAAAGGGACTTCACAAATTATCACAAGAAATAATTCTGAGTGAATGGTGTGAGAAGAAATGGAGAAAATAGAAAAATGTATTCACTTGTGAAATAAGAGATCAGCATAACTCCAAATCATAAATTCCTGACAACTGCAGAAGTAACACTGAGGTCCAGTTGAAACAGGCTTGGGAAGATCTGCTGCCTGTGCACAACTAAGAGAGGCACCAAAAGTAACACTCTTCTCCAAAGCCAGTGCTAAAAATTTAATGCAGAGCCATTTATTATACAGACAGAAGGTAGAAGTGGGACATAAATTCACCAAAGAAGGGAATAAAAGTACCTGTAAAATGAATATCTTCTCTGTAACTCTTATCAGTAATCAAATAAAGTACTCTTGCTTGTGAGGCCACAGAAAGCATTTATTTTACACTCTTTATAGTCTTCATTTAATAGAGATTTATTGGACCATAAAAGATGGAGTTAGATAGAATTCTCTGATGTTTAATTGTTTGTCTCATACCTCTACCAAGAAAAAAAAAAACCCTCATTTTAACCATGATAAGAGTATGAATGTCTGAAACAGAAACAGGGTTCAGCTGTTAAATGTAAAATCAAATTGGGCCCCAATGTCCTAGATGAACAAAGATTTATTACAAAGCCAGAAAAGTCAGTAGAATTTCACTGAGAGAACAGAGGAACTTTCAGGTGGAGAAAATGCATACTTAAAATTCAAAGGTAGAGAGCACACAAGTACATTTAAAAAAAATAATTGGCAGAATGTATTTTTGAAGTTCCTGAACTTGATTAATCAATCTCTAAAAAGCATACAATTAAAACCTGCCAGATTCTATGTGTATATTAAAAAAAAAAAAAGCCAGCAGCCATATTCACAACAATTACCACACTGGATCAAAAAAAGGTCAATCCTGCATCTGAAAGCAGCAAGTTTCTGATGCTTAAAGCATCAGTTCTAAAACTAAAGGTCTGGGCACACAAATGGGATCACACAAACCTGAGGGAAATTAAACTGCAGAAGAAAGCCTTAAGCCAGGAGTGAGATCACTTGAGGAAATGTTTTCAGCTGTGATTTAAAGGGAAAGCCCTTCACACCCATGCACTTCATTAACTTGCATAATGGATGATGTAGAACCTGACATTTCTGTGCTTGTATTGTATCCAATTTTTTTTTTCTGGAGAAACACATGAAGGTACAACTTAGGTACATCCATGTTAAAAATGGATCTGCACCTCAAACTGGGTTTCTACAAAAATGCACAGCTATTTGCAGAGCCAGGAAGAGGACATTTGGAAAGTAACTCAGCAGTATTTGGATGGTATTCAGACATGAAATTATTAGAGTGCAACCCCATGGAATAATTGCTGCTGGAGGGGACCTCTGGAGGTCTCCAGCCCAAGTCTCTGCTCGAAGCAGAGCTGACTTCCCAGCTCCACCAGTTTACTGGGGGCCCAGGGCCAGCCCAGACCAAATGCTGCCAAGGAAAGAGATTCAAGAGCCCCTCCAGGCCCCTTTCTAGTGTTTTACCACCTTCCCAGTGAACATTTGTTTCCAATCACTTCATCCAAATTTCTCTCGCTGCAACTTTAAATGGTGCCTCTTGTCTGGTTCCTTCCTTTCTGCTGAAGACCACAATACCATAACCTTATCCTCCATTATTCTTCTCCTCTCCAGGATGAAATATCCCAGCTCTTTTTCCAGAGAACTGAAACACTTTAATTACAAAAGAAGAATAAAGCTGAAACTAACATGATGTTTCTGACTCAGGAAAACCATGACCAAAAATCCTAATGTGTAGTCAAAAAATGCAGCCTTATACAAAAGAAAGCAACCCAAAGATTATTGTGTTTATACTTTAAAGGGAACTTTCCAGATGTGACCTGGTGCAGAGTTGTCTCAGGCTGCTGTAAACAGACAGGTTCTTTCCAACCCAATGAAACAAAGACGTTGGGAGGAAAAATATAAAAATGTCACATTGGCTTTGTTTTATCAAAAGAGGGGGTGGGGGTGGAAGAAAAAGGAGAAAGCTTTCTTTAAAATCAGAGCCAAGCATTAAAAACCCCATTGTTGGCTACTGTGCACTCTGCAACTCACAGAGCCTTAAGAAAAGGGATTTAAACCTGCTTCATGTATTTTTACTGCACTCAGAAACTGAAGACCATCCAAAAGCTGCAAGCACAAAGCTAAAATGAGCACCACAGTGAGGCACATGTTCTTTAAAAGATTTTGGGTTTAGTGTAGGGGCAAGAATTCCAGCCCCTCTGAGCAGTAAGAGATGCTACTCACAAGAGGCAGCTCAGGGAGTGTCACTAACTACACTGCTCAGAAATTCTGGGGCCACATTTCATCATCCTGCAGATCTCCAGGAAAACACAGGACCTTGTAACACCCAACTGAGAAATAAACCCAGAAAAACTCACTAGAGCAAGGCTGGGATTTACCAGAAGCCTTTTATCTCTACTGCTAAACCAACAGTAAGGCATAGTAAGGACTGTTTTCCACAGACAGACAGTAGGAAACTGAGAGGCAGTGACAAACCTTTAGCAGTGTTTTATGTGGTTTCTCATCAGAAGATTATTCTTTAGTTTTCACTTTGCTGTGGTACTAAGCCAAAACTCAGCCAGTTTTGACTCAGTCTGAACTCCTTTTCCCCCTCCCAATCCATCTCACCATCCTCAGTGCCTCTGTTACCACCACTGCTACAAAGTGCCTTTAGCCACCAAGAAGAAATGAATATTTTCTTACATTTAATATTACTTACAGAACATGTGAATATAACTGAATTAAGATAAAAACTTTTTTATATTACAGGTTCCTCTAGTCAAGACTGGACTTCCTTCTAGATTAAAAAAAAAAGAGGTACTGAAGGGTATGCAGTACTACTTTCGTATTGACTATGATATCAAAGTGGATAGAAGAAATATTTGAGGCTTATTATTAATATGCAAATGAGGTGACATGGATGATCCACTGGTTCCATAAAGAGCCCACTATCGTATTCCTCTTGTGTAAAAAACTTAGCAAAAACTGGTTTTCATTTTGAAAAACATACAAAGCTGAAATTTAAATGAGTAATTAGGATGGATGTCTGTGTGAATTGTGACTATTTCTGACTTAGGCTACAAAATCAGTCTCTTTATTTGTTAGAACCTTGACTATTTCAGCACACTGCTCAAAGAGTTCATTCAGCTTCACAGAGGTGATGGACAAACCCTTCCTATGCTGAAACTGATGTAAAAACAAGTAAGGAAAATGCTGGAAATCCAGCACTGGGACAGCCTTCCACCAATAAAATTATCAGCAAAAGTGCAGGATTTTTTCACAGATGTTACTGGAAAAAATAGCTCCCTACAGTTTCCCAGTGTGGCACTAAAAGAAATCCAGCATTAAGATAAAACACGAGAAAAATTTTACTTTGTAAAGCCTGTGAAGTCATAAACCAGAGAACCTGACCAAGGCTTTATTTTTACCTTACTGTTTTCTTCAAAACACATTTTGAAAAACAAAGAAATCCTACAGGAACCTTCCTTGCTCCTGCTTTTGGGAGGGCTCAGCGCTCTGTGGCTGTGGGAAAAATTACCAACCAAATGTTCCAAAGAAAGGGAAAGTGACAGTTTTCCCAAGAAAAGTTTCCTAATGAAAGATGCTGGAACTGCAACTGTTACATAACATTTTCTTGTGACTTTTTTTTTTCCAATTACTCCCATGCCTGAGTTTAGCACTCTAGTGGGACTGAAGTCAGAACCCCCCTCACACAAAGGTGTGCCTTTTTAGAAATCCCCACCAAGCCTCAAGCTGTGACACAAAACTGCCTGAACAATATGCTGGCCACATTCCACAGTATTACCACTCCAACTCCTGCTCAATATTGTGTTTTAACTGAATTATGCTTATCCATAATTTTTTCCACCCTTTAATCTCTCCACAGCAGCATTTGAAAGAAATCTCATTTGGAAGTTTTCTTCTAGGTGCATCAGAATATCACCAGCAATATCCATGATCAAGATGCTGAAGAATCTTGTATTTCCCAAGACCAGTTTATATATAGAAAGTACAAAAGGTTTACATACATATGATTGAACTCTAGCCTAACTAAATCCCCAATTAACACAAATATCCTACTCTACACAGGCAGCCAAACTGCAGCAACACTTCCAGTCACAAAAACATCATTATTGGACCAAGAGAAACTAGGTAGCAGGATGAAAAACATTAATATACAAAGTAAAAGATAAAAAGTGCCTTTTCTTTCCTTCATGTTCACTTAATGATTGCTTTCTGCAGGAGACAGAAGGAGGAGAGCTGTTAATTATATCAAGAATACACCTCCAGGATAGAGTGAGAGGGGGATGCCATGGCAACTGGCAAATGCAACAGTGAACAAAATGGTCACCCTTTGGTAGGAGACCATGAAAGAGCTCGTCCTTTTGTCCCCCCCCATCCCCACCTCCTCCTTCCCCCTCTTTTCTTGTCATCTTTGCTGCATTAATAAAGCATACAGACAACTCAGGAAAAACAACTTTTTCTGTAAGCAGTCTCTGACGTCTTGATGTGCAGGAAGAAAAGATGAAAATTAGCAGCATGTGGGTGGAACAAAAAGGGGGAGAAAACACATGAGGTAGAAGATGATTATTTTCTAATTATTTAATATTCTCCTAATCTCCTCCCATTCCCAGCAAAGTGCCTTTACAGAAGGCTTTTAGCAGTTTCCTGAAGAGAACAGCTTGGTGGTTTGTTGCTTTGTGGGGGTTTTTTAATGTGAGAATTCGAGAAGAAAACGCTCTAGACACCCAAGGCAGTTCAAACAAGTCACTCTCAAGTTTTCTCCTTGAAGAAAAAATGCCTGAGAGCCCATGTCACTGCAGTGCTGACTGCATTCCACAGCAGAAGGGGAAAAATCCATGGGAGTGCCCTCTAGCTTCACTCACAGAAGAAAATGTTCTCCTGTTCAAGTGAAATCTCACATCCACTGTAAGGTCTGACCCAGGGACTGTACCATCACTAGAGCCCTGCTCCAGATCAGTCTGAGCTTGTTGTGTGTGGTTTCAGCACAGCCCTCAGAGACAAAACCCACCAATGATCCCATCAAATCCTTCAGTACGAGGCTGTGGATTCAGACTGCTCATCACCAGCCCTGGGAAGAGGCAAACACGGATGGAAGGAGAAAACAAGACCCCAATTACCTGTTCTGGAACTGGAGAAGGGCAGGAAAAGCACTTTCTAAAACAAAAACAAAAACCAAACAAAAACTAAAAGCACTAAAACAGCACCTTCCCTCAGAATTACCACTTTTATGTTACAGTAGCAGCAAAACTTTGTAAACTCAGGGATCACCCTGGCAGCCTGCCAGGAGCCTGAAAGGCTCGTTTGCATAACCTGATTGTGTTTAGAATTCAATTCATTGTTTTGATTCTGCTGGTAGCTTCATGAAGCGTCAGTTTTAATTAGACCTGACACTGAAATGTGCTGATGTGTTTTGACTGGAGGTTGAGACAGGGAAATGGGGAAAGCACTTGGAGTTTGGCATAGCCAGGGGGAGAAGGTGGCCATGGGTGTTACTGTGGCAGAGCTGAGTGAAGCAAAAGGTGAAAGGGAAGATTTGGGCAGTCAGAACCAAGCAGGGAGAGCTCAAGGCCTGGCAGATGGAGCAGAAAAGAGCAGTTGAAAATTTCCTTTCTCTCCCTTGACACTTCAGGGATGGAGTTGGTCCCAGAGCAAGGATTTTTTGGCTAAGGCAGCAGTGAGTCTTAAATAACTCAGCAATGTTGAAATAGCCCCTTCTCATGACATTTGGATGATATACTACACCTTGAAGAGCCAATAGAAATTTCAGCTCCTACAACACTGCCCGTTACCAGGGCTTTCTGCACAGCCCCATATTCTCAGGGGTCACAACACAGGACCAGGGACTCAGTGGCATTTTGGAACTTTGCCTCTGAACACTCTTGTATTTTTAGAGATGTTAAATCCAGCCCTGTGTGCAATGTTGATTTTTACAATGTTTTATGGTATTTGTTTTATATAAATTCAGTTCTCAGGATTAGTGATACATTAGATCCCAACAAACCACCACAGAGTTTTAACTGTCATGACTTTCAGCACTGGTGAAAGGTGTAATTTTAGTATTAAGGAATTCAATATTAAGTCCACATTAATAAAAATACCTTTTCAGATTGCAGGAAGAAAGAAGACAGATGGGTTCTTAAACTGAAGTATCTCCACATGCATTTATAGAATATTCTGTGCAATACAAAGCCATATCCTAGCTTGTACTGCAATAACTTTCCCATGTCAATATGTCCCTAACAGCATATAATGAAGAATTTAGTATGAGCAATTTTAGACAGTCAATGGAAAGGCTTATTAGGAATTCTCTAATTACCTAGAATCCTTGTAACTGCTTTCTGCCAGCATGTCCCCTCCTTGGTCCTCAGGACCAGGTATTTAAGTACAAGGCTACTTCAAAATCAAACTAGTCTGCCTCAATCTTTCATCCTCCCTCAACAAGGCCTCCTTCATAATCCATTTCCAGGGACCATTAATTTCATATGAAAATCACAGTTGGCAAGACTAAAAATATAACTCAGAGCAATAGATGACTGCTTCCAGGATCTCTGCACATCTTTTAGATAACATTCTCAGACAGAAAAATCAGAGAAAAGAACAAGAAACCTTCAAAATGCTGCTTGATCAGAAAGTAAATTAATCTCCAGTGTAACTTTAGTTACTTGACTGCTAATGACCCAGTGACCACCACTGGATTTCAGCCCATTTGATAGTGTATATCAAAAGCCTTATTCACACTCAGGAATTTAAAGGGAAAAGTGGAGGAATTACTTTTGGCCACACCTTTCTCCACAACAGCATCAATATCAACACTTAAAAACGTTGCATCACCACTCTGTAAACTGTGAACCAAAATGTGCTGAAATTGATGAATTTAAAACAGTATTAATATTGAATACTGAAAGAAATGTCCCAGCAACTTACATAGAACACAAATTTGTATCAATTACTGGAATCTCCCAATGGAAAACATTCCAATTATCATGGCAAGGTTTTGTACCACTGACTTTTTCTGCTTTCTTCAAAGCTGGAAGCCAACCTTTCTCAGCCACTTCCCACGTTTTTAGCTGACTTTGTAGGTGATGTGCCTTTCATTGGCTGGAAACATGTTAGCAGTGCATCACTCATAACAACAAGAGAGCATTTCTGAAAGCAAGTCAAAGGGTCACAGCACTGCCAAGCTATTAAAAAGATTAGATCTCCTCACAGGAGTGTAAGGAGCCACTTTGTCCAGTTCCACTTACTGACTGCTCTATTGTTTCCTGCTTGTGCCTGGAGAGGCACAGGAGGAGATTTTAACACATTTAATAATTAATTTTAATTTATTAAATATTTAGGTTAGAAACTCTGACTGGTCTGGAAGAAGGTTGAAAAGCCAGAATTTAAGTAATGCCTAATTTTAGTAGCAAGTGAAAACTTTCATAAAGAAACCATATAACACCTGGAACTTTAAAACACAACAGCCAGCTGAGAAAGACATATATCACGGTGGATTTTGTGCCTTTTTTTTATTTTTGCTGTCAATTTTTTGGGCTGAAGGACTGAAGAACCACAGGCCCTGCAAACCCACTCAAACTCTCCAGGAACAAAGCATTTCCCCTGGCTGCAGCAGCTCTATAGATGACATCATTTGCTTACAGAAGGCAAATACTTGCCAATTTTAAATAAAACAGGATTCAGTCTGCTGAAAACAGACAGATGTCTACAAGAGTGGCTATTCCTGTGTCTCCACACTAATTCACAGTGCTGGACAAGCAGCTTCACTCAGCTTGCAAGATCCTGCTGGAAGCAGAGGAAAATGAGGCTGCAGGATGTAATAACCTTGTTAGCTGGGGCTGCTTCCTAAAAGGGAAAGCTTCCAAGTGCACCATGTTAAGGAGCATGTTTTATTTCAAGTGATTTCACAGGAAATCTTATTGCTTCCAGTGCTGTAAAATACCAGCTCACCCATTGTGTCTGCTCTCAGGATTAGTTTGTGTGCAGGTTTTTCTCATTTTCATTCATGTTTTGTCACATGCCCGAGTAAGTGGTGACTCTGTTGGAAGAACTGGAATAACAGTGACATCCCCAGAATCTTCAAGAAAGCCCAGCAAGGAATTGGGGTAATACACAAGAGTTTGGTGAGTGTTTTTTAAAAAGGTGAACACGTCCAAAAAAGCAACAGTAACATTAATTTCTGAAGAAGCTTTCTAGCAAATTCTTTTTATTTTAAAGTCATACATCACAGTGTGGTGACGTCTGTTTCTTCCCCAAAATAAACTGAAAAAGACTTACCATGCTGAGCTAACATTTATTTATTAAAAAAAAAATTTAAACCTGAAATACCAAGCTACAAGCAAGCCAACACTTCTACTAAATACCTCTCTTGACATTTCTGTTCATTTCTATAGTTCAATGGAACAATGTTACTGACTTCCTGAGGGGCACAAACTGGAGAAAGTCACTTCCATGGAAAACTAAAAATAAAAAAACCTACCTTTCCTCTTACATCCTCTCCTATTACTCTGCTAAGAGATGCATCATACAAAAGCATATTTTAATTGAACAAACATGGAAAATACAAATCTAGTAAATACTTTGGGGCTGCAAAATAAACACCAATAAATATGTCATTCATCCAGTTTTCTTCTTGGCTTTGATTTCACAATAATGATCCCTTTAAAGCTCTTATAATTGTTGCTGGGTAAACCCAGAAACTACAAGCTAAAAACAGAGTAACAGTTTGTTTTTAGCAGAGTTAAAGAAAATCTATCTGGTATCTCTGGAGCAGAGTGCAATGCCAGCAAGGCAAGAGCTGATGAGGTTGGAGCCCTTAGGGAGCAGAGAGAAGAAATTACCATCCATGAAATGCTGGGCTGTGATATGGACATGAGGAAAACTGTAGTATGCCATAAATATTTTAATTTGAAGATCATTTGGGGTTTCCCCAACAGTTTTTGGGCATGAAAACTATCCTGCAAGCCTGACATAAACAGTAGCACTGACCCTAATAAAGGGGATGATGTTCCTACTAATGTAGCCCAAGTTATCCCAGATGACACCAACAGAAGGAAAAGTAGGTATTTCTATGTGCTGCAGGCATTCAGCAACAGATTTGCCTGTACAGACTGATAAAAGCTTGTCAGCAGCACCCAAAGGCTTCAGAGCTTACCTGTTTCTGTGCTGATGCTCCCATATGCACCTGGCAAAACTTGACTGCCTGTTCAAGTGCTGCTTCTTCATCCACCTGAACACAGAATCACAACTAATGAAGTCATAATTACTTAGCTCATCTATAAATCTAATTAAATTGAGGTGAAATGGGGATGTAGAGCATGGGAGCAAGGGGGACAAGCAGCAGTCCTACAGCAAAATGCTGACCTTAAGTTATGCAGGAGCACATATCCAAAGATAAATACCCAGCTCTCTCAATTCAAACTAACATTTAGCTGAACAAACACCACTTAAGGGGTACTACAGCTCTTAACTCATTTCAGAAATTTAGTCTCAAAATGTGGAGGGTCCTGCAATGGCCCTGTCAAGAGAATGGTTCTTTGGGAGGTGTTTATCTCCCCAAGTTTTAAACAGACATAGGGCTATTTTCACACTGCTTGGTTTAGCAATTCCTGTTAGATCCTAAACCATGTCTGGGGCCACACAGAGAAATGACAATTAATCACACAATACCTGCTTAATCAGCATGTATGTCTCAGACATGATCTTCTCAATTTTGCCCAGGTCATAGGCCATGACTTTCTGACCCTGCTGCCAGACTCGATAGGCATCGAGCAGAAGTGTTTTTCCAGACTCCACATCCTCCAGTAATTTCCTCTTCCTGCTTGACCTCTGCACAGGTTCTTCTGTAGGTACTGCTTGAAGTGTTCCTTTAGCTGCCTGCTGCTGGTGTTTGGAGCTGATACTGAGCTCTTCCAGGGACAGTTCTGGAGTCCTGCTCTCTGGAGCTCTGTCCTTGGAGGTCCTGCCGGGCTGCAGACGCTCCGGCTCGCTGCGTTTACACGAAGAATCAATTTTGTCAGGGTCATGGGAATAGCCATCAAGATCCATAGGCTCCACTGAACCAGGGCCAGGGAGCTCTTTAATCTCCTTGTCATTCCTGTCCTCTTGTTCCAATATGTCCATAGCATTGGGAGTTTGTCCCTGGGTCACTTCCTTCACTCCATTTTCAGTACTGTGTGTTACTCCATCTGATAAAACTGGCTTTTTGGGAAGGACATCCTTCCCCTCTTCAGCACTGGTTTTATTGGAGACGTCTGTTGTCATCCTTCCTGAAGCAAGGCCAGAAGACTTGGAACCCTGATCTTCTGAAACCTTAATAAAAGAAATCATTCTTCTCTGTTATCAATGAAATCAGAAAGCATTTGAGCACAGCTGTGACCATCATGAATATTGACAAGTACCTTTCATTACTGCTTCTGTTGAAGAAAATGCATTTACTCTTTTTTGTTCCTCAATATTAATTAATCCAGGCCACAAATCTTACAATTAGAAGTATTTCAATAAGTGAAAACACCACAGAGAAGTGTCAACAGCTCAGGCTAAACCAAAGCCACAGTGTTTATTTTCCCTCCATACCTCAGTACATGCTAAGGGGATCCAACTAAATGAAATCCAAGGTTTTAACTGCACAAATTTTTCTTCTAACATATTGAAATCAAAACCAAGCCCGTTTCTTTTGGCAGCTGCAGATCAAGCTCAAGTTTAAGAATCTTTCCTTTCGTTGTTCTTACATAACCTTTTTAATAGATCAAGAAGGAGGCAAAACTCTGCTATAGTATTTTACTTTCTGTACCTTTACTTTGGTGATGTTCCAAAGCTGGAAAACCTCAGTACATCATCACTTCTTCCAAAAATTGATAATGATACAACTCTTACATCCAGATTTATGAACAAAGTAATTAATATACAGAGTTCCAGTGTTCTTGACAATGTTTTCATTAAATTTGTTAAACCTACAGTCTGTTAACTTAGAAAACCCTTGGGAACAAGTTCTTCCTTGAATGTATTTACCAAGTAAAGCTCCAATATCCAGATCCCTTAACCTAGAAACTGATTAGCTTCTATATGACTTTAAAAAACTAGATCTAGATTACAATTATATGTAATAATGAGCGTGGTGCTGTCAAGGACTAGCAGTGGAAAGTATCTAGGCATGTAAAACCAAGCTGTCTGGGTTTGTTTTGCAAGAGGAAAAGGAATTTTATTTTAAGGAAAGGAAATTTCCTATAGACCCCACCTGAAAATGGAGCTCTTGTACACTACATGTCTCTACCATTATTTGAAGTTAAGGCATGGCCAGACCAAATTTACTGCAATCCACTTTCAAAAACTGCAGTTGATTTCCTGAGTCATATGGAACTTTTAATGCTGCAATTTCAGTCAGAATCCAAAGAATGTCTTGTTTAAATCTCTCCCAAAGAGAAGTTTAACAAAGCCCATCAGGTATTAATTGTTCCTTCCTAAATACCAATAAACTTCAGTAAACATGTGTTACTGAATTTCAACACCAACAAAAAACCAATGCTGGATGAAAACTTTCTATGTAGTGGCATATAAACAAAAGGTATTAGAAGTGAGGGCTTATAAATGCAGCCCTTCAGTCTCAGTGAACTGAACACTGCAAAGCCCAGTGACTCAATTCCAGCCATGAAGGGCTGCCTCACCTGTGTGAGATCGTTGAGGGTGTCCTCCAGCACCTTCACTGTGAGCACAAAGGCTTGCTGGGCCAGAACCTGGCGATCTGCATCCCGCAGGTACTTCCTGTGCCACACCAAGAGAGCACTAATGAAATCAGCTGCCAACAGCTCACAGCACTCCAAAAGCAAGAACCAGGACGTTGAAAGAAAAACAAGAAAATGCCAACACTAATGGAATTACCTGCCAAAAGCTTATAGCACCCCAAAAGCAAGAACCGGGACATTGAAAGAAAAACAAGAAAAAGCCAACACAACGACTTTAAAAGATACAAAACAAAAAAAACATCTACAGGTGCATACTGAAATAGAACAATATTGGCATATAACATTTTAGCTCTGTTTCCCTCCACTTCTCCACTCCCCACAAGCATCAGAGATGACACAAACGAAGCAGAAGACAGCTCTGTCCACAAACTGAGGGAAGGGGAGAAATGCAAAGACACCAAGCAACCAAACCCAGAGCAAAGCAGACAACCAGATTTACAGATTTCTTGTATCAAGCCTTCTGTGCCCCTCAAATCCCAGCTTTTTATTCAATCCTTTTTTTGAAAAAGAGTATTATAGTTACACAAAGCAATGTTGAACTCTCAGGTGATTTTCATGTTCTGGATAAAGCGTGCATGTGAGATTAAGGACATCAGCAAATCCTCTCTCTTTGATCATGTCAGTTGCCTTTGAACCCAGGATTTTTAGAGCTAAAACACAGGTGTGCTACTACCTTTTTTCCTAGTTAGTATTACAAAAAATAATAATACTGTATGTGTAAAACATTCACACTATAGCTTCATTCCATTTACTGGAGCACTGTAATTTCATTGCATTTGGACACAATGCTTTAGTCTGCTTTCAAGCAAAACACTTTCAGCTGTCAATCCCACCTAATCGAGTTTAATGGAAAACTTAATTTCTATTTCAGAATTAGCTGGTTTTAATGAGAGGCCTAGAAAGCAAGTAAATAACTCTGAAGGGTACTATTTCATTCAAAAGGCCAACATTTTAAATATAAATATTCGCTCTCTGTGATTTTACATGAAATTGGTAATTTTGTTATCTTTTGTCTGAAAAGCAAGCTCCTCATTAGTTCAGTAATAACTAAAACCTCCCTATTTTTAAAAATAGGGTTGTTCCAGGCATACACCAGACAAACCCAGAATATCTGCATTTCTAAGTTCCTCTAACAATTGCACCTCACCATGGCTGGCACAGGCTGATCCAATATGTCAAACTACTTGTTTTTTTGAATTCAGTCTAGACTTACAAATAACATCATATTTTTAGTACAGCTATGGGTTTGCTTAGGACAGAATTGAAACCTTCTATGGTCCAGTTCTTCTGATATGTTAAAAGTCAAAGTATTTTTGGCTTCAAGTCTGCTGAACAAGTGGTGACATATTCCCAGACACACTACAATCCATGCAAATTCACATGCACTCACACTCAAAAACACATGAAGAAACCTCCAATGCCTCCAACTTATTGCCATCAATCATTCAAGCTTCATTTCTTAAGCATTTGCCAGGGACCAGTTTCAACATCTCCCACAGGACAACCTACTAGAATTTTACCTCAGTTGCTTCAGTATTTTCCTTGGATGTTTATTTTGGTCTTCTCATTGATACGAGTCCATATATAGCTCACACTAATAGCTTCTTTTTTCTTAAATAAGGTTAATGCAATTAAAATTAGATCACCCCTGAACAGGATAAGCTTTTTAAATAGCATCAGCTGCCAAGAGGCACATAACCATTGTTCAGGCCATCAAGGATTACAGGAAGGCAGGATGCTGGGCCGTGACCTCTGTGCTGCACTCAGCTCTTATGCAAGAGCGAGCTGAGGGTGCCCAAGTCACGCTCTGCTCCTCCAGAGAATCCCTCCTCGTGACACACCACCTCTGTAAGCCTGCTAAGCCACCTCTGTGGCTGCTCTGAGTTCCAACAGAAAGGCAGAGAAACTCTAGGCTACATTCTAGAATAGTAATCCTGAGAAAAATTAACCATCATTCCGCTCTATTCCCATGGGAATCTGTCTGAAGACTTTTCTTCCCTAAACAAAGAACAGCTTTAAATAAAATAATCACACAGCGAACAAAACAGGCTCAAAAGCTTTACAGAGTGAATCCATCCAAGAAATGCATCGTACTTTCCCTGATCAGGGGTCCTCTGCAGCATAGAGGAGACTTTGAGCAGGGTGTTGTAGTCCCTCAGCTGTGCCAGCACGTTGAGCAGCAGCACGATGGAGCGGTTCATATGAGAGGCGAAACTGCCCGGCCGGTCGATCTCATCCACGGGGATGCGCCAGATGCCCTGCACAGGGAGAAGAGGAAACCTTTAATTTAAAAAGGGATCCAGCTGCAAAGGATAGAGCCATGAAAATATGGGTTTCAAGATTCCACAGCATGTTGGATTTCACTGAGGGTCAGGGGAATAATGGACAGACAAAAGCTGTGGGCCCCCCAGACAGTGCGATGTGGATTTAGACCTGGATTTGAAGGCAATTGATTGCTGCCAGTAGCAAAAGAGGAAGGCTCAGAGAAGCCACAGCACACCTCACACCTTCTAAATATGCTTCTGAACTGTTCCAAGAAAAAGCAAGCAAAGCTCAAATTATACTGGGCATTTTTCTTTAATGTCAATGAACATGCCTTACTAAGTCAAAGCTCAACTAACCATAAAAAACAAGGAGTAACTTGAAGTAAGTTTTCCCGCCTGAAAGCTGTTAATATGCAGTCACAACAAGTTTCTATCTTCAAATAATCTGTTACTAAACATCTTAGGAACTTGGTTAGTGCCTTGATATATCACTGTGGACTAACCAGTCCAATAGGAAGAATCAGATTCCTCAGCAGAATCCATTTTCCAGTGGCAGATTCAAATACTTGGCCATACATCCTGATCCTTCTAATTAAATTTCTGGGACAAGGGAATCTTTGGGGAGCAAGGCTGGAGACTGATAGCAAATATAATTTAATTAGGGTTACTCAGCTCAGATTTTGCCATGTCTAATACATCCAACAAAACTGTTTTCAGATGTTTATTGTGGATGCTGTCATCACCCTAGTCAACCACACCTGAAAAAATGAACTGCACATACTGTCATGTTTGTACGTTAGGATGGGTCTTACATTATGATCATTTACAAAAATTGCTGCTGCATCAGTGCAAACCCCTTCCTCATGCTTTATTTGGTTCTGAAGCTTTTCCTGTAACTTTCTAAGATGAAAATCCTCTGATCATGTTAACATTTTTGTGACAAAGCAGGAAAGAATAGTCTCATTGATAGGAGTACCTGACTGAGGAGTTTGGCTTTCCAACCTGCTCGGAGAGCAGGATATACAAATATTTACTCCTTCATCTTTGTTTAAAGGTCTTGCTTTGATTTGTTTGGCTTTACTTTCAGTGTGATCAAAACTCTTCAGAACTTAATAGAAAGTGGAAGGAAAGAAAATGATTACTGCAATGATAAATGACATTTGACCAGAAAAGCAGTTCCATAACCCCCTGTGTCAAATGGACCCTTCCCTTGCATGTCTGCAGAAATCTCTAGTTCCACTCCATAAGATGTATAGGAACTTAGGAAAAAACAACACAGAAATATCAGTGCTTTAAGATCAGTGTTTTCACAGGGCAAACAGTGACTTCAATTAGATATAATGCACAGATTAATCTGCCAGATTTTCTTGCTCTTGCTTTTCCTCATGCTCTCTACTCTTACTCCCTAGTGATCACAACAAAGCTGTTCTTCCTCTTTGCTCCCTGAAGCTTCCTTTCAAACTCTTTTTTGTAGCTTCCCTTTTCCAGCATGTACCTAAAGCCACCCCATGACCCAGCCCCGGGCACTTCCTCCCCTGCCCAACAACAACGTCCACAAACCCCTCCCGTGGCCTGGGGGCCAAGAGCTCATCAGCTCAGGGAGCTCATTAGCTCACAAGCACAAACAGATCCTGCAGGTGACAGCTCTGTAAACCAGCACATACTTCTATTTAAATTGAGATGCATTTTCTTCCCCCAAGCCATACAATGGCTCTCCTTTCAGCCTACAGATGAAACACACATTCTGGAGCTGCTATTTTTTGCTTCTCTGCACGTATGTAAACTGGGTTTCTGCCAAATCCCAAAACAAGTGAATGCCTCATAATGGCACCACATTGCAACAACCTACTTAGCCAATTTAACTACACAAAACAATTTCTGGTCAACTACAGCACACTGTAGGAGTGGAACACTGCCAATGTGTAGGTAGGTTCCTGGTCTTTTTCAGCATTATCTCATCCTTCATTTGAATCAGGAGGATCACTTGGATCAGATACTGTATCTGGAATTCGTTGGAAATAATTCTGCAGCTCCTTCTCACATATCCCATGTATACATTTTAATGCTACCCTGGAAATTACAACAATATATTGAACCATTTTCAACGACAGAATATACAAACTGCATCCAGAAAGGCAGGAAAAAGTCCCTCAGATACTGAAACAAGGTTGTGTATTATGGAGAATGTTGCTGTCTTCTTCAACAGGGCATGTTAGAAAAGGTTAAATTAGAATTCACATTAGGGACATCCAAGTTTACCATTGCAATTACAAAAAGTAGGATAGATTTTAAAAGGAAAGTCACCAACTTTTCATGTGTTGACTTGTAGCTTCATAAATGCAAAACAGCAATAGAAATAGGGGCCCAATGTTCCCTACCTGCCTGTTTCACAGGCAGCCTGGAGCCAAAAGCAGAAAGAAACCTGCCATCAGAGCAATCTTCATTCCATCACTGCATTTGATTAAGCAATATGCAAGGCACCAATGTTAAAGTGAGTTTATTTCATGAGTCATATGGAACTTCTAATGCTGCGATTTCAGTCAGAATCTAAAGAATGTCTTGTTTAAATCTCTCCCAAAGAGAAGTTTAACAAAGCCCATCAGGTATTAATTTTTCCTTCCTAAACACCAATAAACTTCTGTAAGAATACTTCTAAATTCAGACCACACAATGCAACTTTTTTTAAGAAGCTGAATGTTAGGCTTTAATGATTTTTAACAAAGCTTAAGAAATACACAAATGCAAAGTTTGTAAAGATATAACTGGGGAGAAGAGCAGGAAATATTACTCAGTTTGACTAAAATTAAAGTTTTCATATCATCACTTGAAAATTGAGATTTGTTAGCAAAGTACCTGTCTTGAAAGTACACTCAGAGAAGAGTGCAGATCCTTGCGACAACAATCCCCAGTTCTTTGAAAGCTTTTGTTGCTGGTTCTGGCCACTCAGGGTACCTGACAAAATGTCTCCAGCTCTGGCCACCCAAAAGGATTTTACATCCAACTCCTACTCATGTTTGCTGGCCACCACTGGCACTGCTGAAAGGTTCTCCTCCCTGCTGCCACAGCCAGCAGAGCTGTTTACACCAAACCAGAGGAAGGAGTGAGACACTTTCCAACAACTCCAAACTGCCTCTCAAGATCCAAAACATCAGGCTGCTCTCTCCATGCCTTCCTGGCAAAACAAACACGCTGCAAGAGTGGGGGTGGGGGAAGCCTGACACACACTGCTAGGAAAAAAAAATAAATCTGGGAGTAGTGAAAACCCTGCAGAGAACTCTAATACTGAACATTACATTAAATACAAAACTGAATAATGAAGCCAGTCTACCATAATCCGGATGAGACTTCTACAATTGTTTTTTCAGCTTGGAATTGCTGCTCTGCCTCCCCGAGCAGGAGTGCAGGCTGGGGAGGAGGCTGAGCAGGAGAGGATGGTGCTGTGAGAGAGCTGCAGCACTGTGGTACTTTCTAGTTCAGTCACTGAAAATAGAAAGGAAGGAAGTGCTTATTATTCCTCCACGCTGCTTACTCCAGAAGTTTTAGGGGAGGGGATTCCCTGGGGTTTAGGAATGCCTCTCTGAGGAGGAGAGGCTGACAGATCCCAGCAAACCCCAATTTCCCTGGGGATGGCTGCTGCTGCCACGGCACAGCTCCAGGGTGAGCCATTTTCTAAGCACAGATCAAACTTTACTCTCTTGCTGCTCCATGGCTTCTCAACGAAATGGAGAAATGCAAGTCATGCTTCAGATGAGCCAATTCACATACAACAAGCAAACACATAAAACCCACACTAATACAAATAAAGACTTCCCATTACTTAACTCCCTCTTTTTCATCCTTTTTTGTTTTTTTTTCAAGGGGTCCTGGAAGTTCAAGTTGTACTACATACAACAAACTGCATTCCAAGTGACCAAACCAAAACCAAACATTTCTTCATTTGTCAGTGTCAGTAATGTCCTGCTAAGAGCCTTTAGTAAAAATAAATATCATATAAATATCATTTAAATATTATTTCAAGATTGCTAGAAAGTATGACAGAACTAGGAAACTAACTAATTAGGTGGTTCAGTGAAGGCACCAATTAATAATGCAATGACCCACATGGTATTTCAAAATCGTGAAGATGAACTAAGCACAGCTGTATAATCCCTGGAAAGCTCACACTTTCCTCAACTTTCTAAAGTCTCTGCTTTTATACAGGGCTAAGCACAACATACTGAAATACTACCAATTTTACTCATGTCCTGTCTTCTTAGTTACTTACATAATTTTAATATCTTGCTCTGGGTGCCTGCAGAGGAAAGGAATATGGTTCAAGCTGAACAGATTCAAGCCACAGGGTTTGAGACCTCTCTATTTGAAATTAGGAAGTTACAGCACAGACCCTGAACATCCCCACTCTGCTCTGTAAGCATTGCTTTATTTAGTGCTCAGTTCGGGGAGCTGTCTTTGCCTGACTCAACTTCCTGCTACCTCTGAGCACAACCATTAAAACCACTGCCCCCTCCCCCATTTAGCAAATTACTAAACCACCTTTCCTCAGCCAATCTTAACACACTTCCATAATTCATTATTTTATTCTGTCACTTGATTTTGACTTTTCTTCTTTTCTACAGATAATTCTGTTCTTTTTCTTCAATTCCTCACTTCATCCACACTGCTATTCAGCCTGTAACAGAACAACTCTGCCTCTGTGAGCAGGAATGCAAGTGGGCAGAAGAGTATGAAGAAAGAAAAGCAGCTATATTCAGAGTATTAAACTTATCTGCAGGGGCCTGTGCCATTGAGCAACCCTTGCTTACTGTAACTTAGCTGATTTCAGGGAAATCTTACCAACTTTTTCAGACTACAGTTATTACATAGTACAGTAAGAGAATGTATTAAAAAAGTATGATAATACATAAATTACATCTTATCGGCCTGGAAAAGGAAACAGAAATAAAAGCAAAAGTGCAGCAACCTCCTTTCAGTAAGCCAAGAACAAGCAGGATTACAATTCCTAGTCTATAAGGCAAATACTGTCAATTCCTTATTTTCTTATCTTTTAAATACACACACACTTGGAAATGAATAAACAGCATGTATACAGTTTGGAAGAACTGTGGAATTCTGTAACTTTATTTTAGCAAGACAGCAGCATGAAAAAATAGTGACAAATGGAAGTGCTCCACATGCTCCAATCATCATATGCTGATAAAGAAACATAATGGACAATTTTCACCTCTTATTTCTCTCTTCAAAATACAACGTGTTTGTAGGGTCTTAAATTTCAGACTTTTCAATTTCCAGAACCATCATTTCACAGTTGACTTGGCTTTAAATTGGTTTTAACCCTATGAAAAGAACACCCAAGCCACAGCCACTTGGGGAGACTGCAAGCACGAGTCAGGGACATCCACACAGGAGGGAAAGGGAAACATTTCCTTGCTGCACAAGCAATTACATAAAACCAGAAGCGCCTTGTTAAGAAGATGAGCTGCAAGTTCAGGTGGAATTAATGAAACAGAAACTGAGGCCCACAGATGGCCTTTGCAGAGCTTTGGGTTTGGCCATTTGCCAGGCAGAGTCTGGAGGTTTATGTTCACCCGGTCAGGAGGCTTGAGGAGGTTTTACTCAGATGGTTCCCATGTACCATGTGATTTCACAACCATGTCAACACAAAGTCACATCACTTCTTTTTTTTTAAAGGGAAACAGCTAACTAGAGTGTAAGAAAAGGAAATAAAGAAACCATTCTACTGCATGGCTATGACAGAAAGACAGACAAAGGAAGCAAGGAGAAGCAACAGACCAGTCTCTTAAAACCTGTTTTGAAGGTGCAATCCTGCTCAAACAATAACACAGCTGCATTCCCTCTGGAGCTCTGCACCACAGAGCCTCACACAGACACCACCCACACGAAAATCCAGGAAACACAGAGCTGTGTGCATAATGCATCATCCTCAGGATGAAGGTGGCTGCTCCTGGTGCTGCTTTTCCAGGTTAACACCAACAGTGCCAGGGCAGTATCCTCCTCCAGGGTACTCTAACAATTCCCTCTTCTTCAGTCCCCCATCCCTCTAACCTGCAAATCTGGGGTGCTAAAGCAAAAGTGGATTTCAAGATAAAGCTGTGGAACACTGACTGCCTTTTTTTGTTTGTTTGTTTTCTTTTTTCCTTTTTTTGTTGCCAACATTAACAAGGTTCCCTTTTGGACAGCTGGACAACTTCTCAAGCTGGAAGGTCAGTTACTGATAAAAAGACTTTGGAACAAATTACTTAGGTCCATTTATCACCTTTCCTCTATAAGTTGCTCCCTTTTACCAACTGTATTTTAGGAGAGAGAAGAAAAGGGATTGGTTAGGAATGAAATAACCAGCAGTTAAGTTTCATTCACCACGTCCTGCAGACAATTCAAGCCAAAAGGATGCAGAAGAGCAGAAGTCACACAGAGACTCAGGCACTTCCATCTACTCAACAGAAAACACTGAGGAGTGTCTCCTCACCCATGGTGGAATTTCAGACTCTGCCTTTGTTACTTCAGTACCCTTCTTTGAGGTACATTTTGGTTTTATGTCACAGCCCTGTCTGAAAGAGTTTGGAATTTTTTCTTTGGGAGCATATAAAACACAGAAATCCAGAGAACATGGACTGCTTCTAAATCTTCTAACACACAAATAACTTGATGCAGAAATCTCATGAAAGAATATGAAAACTTTAAATGGGAAAACCCTTTATCACAATTTTGCACTTCTTTAGTCATTTTCTGGGGCCAGATGCAGGAAGATTTCTCTACCACCAAAATAAATGGCTAGCAGGGCACATCTAGACAGTGACAGGGGTTCTGGTTTCACCTAATGGACAGCATTTCCTTGTATTAAGAGGATTTTCCTGCTAAGAACTTTTCTGTGTATCTGCTACAACCAGACTGCCTGGCATCAGATGCAAATGGTTCTCAAAGCTGATGTAACAAGCTTGGTACAGCCCACCCAGCAGCCTGGAGGTGGGCACCAGCCCCCTGAAGACATAAGCAAACTCATTTTTTGGACAATATGTGGCATTAATTCAATCTAATTCCACACCTCTCTGATACAGACACATACATTTAATGCTACCACCCAGAAATATGTTACAGAGGGAAAAAGGCATTTAGGGGATGTGGCTCACCTGAGCTATTACAGGCTCCAGGTCAGGATGAGATGAATTACAAGCTAGAAATTACTATTTCCTTTCAACACAAAGGATGATGGCCAAGTCATAAAAGATGACAAATGTCAGGGGACATAAATGACAACCAGAAACTTTGCAAGGTGGTTCAGTCAGTGGCAAACCAAGGCTGAGCCCCACCACTCAGTCCTACTCCTAAAGGAGGTAGAATTGGGGTTAACACAGAGCTGGGAGAAGCTGCAGGTTCCCAGAGAAGGGCAAGTTTAAGGATTATGAGATTGGGGTTTTTTTCACCCAGACCCCAACAATTCTGTCTGTGCAGGGACTGTCCCAATATCCTCAGAGGTTACAAAGCCAGCAGTGTACAGGCCTGCAACTGGTATTGTCTGCTGGAAGGAAGAAAGGAAGGTCTCCTGGGGATCCCAGCTGAGCTGGGTCCAGAGGAGGCCGCAGAGATGATCAGAGGGCTGGAGCACCTCTGCTGTGAGGAAAGGCTGAGAGAGCTGGGGCTGCTCAGACTCTGGGAAGGCCCCAAAGTGTCCTTTCAGTACTTACAGGGAGCCTATAACAAAAATGTGGACACACATTTTAGCAGGGCCTGTCACAATAGGACAAGGGACAGTGGTTTTAAATTAAAGAAGGGTTGATCTAAATGAGACCTAATGAAAAACTTGTTTCACTATGAGGGTGGCAAAACACTGGCACAGACTGCCCAGAGCAGGGGTGGCTGCCCCAGCCCTGGAACATTCATGGTCAGATTGTACAGGCCTTGGAACATCTCATCTGCTCGAAGATGTCCCTGTTCTTTGCAGGAGATTTGGACTGGGTGACCTTTAAAGGCCTCCTACAACCCAAACTATTCTGTGATTCTACAATTCCGTGATTCTACCTCAGCCTAATTTTAAGAAAATTGAAAATTGCTTCAGAACACAGAACTACCAGCTATCATTTCTGACTATGTCTTGTAGCACCCAGGAACAGTGAAGCTGGCACAGAGCAGTGCTGAGGTTATTCTGACAACACTCCTGCCTTAAAAGACTGCATGGGCAGTAGAGCATAACAAAGCCTCCATCACCCAGTGCAGTATATACAGTCCTAGAAAGGAGAGGAGGACAAGAACTTCATAACATCAAGTGCTATGCTAACTGTTGAGATTCAGCACACTGCTGATGTAGAATTAACATTCTGAATTAAAATGAAGAGTTGTTCAGAGGTTCTCTGTGCTGTAAGGGTCTCGTCCTTGGGTCACTTCTTACTATTTCAGCCCCAAATCCTTCAGGCTTGAAGGATTTGAAGAAATACATTTTCACCTACTTAAATACCAAGTTTTAGATGTAAATTACTGATTGCAAAAAGACCCATTGGTTTTGAGTATTTTAAACTAGGCTGTCAGAGTGCTAAAAAGTTATTTTACCAAAATATTCCAGTTTTTCTGCCAACACAAACTGGTCTTCAATCCTACATTGCTTGCTTTTCAACAAACAAAATGCTTAACTGCCCACTCCCACCCAACAGCTGACACCCAGCATCCCTGCACTGACAGCACAGACTTGCAGCTTTTACTCTCCTCTACATAATGACACACAGAGTAAAATACCAAGATGAGAGTCTGTAAAATCCCAGTGTTTGCAAAATATTTCAGCATGTTCATAAAATGCTTAGAAAAAGTGACATCATCCACCTCTACATTTTACATCTGTAGCACCATGTTAGACTCAAAGTCTCAGAAAATATCAGAAGCTAGAGGGTTAGATCAGCAGCACAGAGGAAGATGTTATCATTTCAGGAAACAATACTGATCAATCACTCAGTGCTCTGTCTTGTCAGTACCAAATCACTAGAACACATGGCATTAGGAGATCCTGCTGAGATCTCTGAGCCTGAAGAAACATAAATCAAAAGGCCCAGGGAATGCTTGCTACTAATTTCCATCACAATTTTTGTAAACAGAAAACCCTCTACAGCAGCATCAGATGGCAGCCCACAGAATACAATCAAGTGATCATCCTTAAAACTGGCAGAGAAGAGATTTCACTTTAATTTTACCTTGATACAAAATTACATCTTCATCAAAACGACCCAGAAACATTCTCCTTAAACTCCCTGCTGGCTAAGATGCATCTTTCAGACAAACACTTTTACCTCAGAGTACTGTGAGTGACCCTGCAGCCACATCACCTACATTTGGGGGCCACTTAGGGACTTTTCAGAAAAGTGCATTTTTCCTCAGTGACCTGTTGGCTGGGTTTTCTCAACTGACCCTGGCAAGTAAGAAAAAGTAAAGTAGGTTCAAGGTGACAGAACACAAAATCAGATTTGTGTGCTGCACATACTGAAATTTGGCCAGAAAAGGGCCATGTCATTACTCCAAGTGACCAATCCATATGTAACAACTACTCTGGTTGGGGACTGGCAATTTTCTTTAAAGCTCCTCTGACCTTACATTCATGTTCAGTAGTTTATAAGTCACAGACTTCAAAACACACGTAGGTAGGGGGTTTTTCAGCTTACTTAGGAACAAATCAAGATTATGAAAAAAGCTGGTAAACTTCACTGAATAGATTGTGAAGTTATTTACAAAAAAAAAAGAGAGCTGCATATTGGAACTTAATGAAGAACTGTTAGTACTTTTAACAGCACAAATATAAACAAGCACCACCAACCAGGGTGAAATATATAATGCAATATATACCAGGAATAGTACTAAAAAAATATACTCAACTGTTCACTATTGGAAAACACTTTTGGAAAGTGACAAGAATGGCATGTTCCATGACAGGCTGGTATTTTGGTATGTGCACACAATCTGGAAGCACAGAGAAATACTTGAATCTTTTGTCAACGTTGAGAAGAAAAAAAGCAACGGAAAGCTGAAGGGAACAAAAATTTCAACTCCTCTAGTGTTCTGACAGAGGTAAAGTAACAGCAGGAGCAGGCAGAAAAACCTTTCAAACCAGAATCCTCTAAGATCTGACTAGGGTTCCCTACTCCTTTTCTAATGGAAAGACATCTGTTTGTAAACACATGACTTAATTCATATTTGAAGGTCCCAGCTCTGTCTGAGGTTTCATAGTGGCTTAGGAATGACAGAAATACACATCCTGGATTTCAAACAGTTTGTCAGCTGAAGTTGAGGGCAGGAAGCAGCTTATTTGAAATAGGTAGGAAGAAACAAATATCCCATAATAGAGGCTATGAACCAGAAAATGACATATGCAGGGAGTAAAGCCTTGGAGAAGACATACTTCTCTTCAAAAATTAAAGCTCTACATGAGTTTGCACATTTCATCCTTGACAATTAAGAGCCTCGAATTAAGCCATTAGGAGCTGACAAGTAATTAATTTCATTATCTCTTTTCCCCCCACTACAGCAGCATCCACAGAACATTTCCCTTCTCTGTCCAGCAAGTGGAGGCCCTGAAGGAATCCTGACGGCTATAAAAGGTAAAAAAATCTCTTTCTGTTATGCACCCCACAGCTAATCTCAAGTTATCTTTTCTCCTTTGATATGGGAATTCATGCAACAAAAAAGAATTTCAATAACTCTGTTTCTCATGTATTTTACTTTTTTTTTGCAGGGAAGGACATACATGTGTGTTAACACCTTATGCTGTCTTGCTTTCAGACACTGCCAGGACTTCCTCAGAAAAACAAAAGCAGCTCTTTATCCAATTCTAAGAGTTATGGAAATGCCTAATTCCAGTGAACATTTAGGCAGCAGCCTGCCTAGCACCCCAACTAAAGTTGTCTGATCTTTGGTAACACTAGAGGAACAAGACATTGCAGGGAAGCAATAATTTAATTACCCTATTTACAGTAACATAAATCACAGGATACACAGGGGAGCTTCACTGTTCAACCAGCAGCAATACTACAACAGCTCAATCCAACACAAGGCACAGCAGTGTCTCAGCTCAGAAGACAGGGTACAGTGTTTGATTTCAGTGACACTGTGAGACAGAAATTATTTGAGAACAACCAGAGTAATTATTGAGGGGGAGGAGGAGTTAGGAAGGCCTCAACATTTAGAGTATTTCAGACTCCAATAAAGATGCTAAAAGCACACAACAGTCCTATTACTGAAAACAGTATCTGGGTATTCAAGATGTCAACCTGAATATGCTCCAATAGAAAGGACACAACTTGCAGCTCCCTGGGTAATAAAAACCTCTACGGCATATGCTTTAATTCCTAGATCTGCTTCATGCAAAATGCCCCCAGCACACTCAAAAATCTGCCATTGCACAAATAAACAGAGGCTGCAGTAAATTAAAGAAAGCCAGAAACATGGAGCTGCCACAGCCAATGCCGCAAACAGCATGTGGCACTTGCTTTATGCACAACACCAGAATTTACTGCAATTAAGACATACGTTCTAAAATTATAAACATGTGACCAGACAAAGCTGACTGGTTTTAACAAACTGCTAATTAAACTGGAATCCTCTTATCCTCTCTCTCTCTCTCTCTCTGTTTAGCTGAATGAAGCAGCGACTGTTACAGCATAGTAGCTCATGCAAAATAGACACTGAACAACAGGCTTTCCTGTTAGGTCACCGCTAAGCAGGGGAATCTCCTGTGTGCGCCCGGCTCTGGCAGCAGAGCAGGGAGCGCACAGCAGAGAGCACAGCTGGGCTGCTCTGTGCCACGCTCAATTCTCAGAGACCTACCGGCTCTTCCAGACATGAAAGCCGCCCCTCGCAAGCTTTACGGCTGGATTGAAAACGAGGGTGCTAAGTAATTCATCCCACCCAGGGGGTGGAGGAAGGAGAAATCCCAAACAATGCAGACCGAATCAAACAAAAATCTCTCACCCTTTCGTCCCCCCTTCCAAACTTCTCTCGACTCCTCCGTTTCCCATCGCCCTCAGGATTTTCCTGTGCAGCAAAGCAGCTCTGCTCAGCCTCTAACCGCAGGCGAACCGAACTAATGAAATAAGTATTTCCCAACCACGACGGCAAATGTCATCAGATCTCATCTCCCTCCCTCCGGCTCGGAGCTGGGATGAGCCCAGCGGCGCCCGCAGCCCGCCCAGCACCGGAGAAGGGATTCCCCGCAGGTCACGGCCAGCTGCTCGGCAGGGTTTGAGTACCCGCGGAACGGAAAAGGGCAAAGGCACGCCGAGGAACGCCCTACAGCGGCAGGGAGCCGGCAGCTGTTCGTGCTGCTGCGGGCAGAGAGACCCAACTTCCTCCAGCACCGCATCTGTCCCCGCCAGCGCCCCCGGCCCTCCCCGCGGGGAAGGGGCTGCGGGGCCCGGCGGGCCGGAGGGCGCTCGGGGCAGAGGAACGTGCGAGCCCCCGGGGCTGGGCAGGGCTGTAACCGGGGTTAACCGAGCGCACGTTTCGGGCTCAGGCGGCAGCGCAGCCGGCGCAGCGCGTGGCCCGCGGCGGCCGTTTTGTCACCCAGCTCCGGCCGGGTCCCCTCGCCGGCTCCGGACGAGGCTCCTTGGGCTGGACGGGGAACGGGAGGCTCTGCCTTCCCTGCTTTTCTCCCCGAAACCCGGCCACGGTGCTTAGGGATGGAGCTGCGGGTGCTGCTCTGCCCTTGCCGGCTCCCCTTGGCCGCGGGCTGTATCCCGCAGGGAGTTGTCAACGTCCCCTCTCTACAGCCCCCCGGGCACTTCAGCAACTGCCGGCGTTAGGAACCAGCTTCTCTCCACTCTCTTCCCCCTCTTGACTCTCTTTCCCCCTGAGATTTTTTTTATTTTTTTCTTAAATCTTGCCGAAGGAATGCCGTGGTGTGTTGTTTACTTCGTTCTCTAACTTTGATGCTCTTGTGTGGCTTCTCTCCTGCCGCAGGAATGTCACGAGTCTTTATGTGGGGAACTTCTGGAGGCAGATGTAAAAATTAGAAGAACTCGAGTAAATACTAGACAATGGCTTTCAGCAGGCTGCACTAAGGGCTGTGTTCAGTGCTGCTCATGGATTCCTTTCTACAGAAAGGTGATGTAAATCCTAGAGCATACTCCATAAAATGCTGCTTTTTTCTGTAAAGTCTCTGGTGACTCAGGATGTTTTTCACTCGAAGGTGCCTAGGAACCAAAGATAGTTAGTAAGGCTAATGCTTTGGGGATGGGAGTTGGAGGGTTTTTTCTTTAGGCCTAGAGTAATGCTTTCTCAGTCACTTCCTCAGACACATCAGAGGGATTTAAAACATTTTTTTCTTGTTGCCTCCAGCCAAGAGTCAGTGGTTTTGAGATGGGGCTTTTGAAGAGTGAGGAGCCTTAACCAAAGTATTTGGGAGACATGAATTATGGTTCTGCGCTATTCCAGATGTGTTCCTGGTATTTCTTGAAGGTAGCATTAGGGCATTTTTTGAAATGCTCTCCTCCTTCTCTAATTTCTGTATGAATAATCCACTGTCTAATTCTATGCATGTTACTTTTTTTGTTTTTCTGTCTCTAGCTGCAGACCAGCAATAGTGACTCTGCCAACAGAGTCCACAGTGCAGCTGGGAAGGCTAATTTCTGTATAGATTTTGAGGTTGGTGAATGATAACTTTCAGAGCTGGGATCTTAGGGGTGTTTTATAATTCTTTCTTTAACCACATATTCAGGACAGGTTAAATGCACTGCTGGTTAGCTCTTGATTTTGCCACTAACCTTGATTTGAGATTAGAGCCATTCTATTTGTCAAATGCTGTGTTTATATTCGTGCATTTCATGCTTCAACTCTTTCCTCTGGTACCATAAGTTTATTGGATTGTATCTCAGAAATTAAAGAAATTTGCATGTGCTTTATGCTGTGCAACTAAATTAACTCAGTGGCAGCCTCTAGGTACAGTTCCACAACATTTATTCTATTTAAATACAAAGCTGCTCTAGTTAAATCTTCTAAAATAGGTTTAACTGGGTTGTTTCATGACTTTCCATAAAATCTATACTTGAAACCACATGAAATGTGCTTTTAATATCTGATGTTCCATGATAGTTTAGATCACACATGTATTTTTTTCTGTAATACATTTTTTCTGTACATTTGCAGTAAAAAGCATGAAACAATAATTTTGAAAGGTTGAGTTTAGTATTTTGAATTATTATATACAAATGCAGAGAATGTTCTGAAGGGATTTAAAACAATCCAAAATATCTTTCCTTTTAAAAATGAGCTCCACCTGCTTTAAGTTTACCTGTAAACCCAATACCATTAAAAACAGAACAAAAAAGCCACTTGGAAAGGTTAAAAGAAACTGGAAAGTTACTTATTTTTTCCATCACCCAGTAGTTAATATTGCTGTTTGTTTGGTTCAGATGAGACCAGTCTAAACTGATAATTTACAGAAATACCTTGTAAATACTAATTTTGGTTCTGTGTATAAGCTTTTTAATAGGAAATGAATATATGTTTTTGAAATGAATATATATTTTTATAGGGACATCAACCACGTTCTTCATTTTCTGCAAATTCAGGATGGTCCTATTTCTTTCACTCCTTCCTGCCTTTAAAAGTTTCATTTTATATCAGTGAAGTAGAGAATGCAATTGTCCTAACACTCTTCTGTAGAAAGAGAGCAGGCAGAGTTTCTTGGAATTCTGGAGGTGAGATACCTGTAATTTCCCAATCCAATAAAATTACCCCAAATGTTTTGGTAATTAGGAAGATTCATTAAACCAGCTGTCTCAGATGTTTGCTCAGGAAGCTTCTACTTGTCTCACCTGCTTGTTGGTTCCATTTCTGCCATTTGGGAGAATGTCCTGGCTGTGTACCTTTGTTCAGGTCCCATTTCTGTGAGAACTGAGGAGCAGGGCAGGGGCAGGGACAGCTGAATGCCCTGGAGGGACAAAATGCAAGCTCAGGTTCAGGGAGATCCTGAGTTCTAATATTGACTGTTACTGGGCTGCCTTGTGGCCTTGAGTGAAACATTGACTTCAATTTCTTAATTACACTTGTTTTCCATCAAAAAGACAAGAAATTAGAATTAAAATTGCTTTAATCTATTTTTAGAAAATGAGATCTGCACATCAGAAGTGGTTGCTAACAAAAGTTTGGTGGGTAGCTTCCTGCAGTTTGTGTTGCTGCCCAAAGGTAGCTTTTCCAAAAGCTCTCTGGGGAAGAATGTGATGTATTAATTTCTTTATTTCTTGAGCTGTGAACATCTTGATAAAGTCAGTTAAATCTGGAAGGCACTCAAAAAACCTGTCTTTAAAAATGACCTTGTGAGCTTGCAAGTTTTTTTTCCTACTTGAGCTTTAGTAACTTCAACTGTAAACTCTGTAGTGGCTGTTGAGGTGCATTCAGGTAGTTTTGCCCAATTCTGCATTTTTGACAAGACTTTTGCAGTTCTTTGAATCAGTTACTGTGTCTTTGGAGTGGGCAGATGTGTTGGATGTAACACTTGCCCTGGTCCTTTGGAGGGTGGGGGAAATGCACTGTGCTTTCTTGGGAACACCTCCTTTACTAGTTTTGTGTGCTGTGCAGTTGCAAACATAATTCCCTGTGTTGTGGTGTTGGATGAGCTGTCCTGCATGGGGCTGTGCCAGGAGGGTGTGATGGGTGTGCCAACAGCTCAGCCTGTCACCCCTGCTCTGTGCCCTGCACAGATGTGCTGGGAACGTTGTGATGCCTTGGTGCAGCAGGGTGGGCTCTGTTTGGGAAGCAGAGCAGGCTAACAGGAGCAGCTGGGTGCTTCTGAAGGATCCCAGGTGCTGTTTGGGTGGGAATGTTGCTTTATTAGCTCTTGTTCAGAAGTGATGCTGCAGCACAGCTTCTGGCTGCTTGCATTAGAAAGATTCTTATTCATAGAATTGTGAAGGTTTGAAAAGCCCTCCAAGATCACCACATTCACTCCCCACCTTGAAAACCAGACCAGGGCACTGAATGCCACATCCAGGTGTTTCTTGAACATCTCCTGGGATGGTGACACCACCACCTCTCTGGGCAGCTCATTCCAATGTTTAACAACCCTTTCCTTGGAGAAATTCCTCCTGAGAATTCCTTCTTCTTTTCATACTCTGTGAGATTGCTCTATGTGAACAAAACCCTAATACACCAGGAAAATCTGGTATTAACTTCAGAACTATGCTTCTGTTTGAAAATACCAGAATTAACTAAAATACAATTATAGTTGTATTTTACTGATGTGTCAGGCAATTCGTAATGGAATTGGGCACTTGGAACTGTTAGGTCATAACTGCTAGTAAAATACTGAGGGTTTTTTGTGTCTGTGTTTTATGTTGCAAGGCCTCAGAAGTGCAAACTGTTTTCTTTGTCCTAGAAGAAAATTACTCCTTTAGTTGCTACTGAGATTAAGAGGCAGAATTTAAAAACTAGTCTGAAACACCCATCCAGATTCAAAGCACAAAAAGCAGAAACAGGCAAGAAATTGAAGAACAATTTTTATATTACAACTCATTTCTCTGAAATGAGGAAAATAAGTGTACTACATAGAATAGGCTACAGCTCTGTATAATATGTAGGTATTTCAGTGGCAGGCCCAAATGATAATACTGTTTCACCAAATTCAGCATCTTTTATGTTTCAGGAAGAGTTCACATGTTCATGTATAAAACCACTAGTTCTGTGTAAGGGCTGTTGGACTAATTGTGCTTCAAAGCAGAACATTTTATTACTGTAGGCCTGAATGTCTACAAAAGCAGTGGCAGCCATAAGGTATGTGGCTCGTTCTGGAAAATGTGCATGATCTGAATTTCTTTCTGCTAATTCTGCCTGCCCTGGTGACTTTAATTGTTTCTTACAGGCTTTACTGAGTGGGAGATATTTTTTTCACAGGACTTTCAATAGATCCTCTGTTTCCCTCTACTCCTGCAGGGAAGCAGTGGCAGAGCTAAGTTAGCAGTCTTGCTTTCTCCCCATTTCTTCCCAAAAGCCTGTAATATTCATTATTTTTAAGGAGCTATTTTATCATTACCTGAGAATTCTGGCAAGACTCTTGATGTGCAGTAAAGCCTCACTTCTTCCTCCTCTCTGAAATTGCTATGAAGAGAGACACAGTTGGTATTTTTTCCATCTATGCAGTCTGGGGAGCAGAAAATTCTTAGTGGGATCTGATAATTTCCAGCTTGTCCTTGTGTTGTATCACTTTTGTCTTTGAGGAGCCCTGGAGTCCTGACAGCTCTCTCAGGTGCTTCCTCAATTTATTCAAAGCTTTGCCTGGGATCAGGATCCTGGATTATGTTTTCCTCACTTGTCTTTTGTAAGTATTTTGGACATAAGTTTAAGGTAGAGTCAGAATGCATTGCCCTTGTAATTTTTTCATTCAAATACAGAAATGTTTATCAGACCATGACAGGACACAACTGAAATCTGCTGGTTTCCATGGAGGTCCCTTGGTTTGTGATAGCTGGAATAGCAGACAGTGCCACAAATAGCTTAAGTGCTTGTGTGGGGGAGTGGGGATGGGAAGCAAGAAACTTGATTGCTGTTATTTGTGTTTTAATACCTTTCTCATGTGAAAGCCAGTACTTATCTTCAAACTGAGCTCCCACAGATCTGCTAATCAAAAGTATGTCTTGCCTCTGAGTGCTGTTATTTAAAAACTAAATGTTTGACCATCTCCAGTCTTCTTTTAAGTTCTTGACAGTGGTATTCCTGTAGCTCTGGGATGAATGTTTCATGGCAGCAAGTATTGTGGATCTGCCCTACTGGTGGAAAACACCAATTATTGATTCAGAAAAATAGGGATGCAAGAGTGAATGAGTTGCAATAATCACAAAATAACATGGATTGTACACTCATAAGGCCCCCATCATCACTGATTTATAATTCCCCCTAAAATAGTTGGAATTTCTTGAGCAGAAAGGCTGCCTGCTTACAAGCAGGAAAACACTTCCATCATTTCAGACCTGAATTCTTCCTGGAAGTTGTGTGTAGTCAGTTACCATATTCATGGAGCATGAGGTTTGCCAGCAGATGTGCATGTGAGCACTCATTCTCTCTCACTGGATGTGCCTTTACATGATCTGGAAATCACAGGCACACTAAGAGATAGTAATGAGATGCAGCCTGCAAGCATTCTTCCTTAAAGAGACATTGTCTTCATGCACAGATGTGGAAATGGGAGAGGGATGTTAAATCCTGGCTTTTCACCGTGCCATATGGAGCTTCTCCTCAAATGAAAACATGGAATGCTTAAGTGAGATCTTGCTGTATTGGGTGTAGAGCCCAGCAAATCATGGATGATCAAGGTGGAAAGAAGAGTCGTGGGGTGTGTTTGCAGTGCCTTTATCTGGTGCCTGCAGTGGGAGCTGGGTTCGTCATTCCCCCTGCGAGTTGAGTTCTGCTTGGGGGCGTTTCATGTGTGTAATTTGAGCTCACCAAGAAGGGGTGACACTGTGTTGTAGGCGACTTCAAATTAGGAAAGCATTTCCCTTCAGTTTCCTGCAGATGGGCGTCATCTTTGCAAATATCAAAGGAGAGGCAGACACAGAGAGAGGAGTAAGGAAAGTATCTTTTTTAGTTAGGATGTATTTAAGGATGGTGGGTGTGACAAAAGTGATTTGGCCTAAACGTACCTTGCCTTCCTTCCTTGAGGGTGGAAGGAGTCTGCTTTTGTATCTATTCAAGGCAAGTAGTTAGGTAGCGTGGACAGTATTTCTGCTGTTTTAGGGACAAGGAGGAATCTTTTCCATCCAAAACAGAGTTTTGAAGTCACTCTTAATGCTCTTGAGTAGGAGAACCAAACACCTCCTTTCAAGTGTTTTTTGGTTGGTTTTGGTTTTTTTTTAAGGTGAGTTATTGGAGCAGAGAGAACACATTCAGAGTTTGATGATGAAGTTGATTGTGGAGACTTGGCTGGTAATTTATAGAGGGCACCCTTCCTTCTCTGCAAATCTGGAAGAACCCACATTGTGTGGCTGAGATTTCTTAATCATTTTTTACCTTACTTTTAGTGTGTGGACCAGATAAGTGATTTCACTGAAAACTGGCAAGAGAATTCCACAGTGTTTTTCCAAATTGCTTTAACACCTTCTCTAAGGAATAAGTGAGTGACTCAAATCTTAGCTCCTGCAAATAACTCTTTACCATCCCTGCTGTGTATTGCAGGGGTTGGGTGATACCTTCAGTGAACATGGAGCAAAATCTTGTCTACAGTGGAAAATTTTGAATGTTTTTAGCTCCTTTTCTTACATGAAGAAGTTTGGCAATGCTAAATCATTAAAAGCACATCCAGAGTTCTGTGAGCTTTTAAGGTGGAATTGCTTTAGACATACAGCTGGATGAAGATAATTCTTTAAACCTCTTGCTTTAAAGGTGCAGGGGCAGCTTTAGTATTTCTTTCACTAATAAAGGTCTCCCTAGGAGAGAAATCTCTAAATTGTTACTTAGTATATCACATTGTTGCTGACTTGTTTCCCCTATCACTTACATAAACCAGCAGGATAAACAGGCACAGGAAATGACTGGGAATTGTGCATTGTTGCAAGATGATGTTTAGTACCCGCTGCTGTGAGAAATACTCAGTTCAACTTTCTAAAGCAGATTTGACTCCTCCTGCTTGTTTTGTCGTTTTAAGCATAAAGAATAAGTTTTTCTTGTAACTCTGGAAGGGGAGGTGTGGAATTACTTCAGAAAATTCATTTTTCCTTTGAACTCCCTTTCCCTGCTGCGTGATCGTGCTGGAATTCCTCTATCAAAAGGGTTGTTCTGTCGACAATTACCATGATCCTTCATCCCAGCTTTGAATCCACTGGGCTCTTGAATAGGCAAATAAAACCGGCTGGTTCAGGAAGATGAAACAAAGTATCTGCCTGAATTTCTAATTTCATTAGAGGGAAGAACAGACATGCAGACATCAAGAGGAGGGGATGAATCTTTATGCTCACCCCCCCTGACATGACTGAATTTGCAGGAAGATCAGCTGAGAGCAAGCCCCAGCCTTGCTGCACGGCCCTTCACCTGCAATGCAGTGCCGGGCAGCTGCAGCTGGGTGCTGGAGGCAAATCCCTCTCCTCCTGCATTTGAGGAGAAGCAGCCCCTCTGCCTGCTGCTGATGTCCCCCTCCTTCCCCAGCACTGTGGTGTGGGATTTTTGATGGCTTTTTCGAAAACTATTGGGCTGTCTTTGGGAATTTCTTTATCCATGGGAGGCCGTGCTTCTTGCAGGTAGGTTCCCTTCTCTAATTTTGTCTCGTGAATTTGCAGTTCTTCAGGGAATAAGGACTTTGGGGGGGGTCTCTCTAGATGTGGATTCACACAAATTCTATAGAATACTTAGCATTTTGCCTTAGCTTTGCTGTTCCATGTTGTTTTTCTTAAATAAAATATTGCTATGTAGTTGTAGAGAGACCCTGCAGATCCAGTTCATTCTGAGGATTAATTAGCACAATGAGAGAGCAAAAGGAAAAGGTGATCACAGTGTTCTTCTGTAGATCAGAGGTAGTTATGAAGAAAAAGTACCCTAGAACACTTGGGTTTTAATGTGTAAACAATCATTTAGTATAGGATTTTTATATACTTTTATCTGCATTTTGCAAATTTGATAACAGCTGAAACAGCTGTTGTCTCTAAATACTGGGTATGGATTTTCCTGCTGTCTTTAACAGCTTTTTATGCCTTTTAGAGTACTGTCTTTGTGAGCAAAACAGACAGATGAGGCTTGTGCTTTTCTATGTCATTTTTTCTTAGGTATTAATACAGATTCTGCACTGATTAATTCTCAGTCTTCATCTTTGGCTGACATGGTCATTTAAGGGGAAGAACAGGATGATGTGTAATAACATCAAACAAATTTTCACAGGAAGGCAAAAGAATGAGGTGTATTTTGGGGGTGATTTCATAAAGGAAATAGCACTGTAGAGATGTGTGTGACCTGAATTTGGCTTTCTTACATTAGTTGGTATCACAGACTCTAATGTAGAAGTGAAATGCTTTTGGATGCCCATGAAAGGCTCAGCTGCAGACTCCGGGGTGTGTCGTGTGTGAGACTGCCAGCAGCAGGATTTGTCAGCCCCTTAGCAGGGGCACAGAAAGCTTCCAGGAGAATGGACTTTAATGCTTCCAGTAACTTCTTTCTTCCCTGATGCGTGGAATTGCTGTTATTGAGAAGCACTGGGACTGCAGGATGGCGTGATGTGTCTGTCTGCATCACTGCCACTTCAGGGGAATTTTCTTTTCAGACCTTTTTAATCCCTTACATCCTGTGCAGCTAAAAAAGTGAAAATCCTGAAACAGCACTGGGGACAATTACTCTTTACTGCTCACGCTGTGTGTGAGGTTCCTGCCTTAAAATCCTTCTGTCCAGTTCCTGCTCCCTTTACCCTGCCTATAGGATTTGTTGTCTATGAGCATCTGATTTCCCCTTCAACAATTCTGTCTGCTCGTAGTGTGGGGATAATGTATGACTTTATTTATATCTCAGTTGTCCCCAAAGGAATACAGCAATTTCATAGAAGCTTTTTGACCTCTAGGACTTTCTGCACCCCCTACTGCAGGTTTCCTTCTTCCTACACCTGACTTATAATTAAGTGACTAAAAAGCCTAAATAATAAATATCTCAGGGCTGGATCAAGCTGCAGGGTTGTTAATAAAAGTCTCATTAGCTTGGCAGTTTTTGGTTTATGGTTTGAGACCACTAAGCTGTTCCTGAATTTAAAAAATCAGCAGGACTTACTGACAACAGACTTAAAGTAAATGTCTGGTGGTGGGTTGTGCCTGGAATGATCTTTGTACCTCTACCTTGCTTAGATGAACTTGAGATTTTAAGTGGCTGCAAATTTAGTCATCATCAGGATGGAACACAAGATTTCTCCCTTTTTTATGATGTTTAAGATGGCTGTAGCTTGAATGTGTTAGCAAATATGTTTAATGTGTGAGGTCTCAGCAGAGTGCATGTGTAGTAGGTCAGTGCTGAACATTCGTTCTGCTGTATAACTATTCCAAGTGAAAATATTACATTTTTCCCATGGATTAAGATGAGTTAGTACAGCCCTGATATGATGTGCAGGACTCCAGCTCAGCACCAAGTTGTGAAAACTGCATCTGAGGCCCTGGCTGTGTTGCTGGCAGAGCTGCTGGGTGGGCAGTTCCTCCTTCTTGCAGCAAAGTGAGCTGAATTTGAAAGAGGCTGCTGGAAGGCACCAGTGTTATCTTCTCCATCCCTGCTACAATAGTTTCAATACAAGAAACTTCCGTTAATTCAGTGCTGGGGAACTCTCTGTGAAGAATGTTATCTTGTGCTTGTTTGTCACTGCTCTGATGAAGTTTGCTGCCCACTTCTTTGGACAACTCCAGCTTTTTTTTAATATCTCGTGCTTCTGAGGAAAGAAAACTTAATGTTGATATCTTGCAGTACTTTGCCCTTAAATCCTGCCAGAGCAAATGGTCTGTGGGCATTGTTTTCATTATAAATGTTTGCTTTGTACAGAAGGATCTTGAATCTTTGTAGGCATTTAATCGTTCCTTGTAATGCTTTGTAAAGTAAATAAATTACCTGATTTTGGTATTAGCCTTTCATGAGCTGTTTGGCTGTGATCAGTGTGATGTCATGAAAGAGCTGAGATATGGGAGATGTTTTATTTGGGGAGCACAGCCTGAGTGTGTGAGAGCTTGGAGGTGGCCTTTGCTGACATGGCCTTCACAAGCAAAAACTCAGAGTAGCACATTTGGTGGAAAGTTAAACACATAAAATGAACACTTTTATTTATGAATGTGGGAGTGAAAACCCTCCACCACCTCAGTGCCTGATTCCAATCCCTCTGCAGTCACAAGCTCTCAGGAGGGTTTACTGAACATCTGCTCTGCATCCTCCCACTCTCCATAGTTCAGACAACTGTAATAAACTTTGGGTCTTGAGTGAAGAGATAAACTAAAAATGCAGCCTGCCCCTTGAGAACAGGAGGAATAAATATCAAGATTAGGGACTCTAGTGTTCTAAAATGTTAGAAGCAGAAGGACTGTTAAATGTTCATTTGACATTGAATGTGAAAGGAACAAAGGGCCACAAGTTCTAAAACATTGGTTAACTCTTTTTTCCCAAAAAGATAGTAGAAACTAATTGATGTTAGTCTTTAAAATAAAATTAATCAATATTTAAATTTTCAAGTTTTACTGAGGATAGCAAAATATAAATCTGCCTTAGAGAAAGGCAAAGAAAGGTATTTAGAGGCTAATATTTGGTGGGATCACTAAGCTTTTAAATCTGTCTTGTCTGGGCTTGGTTCCACTATGAAAGTGGATCTAGGACATTAAGATGCATTTCTCACTTGTATACAAAAAATTCCTTTTATCCACTTTTATCTTAGCTTAGGAATAAAGCGCTGGCATGTGAATAGCTTTTATGAAGGCTGAGTATTGCATCTCCTCCATCCTCAGCAGTCCCTTGTGTGGTGTGGAAGCTGCAGAGTTGAGGAGTACAGTGTGTCAGACATGCAGTGTGATGTGTCTGTGTGAAACATGCAGTGTGGTCTCTGTGTGTGATGTGCAGTGTGTTCTGTGTGTCAGACATGCAGTGTGGTCTGTCTGTGTGAAACATGCAGTGTGATTTCTGTGATGTGCAGTGTGTTCTGTGTGTCAGACATGCCGTGTGATCTCTGTGTGATGTGCAGTGTGGTCTCTGTGTCAGTCATGGTCAGACATGCAGTGTGATCTCTGTGTGTGATGTGCAGTGTTTTCTCTGTGTCAGTCATGGTCAGACATGCAGTGTGTTCTCTGTGTGACATGCAGTGTGATCTCTGTGTGATGTGCAGTGTGTTCTGTGTGTCAGACATGCAGTGTGTTTTCTCTGTGTCAGTCATGGTCAGACATGCAGTGTGGTCTCTGTGTGATATGCAGTGTGATCTCTGTGTCAGTCATGGT